>JAGIQG010000026.1:12947985-13467985 GCA_024679065.1 Sphyrna mokarran | reverse complement strand
TTGATCTTACTGAATGGCAGAGCAGACTTAAGGGGCTGAATGGCCTCCTCCTGCTTCCATTTTGTATTTTTATATGTTTGTAAAGGGCTGTGGGGAACACACATGAAGTGAAGTGGGCTCAGGAGAAGCTCTGAAAATCCAGGGAGGCAGCCGATGGTTATTGACTCTGTGCTGTGTGCTACTGGGGGAAAGATACCCTCTGGAGCAGGAGTGTCCTGCTTAGCCCAACTGCAGAGCTGGAGTTGTGCTTTTGAATGGGAGTTTGAGTGTATACTTTAAATTTATTCATTGGTGTCACAATCAGGCATGCATTAAAATCGTAACGAAGCCACTGTGAAAATTTCCTAGTTGCCACACTCCGGCGCCTGTTCAGGTACACAGAGAGAATTTAGCACAGCCAATGCACCTAACCAGCACGTCTTTTGGAGCGTGGGAGGAAGCCAGAGCACTCGGAGGAAATCCACGCAGACATGGGAAGAATGTGCAGACAGTGATCCAAGCCAGGAATCAAACCCAGGTCCCTGGCCTGTGCTAGTCATCTTTACTTGGGGGTTCCAAGGAAATGGAATCTCACAAGGTTGGCCATGGTTAAAGCCATCCGAGTTGGAGCAATTTTTGGCAGAATTCCAAGACAAGAACTTTGAACGTGATCATTAGAATCCTACATAAGAGAGAGGGGGTTTCAGTGAAATTGGCCTAAGCTGGTTACTGACGTCTGGGTGGGTTGTTGAGAAATCCGTGGAATCTGTTTTGGTTGCATCTGTTGTTTGTTGTGTAGCGTGGGGTGTTTGACCACAGTTTGCCTGTTAATTTACAAGTACCTCATAATTACCCTAAATGCCAGGAGTGAAGGTTATTATAAATTGTTTTATCTTCCTGACCTTGTGTCGTAAAGATTGTTTTTATTTGTTCAAAACCAGAGGAATCTTTTATCATTATTCACTCAGTAAGTGTCTTGAATCTCAAACTTTGTTTACTTTAAACAAAATGCTGTTGGCCCTTAACCTTACCAACAATGTGTCGGTCTGGCCTAGGAATAGTAACACCGCCAGACTTCACCATTCCAATATGCTCCTGGCCAACCCTCCAACAGGTTCAGATTGTTTAAAATCCGGCTGCTGTATTCTAACTCCAATTCATTCATCATCCTTGTGTTCACTGATCCGCACTGCTTCCTAGTTACACAATATCTTGAACCTTTAAATCTCTCTATCTTCTTTTCCCTCCCTATCTCTGTAACCTCTTCCAACCCTACAACCCTCTCAAATCTGGGTGCTCCTCAAATTCAGGTCTCGTTTTTTCCCAGTATTGAATCGTTCGTCCACTGGTGGCCGTGCCTTTAGTTGTCTGCGCTCCAAACTCTGGAATTCCCTCCCTAAACCTCTGCGTCTTTCTCTCACTCCTCCTTCAAAGTCCTTTACACACCTCTGCTATTTTCTTCTCTCCTAAATCGCGATATGATTCTCCATTGTTGTTAAAGTGACCCTCTGTTCACATTGGTTTGAGAGTTAACTCTAACCCCAAAGAATGCAGATCGGGGCGAGATACAGAAAGAGCTGCAGGAGTTCCTGTAATGAGAACAGGCTGGCAACAGTCACAATTCAAGGTTGGATAATATATTTGGACATGAGCAGATTGTAACTGAACATCCTGTTCAGTCACATCTTTAAAATACTGCAACAGTTTTACCAGCGGGTTATTTCAGAACAAGCTCTGCAAGTCCTATCCTCTGTGAGCCAGGAGCAGTCCTTAATGGTGTTCCCACCCACTTTCTCACCCTCCTCCTCTCCTGCTCCCCTTCATTCCCCACCCCCCCCTCCTCCTGGGTTGTCAGGGACCTGGCTTCGAGCCAGAGTGTCATTGGTTTCAGAAGGCAAATGCAGCTAACATCACTACCACCTTGAAGCCTCTGCCAATACAAACACAACTCAGGAAATCCTGAGCACAGTAACGCCCGAGTATTAACCCCAAACCCACCAGTAAACTGGAGAACCCCCAATATTAACCACCAAACTCACCAGTAAACTAAAGAACACCCTGAATATTAACACCAAACCCACCAGTAAACTACAGCACCCCCAATATTAATCCCAAACCCACCAGTAAACTGGAGAACCCCCAATATTAACGCCAACACCAGTAAACTACAGCACCCCATATTAACCCCAAACCCACCAGTAAACTGGAGAACCCCCAATATTAACGCCAAACCCACCAGTAAACTACAGCACCCCCAATATTAACCCCAAACCCACCAGTAAACTGGAGAACCCCCAATATTAACGCCAAACCCACCAGTAAACTACAGCACCCCCAATATTAACCCCAAACCCACCAGTAAACTACAGCACCCCCAATATTAACCCCAAACCCACCAGTAAACTGGAGAACCCCCAATATTAACCCCAAACCCACCAGTAAACTACAGCACCCCCAATATTAACCCCAAACCCACCAGTAAACTACAGCACCCCCAATATTAACCCCAAACCCACCAGTAAACTACAGCACCCCCAATATTAACCCCAAACCCACCAGTAAACTGGAGAACCCCCAATATTAACACCAAACCCACCAGTAAACTACAGGATCCCCAATATTAACCCCAAACCCACCAGTAGACTAGAGAACCCCAAAAGCCACTAACAAGCTGGAGAGCCTCCAATATTAACCCCCAAAACCGCCAATAAACTGGAGGGCTGTCAAAATTAACCCCAAACCCATCAATAAACTGGAGAACCCCCAACATTAACCCTCAAACCCACCCATAAACTGGAGAATGCCCTGAATATTAACCCCGGACCCACCAGTAAACTGGAGAACCCTCAACATTAACTCCAAATCCACCAGAAATGTCAGAACTCCAACTGGGCTAGCAGCAGAAACAAATGTTAATGGTGAAGGGAGGAGGAATATTTTAATGTCACTGTCCTATACCAGCCTGGATTATTGAGCTGTACTCCAGCAAATTTATGCCTCTCTCTGAGATTTGAGGCTGACACTCCCACTTCCAGTGTGAGAGGGTGCTGCAGTGCTGGAGATAACAATTGTTTAAAACACTTTCTCACGTTTACAGACTTGTTTAAAAATCCCACAGCAATAACTGAAGGAGCACTGAGTTGTCCTGGCCAGCATTCTTCTCACCATAACACCAAGAACAAATCAACTCTTCTTGTATAATTTGTGGAATCTTGCTGTGCATGATTAGGCTGCCAAAACGGTCCCTACACCAATGAAACCCTTTAAAAGGTAACTAATTTAATAAATAGCTAGTTAAGTCACCCAATTTATCACGCAAACCAGCCTCCCATCCATTGACTCTGCCTACACTTCCCGCTGCCTTGGCAAAGCAGCCAGCATAATTAAGGACCCCACGTACCCCAGACATTCTCTTTCACCTTCTTCCGTCGGGAAAATGATACAAAAGTCTGAGGTCACGTACCAACCGATTCAAGAACAGCTTCTTCTCTGCTGCTGTCAGACTTTTGAATGGACCTACCTCGTGTTAAATTGATCCTTCTCTACACCCGAGCTATGATTGTAACACTACATTCTGCACTCTCTTTTCTTCTCTATGAACAGTACGCTTTATCTGTGTGGTGTGCAAGAAACAATACTTTTCACCGTATGCTAATACATGTGATAATAATAAATCAAATCAAATAATTTGCTGCAAAGTGTTTTGAGGGCTAAAGATACAGGGAGAAATTCAGGTTCGGTCTGTCCCAGGACCGAGACTGTGAAGGAAATCCAGAAGGAGTGTCAGGAAGTAGAGGAATTAGGATGGAAATTTTTTAAATTGAAGTTTTATCAGACCAGGAACCAGTGTGGGTCAGAGAGCACAGACCTACTGGGGGAATGGACACTTGGTGCATGTTCGGATCCGTGCAGGAGAATTCTGGATGAGCTGAAGTTTTTAAAAGATAGGAAAACATTGGAATTGTCTAGTCTGGAGGCAACAGAAACATTGAAGGAGAATTCACCTTCGATAAACCGAGGAATAGGTAACCGATACTACAAAACAGCACTGCCAGAGCAGGGAAGTCATTCGCCTGGGATGGTGTATGGCTGACAGAGTTTGCTGCATGGCTTGGGGAGGAGGGTAAGGGGGAGGGGGGTTGGCAGGGGGAATGGGGGGTGGGGGGGGGGGGGGGGGGGAGATTTGCTTTCACAATCCCAGCTGCTCAGCATCCCCCCTCGCAATGAGAAATTCAGCCTCTTCATTTGGGAGAGTTTCTCCCAAACGCCCCAGGGAAAAGCGGATTTGAGTTTGCATTCCATTGCTTGTGGATTTTATATGCTGGAGTCAGAAGGTTCTGCTTGGAATGAGAGAAAATATTCCCTTGGGATGAAGCATGCAATCCTGCTACCAGAATGAAAGTAGGTCATCTACTCACTCTGAGATGAAAAAGCCTCTGGTTCAGACTTACAGCAATTCCCCTTCATGCTGAGCTGCTAATGTTACAATGGATATAGCACTCTGTGGGAGCTGGGGGGTGCTGTGTGTGTCAGGAATGCGGTGCACAGGGTCCGGACCAGATCCAATCTCCCTAAATTATCATCTGGATTTGCAGTTTATTCAACCAATGAGAGAATTAGGCAAACAAAGAAACATTGAAGATACCAGTATATTCCCCCTGAACCCCTCAATTAGATTCCAGTCTGTAATACACTCCCAGGTCTCTGTTATTCTATATGTAATCCCCCTGAGCCCCTCAATTAGATTCCAGTCTGTAACTCACTCCTGGGTATCTATTATTCTATATATAAACATCCCAACCGCTCCCCCCCCCCCCAGACTAGATTCCAGTCTGTAATTCACTCCCCAGTATCTGTTATTCTTCATATAAATACCCTGAACCTCACTCATGAGTGTCTGTTATTCTATACATAAACCACTGTGAACCCATTGATTAGATTCCAGGAATAAGCTAAAGTTGGATAAGGTTGTTTGATTGTTTAAAGTTCTGATAACGTGACATTGCAATTTGAGTTGGTATAATGAGAGACTTCAACGTTGATTCTTGAAGATTATTTATTTGTCACAAGTAGGCTTACATTAACAGTGCAATGAAGTTACCATGAAAATTCCCTCACACAAATATGGCAGGGATAGTAGTGTTCTTGCCAGAGGTGGGAAACATTTCCTCGAATGTGCCCTGGAAAATTTTCTCCAGTAGTTTCCACTCCAAATGGAAAGGGAGGCACAGCTCGAGCTGGTTTGAGGGTGAGGGTGGGCCAAGTGTCAGCAGGACAACATTCAGGGGACAATGATCATTGTATTATTCAGGCTGGCTGAAGGACAAAAAAAAAATCCAGAATAAAAATAATTAACTGGGGAAAAGCCAATTTCAATGGGGTGAGAACAGATCTGGGATACGAGATCAACAGAAAGAAGGCATTGTAATTGAGCAGCCTCCATGAGCAGGATCTTAACAGAGGTGTGACAGACCAGGGAAATGCCAGAAGAAATCAAAGAGCCTCCATATCTGTGGGAATGAAACCACAGGAACATTCAGCCCCTTGAGTCCATTCTATCACTCAATCTGACCATGGAACCTTGGACATAATATCAGATCTGGATGGAGAAAAGGAACCAGAAAACACTCTACAATTACCCAGGAAGGCACACTTACAGAATGACGTTCACCCTTAACCTCAAAGTAAAAAACAGGACAGGGGGTGGCACGGTAGCACAGTGATTAGCACTGCTTCTTCACAGCTCCAGGGACCTGGGTTCGATTCCTGGCTTGGTTACTGTCTGTGTGGACTATGCACAATCTCCTTGTGTCTGTGTGAGTTTCCTCCAGGTGTTCCGGTTTCCTCCCACAGGCCAAAGATGTGCGGGTTAGGTTAATTGGCCATGCTAAAAGTTGCCCCTTAGTATCCTGACATGTGTAGGGTGGATTAGCAGGTAAATATGTAAGAGTGTGGAGTAGGACCTGGGAGAGATTGTGGTCAGTGCAGACTCGATGGGCCTAATGGGTTCTTTCTGCACCGTAGGTTTTCTATATGAGAGATTGGTAAAGGTATCTCAAAGTCTACCCCATCTCAAGAGGCATCTCGAAGACTACCCCATCACTTCAACTCAAAGACCTGCTGAGATTTTCCAGCGTTTTCTCTTTTGGTTTCAGATTCCAGCATCTGCAGTAATTTTCTTTTATCTCAAGGCCAACTCCATGACCTCGGAGTGTCTACATCTCCTACATCACAAGGAAGATGTAGAGTAAAGGGTTAACATTGGGAGACCTGATACTGATGTAACTATGATACAGTATCATGTGACATCAGTAATGTGGATCTGATGAGAAACAGGAGTACAACCTGGTATCCAGTTACCGTTTACAGATCTGTAAATAAACATGAATGGTTTTTTTACAAATAGCAGCTTTCTTAGTGGACAAGGCAAATCCTAAAAGGAATCCCATCTAGATCTAGAATACAAATAGAACAATTCAGGCACATTCAGGAATAGCTACGATGGGCTGAAGGACCTTTTCTGTGCTGGAAACCTCTATGATTCCATTTAATGTATATTCTCTCAAAACAGAAAGATAAACAAATCCAGACTTCCCGCAATGACAACAGGAATCAAGATAAGAAAGAAAAAGTGAGTTTATGAAGTCAGGTAGAAAATAGAGTTAAGAACCAGACTGAATATAGAAGGTTAGGGGAAGAGGAGGAAATAAAAGAGGCCAAAGAGGAAGCATGAAAAGAGACTGGTAGCTAATAGAAAGGGGAAATCCCAAAATCTTCTATATGCATATAAATAACAAAATGGTAGTAAAAAGGAGTTCGGCTGATTAGGAATCAAAACAAAGACTATTACACACGGAGGCAAGGCTCAGATATCAAATGGACAATTTGTATCCGGCATTACCAAGAAAGAAGATGCTATCCAGATTATGATAAAAGGGAAGTTATTTAAATGCTAGATAAGGAAGAGATATTGGATAGGATATCTGTACTTGACATTGATAAATCACCAGCACCAGATGAGATGCATCCAAGGATACTGAGGGCAATGACAGTAGAAATTGCAAAGGCACTGGCCCTAATTTTCCAGTCTTCCTTAGACTCAGAGATGTTGCCGGGAAACTGGAAAATATAAATCTTACACAACTGCAATTACAGTCTGCTCAGTTTTACTTCGGTAATGGGAGAACTTTTAAACGATAATTAGGGACAAAATTAATAGTTACATAGACAATTGCAGGTTAGTTAAGAAATCCAGCATGGATTTCTTAAGGGAAAATTTGTTTAACTAACTTGGAGTTTTTTTTGAGGTGGTTGATGAGGGGGAATGCTATTGATGTGGTGTACCTAGATAACCAAAATCATTTGCTACAATGCCACACAACAGACTTGAGTAAAATTATAGTTCAAGGTAATAAAAAGGAACAGCAGCAACATGGATATGAATTGGCTCAATGAAAAGAAATAGTGAAATGTGTTTAATGGATATTTCTGGAGCTCTCCAGGGGACAGCGTGGGCCCCCTTGCTTTTCTTGATATATATTGATGACTTAGACCTTGGTGAAGTGATTTATTTTGGTAGCAAGAACATGGAGAAACAATATAAAATTAAAAAGATACAATTCCAATGAGGATGCATAATCAGAAGGATCTGGCAATATATGTGCAGAAGTTACTGAAAGTGGCAAAAATATTAATAAGGCTTGGTGGATTTGCCGATAGTGAAGAACAACATCAGAGGATACAGCAGGATATAGATCAGTTGCAGACTTGGGAAGAGAGATGGCAAATGGAGTTTAATCTGGACAAATGTGAAGTAATGCATTTTGGAAGGTCTAATACAGATGGGAAATATGCAGTAAATGGCAGAACCATTAAGAGTATTGACGGGCAGAGGGATCTGGGTATACAAGTACACAGGTCACTGAAAGTGGCAATGCAGGTAGTGAGGGTAGTCAAGAAGCAAGCAGCACGCTTGCCCTCATCAGCCGGGGCATTGAGTTTTAAAATTGGCAAGTCATGTTGCAGCTTTATAGAACCTTAATTAGACTGTACTTAGAATATAGTGTTCAATTTTGGTCGTCACACTACCAGGAGGATGTGGAGGCTTTGGAGAGAGTACAGAAAAGATTTACCAGGATGTTGCCTGGCATTAGCTATGAGGAGAGGTTGGAGAAACTTGATTTGTTCTCACTGGAATGATAGAGATTGAGGGGCAACCTGATAGAAGTCTACAAGATCATGAGAGATATGGACAGAGTGGATAATCAGAAGCCTTTTCCCACAGCAGGGCACAGGTTTAAGGTGCAAGTGACAATGTTTAAAGGAAATTTATGAGGCAGACTTTTTTTTTTTTTTTTACACACAGAGGGCGGTGGAGGCCTGGAACTCGTTGCCAGGAGAGATAGTGGGAGCGGATACGGTAGTGATTTTTAAGAAACGACTTAACAAATACATGAATAGGATGGGAATAGAGGAATACGGAAGGATAGTGAGTTTTAGTTAAGTCGAGCAGTATGGTCGGTGCAGGCTCAGGGGAGCCGAAGGGCCTGTGCTGTGATTTTCTTTGTTCTGTTCATACAGCATCGTCAGCTTTCTTAGATCGGGCACAGAGTACAAGAGCAAGAAGGCTATGTTGAATTTGTATAGCGCACTAGTTAGGCCCCAGTTGGAGCATTATGTATAATACTGAATGTTAATAGGATCCAAGCCAACTAGTGAAACTGAAACGAAGGCACAGAGATTTTCTCTATAGACTTTGTTTAGTCTTATAGCTGTCTGTACACACACCGAGTGTTCTAACCGTCTCCTATTTATATTCTGGACTATAACTGTAACAAATCAAATTAAAGTGATAGCTCCTCAAAGGGGCACTACAACAAATGAGAAAATTTATAAAGGAACATCATCAAACAAAATTAAGATAACATTTTGGGGGCTGAAGAAACATGCCGCTGATTTATACGTGCTCAAAGTATCTTTCATCTGTGTATCCTAACAATATCATTAACATACCACTAACCCAGGGTGTTTGAAGGGTGAGAAGGCATTAGAGAGAATACAGAAAAGATTCAGGAGAAACTTCAGTTATGAGCATAGATTGGAGATGTTAGGACTGTTTTTCTTGGAGAGAAAAAGGTTGGGAGGAGATTTGATGGAGGTGTTCAAAATCTGGACAGATTTGATGGGTATAGATAGAGGGAATGCAAGCAGGCTTTTTCCACCGAAGCTAGGGAAGAAAAAAAACCAGAGGGCATGGGTTAAGGGTGAAAGGAGAAAAGTTTAAAGGGAATATTGGAGGAGGGGCTTCTTCACACAGAGAGTGGTGGGAGTGTGGAACGAGCTGCCAGATAAAGTGGTAAATGCGGGGTCACTTTTAATATTTAAGAAAAATTTGGACAGGTACATGGATGAGAGGGTGTGGAGGGATATGGTCCAAGTGCAGGTCAGTGGGATTAGGCAAAAAAAAAAATGGTTCGGCACAGACAAGGGCCAAAAGGCCTGTTTCTGAGCTGTAATTTTCTATGGTTCTACAGTAGATAGGGAGAAACCGTTCCCACTCGTGAAACGGTTCAAACCGAGAAGACACAGGTGGAAAGTAATTTGCAATAGAACCAAGAGGAACGATCTTCCCGCTGCGAGTACTTAGGATCTGGAACGCGCTCCCGGAGTGTGGTGGAGGCAGGTTCAAATCGAGAGATTAGACTGTTATGTGAAGAGGAATAATGGGACGGGCTAGTGGGAAAAGGCAGGGGAACAGCACCAACTAAATTTCTCATTTGGAGAGCTAATGCTGACATGATGGACCAAATGGCCTCCTTCTGTGTTGTAACAGTTCTGTGACTCTCTGATCAATATAAATTGACTACCTTTTTAAACTCAGCCAGTAGTGGATGAATAGAGAAAGAGATACAGAGCATTCTCACATTAACACCATGACACACATCACACAACCTGCCACGACTCACCTCACTGAGATCAGAGTGAAGAACAAGTCCGGGTAGGAATATAAGACACCCTCGTGCACAAATTTTAAAACTCAAGCTTAGTATCATCGACATGTGAGTTTCTGATTCTCCTGTGCTCTCCTTTTGGGCAATACACACACACACAAAAAAAAATCAAGCAAGTTCTATCAAACCGTGACTAATCTTTGGCTAGGTCTCAGCTGGAGTACTGTGTCTATTTCTGGGTATCATACTGCAGGATGGATGTCACAGCTTAGAGGAGATTCTACAAGATGAAATCAAAGTTGGGGGATTTAATTTATTTGGAGAAACTGGAACTATTCTCCTTGGAGCAGAGAAGGTTATTCGAGGCATTTAGAAAGAACGATGAGCTTTTATGAAATAAGTAAAAACTGTTTGCTCTGGGAAGTTCACAAAGAAGACAGGCAGAATTCTCCAGACTCATTGCGATAAGAGATGGTTCACCATCAGCCTATGGTTGGCACAGTGGTCAGCACTGCTGCTTCGCAGCGCCAGAGATTCAGGTTCGATTCCCAGCTTGGGTCACTCTCTGTATGGAGTTTGCATGTTCTCCCCATGTCTTCGTGGGTTTCCTCTGGGTGCTCCGGTTTCCCCTCTCAGTCCAAAAGACTTGCTGGTTAGGTGCATTGGCCATGCTAAATTGTCCCTCAGTGTACCTGAACAGATGCCGGAGCGTGACAACTAGAGGATTTTCACAGTAACTTCATTGCAGTGTTAATGTAAGCCTACTTGTGAAACTAATAAAGGAATTAGCAGGATCTTCCAGCCCCTCCAAAGCCGATGGCAATTTATATTCTTCATCCATATCGGGGATCTCACAGCGGGGCTTGATTTAGGCAGGGCTGGAAGATTCTGCTGAGGGGGAGATGGCCATTTGATCATTCACACCTATTCTACGGGCTGCCATTAGCAGCCTTTCCCCTTGTTTCTGTGGCTGTGACTCATCTTTCATTCCCTCCCCCTGCATTATCTCCCACTTCCTCTGTCTTTTAGCTTTAACAAAGTGTCATGGACTCGAAATATCTGTTCTTTTCTCTCTTCATAGATGCTGTCAGACTTGCTGAGATTTTCCAGCATTTTCTCTTTTGGTTTTGAAATTCCAACATCCACAGTAATTTGCTTTTATCCAGAAGATTTTGCTGACAGGAAGGGCTGGGGAATTCTGCCCATCATGTTGACTTGCAGATAGAAGATTGCGGGGTGATCTAATTGAGGGGTTTAAGATGATTGAAGTACAAAGAGAAACTATTTCCACCAGAATAAGGGAGCTGAACTGTAACACTGGAACCAGGCTGTCCTGGGTGATATCAGGAGGCACTTCCCACGGAGAAGGGAGCAGAAATCTCTCCTGGAAAAATTGCAAAGGTGGCTGATTCATCGGGATTCTGAAGCTCAGGATTGGGAAATATCTGTTGGGGAAAGGGAAGCGAGGTTTCTGGAGTCGGGGCACAGGTCATCCGTGATATGACTGGATGGGAGAACAGTCTTGAGGAATTGAATAATTTCCTCTGGTATATATTGGATATTAAGAGTTTAATGAGTGAAAAATGGCAGAAAAGGTAAAAAAAAACAAGATTAAAGAAAATGAAATATTCATTCAGAGAGGGAAGCAGCTTCATATTAATCATCTGTTTACCTGAAGGTCTCTATTGTTACATCAGTTATTTTTATTCTTTCTTGGGATGAGGCCATTTGTTGCCCACTCCTAATTGCCCTGGAGACGGTGGTGGGAGAAGGCCATTTCAGCCCTCATACAATGATTCTGTAGCTGACGTGTAATATCTCACCTTTATCCATTATCCCACCATGTCTCTAGTTAATAAAAAGAAATTTCAGTTTTAAAACAAAAATCGAGCATCAATTGTCATTTGCAGAAGAGAGATTCAAACTTTTATTGCCCGTTCCAAGCAGAAATGTCTCCTGAATTCACTCCTGTAACGTCTGCTTCTAATTTTTAGATTCTGCCGACTCCCCGCCTTATGAAAATGGTTTCTCTCAATCTGCCCTGTCTGCCTCCTTAATATCGTTAAAAACCTCAAATAAATCATCCCTAACAATCCAAGTCTTATAGAACAAGGTACGACCCTAACCATTAGAGATTATACCTTTTGTTTAATTAACTACAAGGAGACGCCAAGTTGCCCCAAGTTGTCAACAGAAAAAAAACCAGAAAAGATCTCTCCTTTTATAGGGGCATTTCTGACAAAGCAACTAAAAGAGCAACAGTTTCCTAAAGTGCAGATAATCATATTTACATTCCCCAAAGATGTGAGTGTGTGTAGACAGTAAGGTTTACTTTGCCATGGAGATTGTGAGCTGTTCATTGGGGTTATTGGTCCCCAGTGTTCACACTTGATGAGAATCCAGGGACCAAATTCACAGGACAGAGCTCATCAACAACAATCCTTCCATCTGCTGCATCAGACCCAACGTCAGGATCAAAAGGTCAGGTGAACAGAGTATCAATCCTCGGTCAATCGCCTCACGGCATGTCTTCGGAGCTTTGGCCTGTCACTCCAGCACTAACCACCTTCCCAGCAGCCCAGGGGGTGTGTAGAGTGAAGAAATCACCAGTGACTATATCATGACCTGGGAATAAGGCCCTGATCTCAGAAGCCCAAACGTCCTTTCTGATAGTACAGCCTGCTGTATAACATAATGGAAAATAGCCATTCGGCCCCTCACATCTGTTCTGCCAATCTAATAATTACAGATGATTGGTACCTCACATCATTCCCCAGTCATCACTCCATATCTCTCACACAAGAATCTATCTCCGTCTCAAAAATTCCAAATGACCCCCAGTGCCCTCAGCTTTTTGAGGGAGAAAGTTCCGGATTTCCACTCCTTTGTGTGGAGAAGCGCTTCCGATTGTCATCCCTAAACAATCTGGCTCTAACATTAATGTCACCATGTCCATGTCTGTTCTGGACTCTTCCCACCACCAGAAGAAAGAGTTTCTCTCAATCTACCTTAACAATTTTAACCACTTCAATAAAATCATTTCTTGAAGTATAAAAAGCGTTACATAAATGCAACTCGTTCAATTCAATCATCCTTTAATGTTCTAAACTCAAAGGAGGATGAGGCTTGGACTGAGTAACATGTGCTGTACGCACAACCCCGCACAAAACAATTAATGATAATTAATTGTTTTATCAGTCAACAATATTGAACTGATAGTCACCAAAAGAAACAAGGACTTGGAGCGCCGCCCGCCCAGGATCAGGAGCGCCGCCCGCCCTGCTCGCTCTCACTCAGCAGTGGGGTCAGATTTCTTACACATTGCGTTTTTGAGCCACAAGGAGCAAGAAGGGAAGAAACAGGAAGGCAAATAAATCCGTTCACAATGAGTGAGTGAGGCATTGTCAATGTGCCAATGGGGTCAATCAGTCGGCTTCCAGAGACAGACACCCACCTGCGTGGCACGCAGCACGCAGCCTGACCCAATATACAGTGCGGCCCAGTGCGCAGCCTGGCCCAGCGCACAGCGGGTTTGAATTCCCCTTTGGAAACCTGATTTCTAAATCCACACTGATACGCTATTGCTGCACCTTTGGAGCTGAGCACTCAGATGAGATGTTAAACTAAGACCATGGCCAGAATTTACCAACATGCCCGCCCGATGCTCGTAAGATCACACCTGAGGGCAGCAGAGAATGCTGTTCTGAGAGCCTCACCCGCCCTGATTCTGAGGCAGATGCTTCAGTAAAACCAGGTCTACATTCTCACTTATTTGTATAAAAACCCCACGGCGACCTTCATTAAAGAGGGGCAGATGGGGTGCATTGGGCCAATATTTATCCTTCAATTGACATGATTAAAACAGATAATCTGGTTTTTTCACATCGCTGTGTATGGGAGCTTGCTGTGCACAAACTGGCAGCTGTATTTCCCATAATGAAACAGTGAGTACATTCTCAGAATGTATTGAAGTCACTCCAGGAAGCTGAGAACATGCAGGTGAGAGTGAAACAATATGGTCCCAAGGTACCCCACCCCTACTCACTCCTAGCAAATGTCTAATCTCTGGAAAATAAACTAGATGAATTTAAAGATGGATTGACAAAGAGGACTAAGGGACTGTTGTGTGCTCTGTCTCACGGAGACATGATTCACTCCTGCTTCACCAGCCTCTGCCCTCCATCCAAAGGGCTTCTCAATCCATCAAATGGACGGTACAGCAGCCTCCAGCAAGGCTAGGGGAGGTGGGGTCTGCTTTCTAATCAACACCTCATGGTGCTTAGATGTGGCAACACTGGTGAGATTCTGCTTCCCAGACCTAGAATACTTGACTCTAAAATATGGGAGTTCACCTCCATTATCCTGATGGCAGTTTACATCACACCCGACGCGGATATGAAATATACACCAATACCGATAGCCTTGAGTGAAACATCCCGAGGCCTTGTTCCTCGTGGCTGGGGACTTCAATCAGGCCAAGCTTAAGAGCATCCTACCAAGTTACCACCAGAATGTCTCTTGCTCCCCCAGAATCCCAAACATCCTAGACCACTGCTACACAAATATCGAGCATGCCTACCATTCTATCCCCTGCCCACACTTTGGCAAATCAGACCACAAGTTTGTGCTCCTGTTCCCAGCTTACAAACAAAAACTGAAGTGGGAAAGTCTATCAAAGAAAGTAGTGCAATGTTGGTCTGAGGAAATCGGATAATTTCCTATGGGGCTGCTGGAGTCAGTGGACTGGTCAGTATTTAAAAACCCTGCGACCAGCCTGAATGCGTACTCCACTATAGTAACTGACTTCATCAGTAAACGTGTATAAGACTGTGTGCGAAAGAAGCAAATCCACGTCTTCCCCAACCAGAAACCATGAATGAACAGGGATATCCACTGCTTGCTGAATCCAGGTCTGAGGTGTTCAAGTCAGGTGACTGTGACCTATACAAGAAGCCAATCTAAGGAGATCCATCAAAGATGCCAAAAGACAGTATCAGATCAAGGTGGAATCCCGGGCTAGCCACACTAACCCCTGCCAACTATGGCAAGGTCTGCAAGACATAACAGGCTACAAGATGAAGGCAGATAAAAAAAATCACCGGCTCCAACACAGCCCTTCCTGATGAGCTCAATGCATTCCATGCCTGATTTGAGCAAGAGATCAGCGAGAGCATGCTCTCCACCCTGGAAGCCTCAGATAAACCTCTATCCAAGGTCACCATTGCAGATGTCAGAGCAGCTTTCTCAAAGGTCAAGCCATGCAAAGTGACTGGCTCGGATGGGGTACCCGGAAAAATACTCAGATCCTGCACGGATTAGCCGGCAGGGGTATTCACAGACATCTTCAACCTCCCTTTACAACCATCTGAGGTCTTTAATCAGTTTTGAGGAGACGCCTGGTACCTAAGAAAAGCCAAGCAGCGTGCCTTAATGACTCTGACATCCATCGTTATGAAGTGTTTTGAAAGGTTTGTCACGGCACACATCAATTCCAGCCTCCCAGTTTGTCTGGATCCGCTACCCTTTGCCTATTGCTGCAACAGGTCCACAGCAGATGCCATCACCCTGCACTCAACCCTGGAACACCTAAATAACAAGGACACCTATGACAGACTCCAATTTATTGAACTCAGCCTTCAACACCATTATTCCTCATCTCCAAACCCCATAGCCTAGAGCTTGGCATCTCTCTCTGTGATTGGATTCGGAACATCCTAACCCACTGACCATAATCATAAAGATAGGCAACAACACCTCCTCCACGATCATCCCCAACACTGCTGCTCCACAAGGCTGTGTTCTCAGCCTCTTAATATACTCCTTACACACCTACAACTGTGTAGCTAAACTCCCCTCCAATTCAATTTTCAAGTTTGCTAATGACACCACCATAGTGGGTCAGATCACAAACAATGACGAAACAATGCAGGAAAGAGATAGAGTATCTGGTGAACTGGTGTGGCAACAATAATCTCTGCCTCAATGTCAACAAAACAAAAGAGATTGTCATCAACTTCAGGAAACGTAAAGAAGAAAATGCCCATCCACATCAATGGGGACAAAATAGAATCGATCAAGAACTTCAAGTATTTAGGTGTCCAGATCACCAACAACCTGTCCTGGTCCCTCCATGCCGACACTATAGTTATGAAAGCCCACCAATGCCTCTACTTTCTCAGGCGGCAAAGGAAATTTGACATGTCAGCTACAACTTTTACCAACCTCTACAGAAGCACCACAGAAAGCATTCTTTCTGGTTGGATACAGCTTGGTATTGCTCCTGCTCTGCCCAAGACCAGAAAAAGCTATAAAGGGTCATGGATGTAGCCCAATCCATCATGCAAACTAGCCTCCCATCAATATTTCCTGCTATTTCAGTAAAGCAGCCAGTATAATTAAGGACCTCACACACACCAGACACTCTATTCCGCCTTCTTCCATCGGGAAAAAGATACAAAAGTCTGAGGTCACATACCAACCAACTCAAGAACAGCTTCTTCCCTGCTACCATCAAACTTTTAAGTGGACCTACCTCACAAAGTTGATCTTTGTCTACACTCTCACAATAACTGTAATAATATATTTTGCACTCTCTCTTTCCTTCTCTATGAACGGCATGCTTTGTTGAGTATCATGCACGAGAAACAATACTTTTCACTGTATACTGATACACGTAATGATAGTAAATCAAATCAAAGTCTCTGAAGGGCTTTGGGATGTCTGCAGAACGTGAAAAGTGCTATAAGCATACAAAATTTTCATTCAGTTAGGCATCTCTGTCCTCAGATAAAGTTCTCTCTACCACTCCAATATCAATCACCTTCAGAACTACTCAATCATTAACCCTGACAGAGAGCCATCGATACTCCTGAAAATCTTGGGCTGAATTGGGATGGGCTTCACATCACAAGATTCATTCATTCCTTCAATTGCTAAGATTGCCCACCCTTGTTATCCTGAAACACGACAGGCACGAGTGTAAAATGTTCCTCTTTCGTTTTCGAAGCAATTTGAAATACTCAAATGGCTCACAAAGCTGGGAAATTCTGACGCCAGCGTTGGTGTGTGTGGGAGCCGTACCCTAGTGAGAGTCAGAGTGTGTGTGTGTGTGTGTGTGTGTGTGTGTGTGTGTGTGTGTGTGTGTGTGTGTGTGTGTGTGTGTGTGTGTGTGTGAGAGTGAGTGAGTGAGTGAGTGTATAACACATACAGTGATAATTGGCACTTCAGGAGAATATGCGATGATCAGAAAGCTACAATGGAAAGTAAAAAGTTCATTTAGTAGTCACAAGTGGGGTTACATTCACACTGTAATGAAGTTACTGTGAAAAATTCCCTAGTCGCCACATTCTAGCACTTGTTCGGGTACACGGAGGGAGAATTTAGCACAGCCAATGCACCTAACCGGCACACCTTTGGAGTGCAGGAAGAAACCAGAGCACCTGGAGAAAACCCACGCAGACACAGGGAGCTCATACAAACTCCACAGACATTCCAAGCAAGGAATCGAACCGGGGTCTCTGATGTTGTGGGACGGCAGTGCTCACACTGCACTACTATGCTGCCTTAATGGGCACTTGGTTTGAGTGTAGAGCAGGTTTGTCAAACCATTTTGCTCACTGCCACATTTTGCATTATTTCCTCCTCACCTGAGTGGCTGAGAGAAGGTTTAGCAAAACCAATTCAAAAAGGTTAAGGTATCAATAAAAACAACAACTAGCTGAACAAAAATAATGCAATAATGATTATTTTAAAACTGAACAATTAATACACATGACCATTAGAGTGTGAGAGATCAGAGTGTGCATGACTAGCACACTTTCAGTCTCAGAGTACTCACTCACTCTCACTCCTTGTGTCACTACATGTTGGTGTGTTTCTCTCTCACATGGAAGGGGTCATTAACAGTGCTACCAACTGGCACTCATTCAGCAGCAACCTACTCAGTGATGCTCAGTCTGGGTTCTGTCAGGGTCACTCAACTCCTGATCTCATTCCAGCCTTGGTTCAAACATGGACAAAAGAGCTGAATTTCAGAAGTGATCTCCTCGACATCAAGGCAACATTCGACCGAATGTGGCATCAAGCATCCCTAGTAAAATTGGAGTTGATGGGAATCAGGGAATGCTCTCCGCTGGTTGGAGTCAGGGAGGTGGTTGTGGCGGCTGGAGGTCAATCATCTCAGCTTTTGAATATTTCTGCAGGAGCCACATAACAACAGTAGCTACAAGAGCAAGTTACAAAAGACTTTCCAAAGCCTGTCCATCATCTACAAGGCACAAGTCAGGAGTACGATGGAATATTCCCCACTTATCTGAATCACTACATCTACAACAATATTCATGGTAGCACAGTGGTTAGCACTGCTGCTTCATAGCTCCAGGGTCCTGGGCTCAATTCCGAGCTCGGGTCATTGTCTATGTGGAGTTTGCACATTCTACTTGTGTCTGCATGGGTTTCCTCCGGATACTCCCGTTTCCTCCCACAGTCCAAAGATGTGCAAGTTAGGTTGATTGGCCATGCTAAGAAATTGCCCCTTAGTATCTAGGGATGCGTAGGTTAGAGGGATTAGTGTGTACAACATGTAGGGATGTGGGGGTAGGGTCTGGGTGGGATTGTGTTCAGTGCAGACTTGATGAGCCAAAGGGCCTCTTTCTGCACTGTAGAGTTCTATGATTCAAGAAACTTGACACCATTCAGGTCAAAGCAGCTCACTTGATTGGCACCCCATCCACAAACATTCAATATCACCTTTTAGACAGCATCTTTTAAACCCACAACCACTATTACCTAGAAGGATAAGGACAGCAGATACCTGGGAACACCAACACCTGCAGGTTCCCCCTTCCAAGCTATAGACCATCCTGACTTAGAAATATATTACCGTTCCTTCACTGTCACAGGGTCAAAATCCTGGATCTCTCTCCCTAACAACACTGTGAGTATATCTATACCACAGGGACTGTGGTGGGTTCAGGCAGGCAACTCACTACCACCTTCTTAAGGGGCAATTAGGGATGGGTAATAAATGCTGCTTGAACCAGTGACGCCCACATCCCATAAATGATTTTTTTAAAGTTTGCTGCTGATAGGCTCACTGACGCAAACGCTGGAGAGGAACGGCATCCGATCGGAGAAACAACCGCTGCAGAAACTTCAACTCCACTCACCCGTCTGACTGGCACTTTGAGCAATCGGGGTCACATCCAGCCCATGGACACCAATTGGATATCAACGGTGGGAAGCTGAACAATGACATTTGATACTGAGCTGTTCCTGAGCAATGTTGCAATTTAATTAAAGTTACCACATGGTCAAAAATGTTGAGGGAACAACAATAACTTTCATTTATATAACATTTCAACATCAGTAACATCCCAAGACTCTTCACAGGAGCTTTAAAATTCAAAACTTAACACCAAGCCATATAAGGTTTGAGCGACAAGCATCAAATTGGACAAAGAGGAAGATTCTAACAAGTGTCTTATAAAGTGTCACCATCTAAATATAAAGAACATTGCTGTGGTTAGTTTGGAATACAGTCAATGAGTAATCTTAGCCCTGAACAGTGACTCTGTACAGTTACACAGTGAGTGACCCTTACCCTGAATAAACAGTGATTCTGTACAGTTACAGTGAGTGACCCTTACCCTGAATAAACAGTGATTCTGTAGTTACAATGAGTGACCCTTACCCTGAATAAACAGTGACTCTGTACAGTTACACAGTGAGTGATCCTTACCCTGAATAAAGTGACTTTGTACAGTTACAATGAGTGACCCTTAACCTGCTAAGTAAAGTGACTCTGTACAGTTACAGTGAGTGACCCTTACCCTGCTGAATAAACAGTGACTCTGCACAGTTACACAGTGAGTGATCCTTACCCAGAATAAACAGTGACCTTGTACAGTTATGCAGTGAGTAATCCTTCCCCTGCTGATTAAGCAGTGACTTCACACACCAAACTCAATACAATTAAAAAGTTGAAAATGTCAGAGTTTAGATGAAATCAGTTCCCAGGTACAACTGCCCTTGTTAAAAAGGTTTCACAGTGTGATCCCATCTCATGCTCCCAGTCCGCCCACCAAACCCCCATTCCTCCATCCCCCTCCCACCTTGATCGCCACCCATGTACCTGGGAATGTGAAAATCAGAGTTTTGAATATCTCAATAACAGTCAACACAGGGACAACTGGACCCTGGTTAAAATCCACCTGCCCTTTAACAGGAGTGGAATTCCAGGCTCTCTCTCACACACAGCAACAGACACACACAGAATCACAGAGGTACAATCTCTCCCCTGCCAGAACTGATCTGTGCCTTCAACAAGACACAGAATTACTTTCTATAATGAATAAAATTTGCATAAAACTCACATAATCATGAAAGGCCTTGGCTTCACTCGAGTGTTCGCAGGTTTCCCGCCTGTCAGGGGCAGCACAGTACAGATCCCAAAATACACTGGAAAGAGACAGAGATTGTCACCAAACTCTCCCGCACACAGCTTCTTAAATCATAACATCATTCAGTCAATATTGATAAGTGGAAACAGCCACATATCCACCCTAGCACCTCAAAACTTAATATTTCACAGTTTTACAATCATAGAATCCCTACTGCACAAAGAGACCATCCAGCCCATCGAGTCTGCACCAACCACAATCCCACTCAGACCCTATCCCCATAACTCCATATATTTACCCTGCGAGTTTACCATGGCAAATCAAACTAACCTGCTCATCTTTGGATTGCAGGAGGAAACCAAAGCAGCCAGAGGAAATCCACACAATCATGAGGAGAATGTGCAGATCCCACACAGAAAGTGATGACCCAAGACACTGGGTCCCTGGGCTATGAGGCAGCAATGCTAACCGCCATACTACCCCAATATACACAGCACATGAAGCCATTAAAATGTATGAATTAGTCACAAGTAAGGCTTACATTAACACTGCAATGAAGCTACTGTAAAATTCACCCAGTTGCCAGTTCGGCACCTGTTTGGATCAATGCACCTTACCAGCACGTCTTTCAGACTGTGGGAGGAAACTGGAGCACCTGGAGGAAACCATGCAACCCATGGGGAGAATGTGCAAACCCCGCACAGACAGTGACCCAAGCCAGGAATCAAACCCGGATCTCTGGCACTGTGAAGCAGCAGCGCTAACCACTGTGCCCATGCCCCTGTTTGTCTGATTAGGTCCACTCCTCCAGCTCTTTCTCCCCAGAGCCCTGCAGACCTTGCCTCCTTCCAAGCATTTACCCAATTCATTGGAGTTGACGTGGAACTTGCGGCTCTCCCCTACTTTACCCACAATCTTCCGTTTCTCCTGAAGGCGCTTCCTCTTTACTGGAACTGCATACAACTGATGCCAACACCACCGGAGGAACAGATTGCTCTTCCAGCTAATGGACATCTGCAGACAAATCCCAGCAGGGATGGGAACTTCCTGGCCAAATTTCACCCTGTCTCATTTTGGGATGCAAGGCTAGGGGTATTCAGATCAACAGGGTGGAGTCTAGGGGCATTTGTGAATTAGAACAGCACAAGGGCACCCCATTCCACAGCCAATTTCTGCAAATCCCGAGTGTATTCCATGTCCCTTTAAGAGCCCAAGCGAATCCAAGTAAGTTTGTGGAGGGACAGAGAGAGAGAGAGAGTGCGAGCTGCAGTAAACAAGCAGGATGCAGAGAGGTGAGGAGCTCCCTCTTCGCCAGCTGGAATCACATTTCCTTTGTTTGAGCAGCCAGTCTCCAGAACATCAACACTTTTAAAATAAAACTCCGCAAGGCAGAGAAAAACTTACCACCACCAGGCATGCAGGAATCCGGGCGGTTCTCCCAAAGTGATATTTTTCTCCCAACGGATCTGAAAAAAAAAATCAGGAAAGAGATCAGGACAGAGAGGGGGGGAAAAGGAGGAATTAGAAAGGCAGTTTTCATCTGGGAACTTTAAAAGCACACGAGAGAGAGTGAGAGAGACTCTTACCTCCGACAAGAAAGTCTGTGCAGATTTCTGCGCTCCCACATGTAGCAAGTATTCGTAAACATAAAGCGCTAACCTATACAGAACAAACACACAAACCTTACTGGAAGGCAAAACTTTTTTTTCCCTCTTTTGCAATAAACACTTTATTCTTACAATTTTTAAGTGCTGTAGACAAACGCAATAAATCCCAGGATAAATAAATGTATGGGGAACAAAACATTCCCCAGGCTAGAGAGAGATTTTCCCTCCCCAGGCTGTGAAATTGACAATGAAATTAAACTGCTGGCTTTTTCTCCCCCGCTCAGTTAAAATGTAAATATTCAGAATTTAAACTTGGAAAATCTCAGGGAACAGGATCACTTTTTGGTAACGCGCGAGGTTTCGCTTTGCCTCAAATATCTTTTCAATTCCAAATTTTGAAAAAAAATTATATTAAATGCTGGGGAAATGAGGAGAAAGTTTACAGGGGTAGCCCCCCCCCTCGCTTTGCTCAGCATTTTCCCCCAAAGCCGGCAGCTTCCACTGGGAACCGCTCCCCCCGCAGACCCCCAGCTCCCGCTTAATCTTGCAAAAAAAGCACAAATGTTCCTTATCTACCCCCCCCCCTCCTCTCGCTCCTGTCTCTCGCTGCCACTTACTTTTCCCTTGCCTGACCGTCCGAGGGGACCGTACATCCTTTCCCCTTGTTGTACATAGCCGCTGTCTGCCTCTTAAAGCTGACACACACACACACACCTGTCAAAGCAACCAGCCACTCGCCATCTCCATAGCTACATCTGAGCACAGCTCCCAGACCATTGGGCACCAACCAGCCACATTTTCCGAGGGGGAACTTGAAACCGACTCGGGCTGGAGGCTTGTTCTCCCTCTCTGTGGATATTTGGGTTTTAGTGGATTACCGGCTCCCTCTGCCGGAAGGAGCACTTGGTGGCTTCTCATAGTGATTTGGATTTCTATAGCGCCTTTCGCCACCTTAGCTATCACCAAAGTGTTCCTTGAAGTGTAGACACTGTTGTATTGTAGGAAACGTAGCAGCTAACAATACACAGTAAGATCCCACCCACAGCAATATCACCTGATCACCTTATTTGATTCATTATTGTCACATGTATTAACATAGAGTGAAAAGTATTATTTCTTGCATGCTATTCTGACAAAACATACCGTTCATAGAGATGGAAATGAAAGAGTGTAGAATGTGCTATTACAGTCTTAGCTGGGGTGTAGAGAAAGATCAACTCAATACAAGATAGGTCCATTCAGAAGTCTGACAGCAGCAGGGGAAAAGCTGTTTTTGAGTCATGACCTCAGACTTTTGTATCTTTTTCCCAAAAGAAGAAAGTGGAAGAGAGAATGTCCAGGGTTTGTGGGATCCTTAATTATGCTGGCTGCTTTGCCGAGGCAACGGGGAGTGTAGACAGAGCCAATGGATGGGAGGTTGGTTTGTGTGTTGGATTGGGCTACATTCAGGACCTTTTATAGTTCTTTGCAGTCTTGGGCAGAGCAGGAGCCATACCAAGCTGTGATACAACCAGAACAAATGCTTTCTATGGTGCATCTGTAAAAGTCAAATTTCCTTCATCCTCTGAGAAAGTAGAGGCATTGGTGGGTCTTTTTAACTATAGGGAGGTGTGCGGGGACCAAGACAGATTGTTGGTGATCTGGACACCTAAAAATCTGAAGCTCCTGACCTTTTCTACTTTGTCCCTATTGATATAGACAGGGGCACATTCTTCTTTATGCTTCCTGAAGTTGATGATAATCTTCGTTTTGTTGACATTGAGGGAGAGAATATTTTTGCTGAACCAGTTCACCAGATTCTCTAATTCATTCCTGTACTCTGTCTTGTCATTGTCTGAGATCTGACCCACTACAGTGGTGTCATCAGCAAACTTGAAATCAAAAATGAAAATGTTGGAAAATCTCAACAGATCTGGCAGCACCTGTAAGGAGAAAGAGAGCTAACGTTTTGAGGCCAGATGATCCTTTGTCAAAGCTAAAAGACACAGTCGATGGCTTCAACTGGGATCTTGGGTTCATGTCACACTACCTGTAACCCTCACGACTTACCTGGGCTTGCAAAATTTCACTAACTGTCCTGGATTGAGACAATTCACACCTCTTTAACCTTTACTTAACCCTCTCTCCACTTGCATTGTCTGTTCCCGTAAAGACTTAATTACCTGTTCCAACTATTATCTTGTAATTGAGTCTGTGTCTATATATGCCCTGTTTGTGAACCCAATTCCCACTCATCTTATGAAGGGGCAGTGCTCTGAAAGCTTGTGCTACCAAATAAACCTGTTGGATTTTAACCTGATGTCATGAGACTTCTTATCGAGCCCATCCCAGTCCAATGCTGGCAACTCCAATCATGGCTAAAAAGCATAGCAAGTGGGAGATATTTATACTGCAGGGAATGAAAGATGAGTCCTAGTCACAAAACCAAGAGGAAAGGCTGCTAATGGCAGCCTATAGAGAGAATAGAAGGTGCTAATGGCCAAACGGCAGAGAAGCTGAAATCAGAGGGTGAACGTTGACAGATGAAGATGTGGAGGGAAAGGGGGAGATGGATGGGAGAGAGGCAAAATGGGAAAAAGAGGGAAAGCGGGAGCAAGGGGGAAGAAAAGGTAAGGAAAGCAGAATAAAATGGGAGGGGGGAAGAAAAATAAAGAAGGACGATAAAGAAATAAAAGGTACACAACAGAAAAAAATTAAATAAAATGAAAACAAAGGGGTCGAGGTGGGTCGAGCAAATCTTCTGAAGTTGTTAAATTCGATTTTGAGAGCAGAAGACTGCTGCATTTTAGCTTTGCCAAGGGGTCATCTGGACCCGAAACATCAGCTCTTTTCTCCCCTTACAGATGCTGCCAGGTCTGCTGAGATTTTCCAGCATTTTCTCTTTTGATTTCAGATTCCAGTATCTGCAATAATTTATTTTTATCTGATCACTTGTTTAATAATGTTAACTGTGGAATTAATCTGATTGGAATCATAGAATCCCTACATGCATAAGGCAGCTATTCGCCCCATTGAGTCTGCACCCAACTCTCCGACAGAGTCCAGGGCCTATTTCCATAACCCCAAGCATTAATCTACACATCCTGGGAGACTAAGGGACAATTTAGAATGGCCAATCCAACCAACCTGCACATCTTTGGAGTTTGGAGGAAACCGAAACATTTAGAGGAAAGTTGCGCAGATACAGGGAGAAGGTGCAAACTTTACACAGTCACCCAAGGCTGGAATTGAACCTGGGTTTCTGGCACTGTGAGGCAGCAGTGCTATCATTAACTGCACCACCCTTAAGGCAGGAGAACTTCTCTACTAATTTTTTTTAAAACAGTGGCCATGAGATTACTCACGTCCACCTGGGAGAGAGGTTGAGTCGCTAATTTGACATCACATCTAAAAGACAACACCTCTGACAGAGCAGCACTCACTCAGTACTGCACCTGGTTGTCAAACTGAAGGATTTGCTCAAACTTCTGGGGCGGGATTTTCTGCCCATTCTCTTGCCCCAAAACTGGAAAATATTTCCCAAGGTCAAAGGTCCTTTGCATGAACCTGCGCCCCCTCCCCCATCCATCACCTATAATTCCTGTAGTGGGTGGGACAGGAAAACGCCTTCCCCCTCATCCCGAAGTGAGATTTGAACCTACAAATTGCTGACTCCGAATCAAAGTGCTCACACTCAACCACAGCTCACAGTGAGGACCTTCTCACAAAAAGGTAACCCAGCCATTGGGCATGGTTAGTTTCTCTGCTTTAGGTTCAGCAGTGTAACTCTTTCTCCCCACTCCCATCTTGGACTCAGATGGTGAATAGATTCAAATCCCAATCCAGCGACTCAGCAATCCAAGCCGACCATTCCATGGTGCAGGGTAAAAAGCGCTCTCGCTGTTGTGACATCCTGGAAATGTGACAGCCAATTTGCACCGAGTAAGATCCCACAAGCAGGAACACAAAATACAACAACAACTTGCGTTGCCATAGTTCCTTTAATGCAGTAAATGTCCCAGGATGTTTCTCTGGTGTGTTTGCAAACAAAATTTGACACTGAATCACATCTGATCAGGAGACCAAAATGTGGTCAAAAAGATTACTTTTAAGAAAGATCTGAAAGGTGCAGTGAGAAAAAGTGGTAAAAAGGCAGGGATGTAAATGGAGAAAAGGATCTTAGGATGAGAATTTTTTAAATGAAGGCACTGCCAGGCCAGGAGCAGTGTAGGTCAGCACGCAAATGGAGTGATGGGTAAGAGAATTTTACATAAGGTCAAAGTTTCCAATGAACGTAGGGTGCAAACCAATCTGTTTTTGCACTAATGCTGCTTAGAAATCAATATTGAGTAGAATATTGGCTAAATCTCCCCTTTCAAATAATGGCAATGGAATTTTTACACTCATCTGAGGTTTAACATTATCTGAAAGGTGATACTTTGAACAGTGCAGCACTCCCTCACTACAGCACAGAGAGTGTCAGTCCAGATTATATCGGCAAATCTCAGACAGGAACCATTAACTCACGCCCCTGATAGAGAAATGGAAATGCTACCCACTGAGTCACTGCACTGTATCCCAGTGTTAGACAGTCACAGACCCGTTAGACTCTGACAGACCCAAGCCCACCAGTACTGTACTCCAGTGTTATACAGCGACAGATCTGTCCTCACCAGTACTGAACCCCAATGTTATACAGCAACAAACCAATCCCCAGCAACACTGTGTCCCGTTACACAATGACAAACCCATCTCCACCAGTATTGCACCCCTGAGTTATACAGTGACAGACCTGTTCCCACCAGTGCTGTACCCTGGTGATAAACAGTGATAGATCCATTCCACCAGTACTGTACCCTAGTGTTATACAGTGATAGGCCCATCCCCATCAGTACTGTCCCCAGTGTAATGCAGTGACAAACTTGCCCCCACCAGTACTGTACCCCTGTATTATACACTGACAGACCCAACTCCACCAGTACTGTACTCCAGTGTTATAAGTGACTGACTCATCCTCACCAGTACTATACCCCAGTGTTATACAGCGACAGATCTGTCCCCACCAGTACTATACCCCAGTGTCATAGAGTGACAGACCCATCCCCAGTTGTACTGTACCCTAATATTATGTAATGACAGAACCATCCCCACCAGTATTGCATCCCTGTGTTATACAGTGACATACTTGTCCCCACCAGTGCTGTACCTCAGTGTTATACAATGATAGACCGATACGCACCAGTACTACCCCCAGTGTTATACAATGACAGACCCATCCCCACAGTACTATACAGTGCTATACAGTGACAGATCGGTCCCTGCCAGTACAGTGTCAGGAAACAAAGGTATCTTTAAGTTATCAATATTTGCATTTGTGCACATTAGAAATTCTGTGTAGCTTTAAGTAAGTTTAATTTTGTGTTTCTGTGTAATAAAGGGTTAATACTTTAATTAGCTTCATGTTAAACAAAGGTGCCTGCATGTCTGTGGGTTTTGATTTTAAACAAACGTGGTTTAAAGAAAGACTAGGCTGTTGCTCAGCAACCAAGAGACCAAACTGAAAAGACTCAGCGCTTTTAGATCAGCTGGAACCAGTTATCTATGAAGAAAGTAGCTGCCACACAACCTGCCAGCAAATAGGCAGAATAATGGAGCAAGAGTGGAAAGCAACTTCCAGAAGCTAAGGAACAAGTTGTTATATATTTAAGTGGTTCTATGATTGCTTTAAGAGATCATCACATGACTTGATAGTGACATTCATTGCGGTGTTTCACAGACTCTTGCTTTCATTTCATTTTCTGCTCTGTTCAGGCACCAGCTCCTAGGATAAAGCTGTAGTTATTATTTTGAATCTATGTGTGCAAACCACATCTTTTTGTTTAAAACCCACAACCCTGAACATTGTTGGGACAATGCAAAAAGAAAATTGGCAATGAGTTGGGGCTTTATTTCCATCGAAAAAACATCGAGAAAATATCTTAAGTAGAGAAAAGACATTGTGGGTCCTCACACTTAGACTATTAGAAGGCTGGGGAAAATCAACAGCAGAGTTAAAGATTGAAGAGCCAGTGAAGGAAGACGAAGCAAGAAAAAAACAATAGTGCTTTCCTTACCAAAAAATAATTGGACAGACTCCTCAAAGATGCAAGGCTCACACACGTATTGTAGAGTGTAGCAGTGGAGTGGGAGACTCAGTGCTCAGCTGAAAATGGGTG
Organism: Sphyrna mokarran; assembly: GCA_024679065.1. NCBI lineage: Eukaryota > Metazoa > Chordata > Chondrichthyes > Carcharhiniformes > Carcharhinidae > Sphyrna > Sphyrna mokarran. The sequence continues at coordinate 13,439,855 of JAGIQG010000026.1, read as the reverse complement.
ATTTTGAAAGAGGAGAAAATGAGATTTTAAGCAGAATCTGGCATATTTGAAAAGAAGAGATGTTCTGCTGTCTGGCTGGGGCCACATGAAAAAAAATACATCAAATCAACTATCTCCATGGTAGAAAAGGGAAGAGAGTTAACAAAAATTACTGAGCTGTCTTGAGTCACTGCAAGAGCAATGGCTGGCTAATTAGAATCCATGGGGCTTTTCAATGAAGAAAATTAATCATGGAGCTCTTATACTGAACATTTTCAGTCCTTTCTGCAAGTAAATAAAGTTGTGAACAAGTCACTTGTACTAGCTTTTCTCAGTACAGTAGGAAGTAAATCCTTCAATTTGCTCTAGAACAAGTTTTATCCAACAAAGCCAGAAACCAAAACTTACGATGGCTTGACAAAGATCTTGAAGAACATTACCCTCCGAAGCCACTAATCATCACAGAACAGTTTGGGGTCCACCAAAGGAATCAAATGGAAAGCGAAAACATTGTTCAGTTTGTGGCAATGACATAACATTGTGAGTTTGGTGAATCATTAGAAGATACTCTTTGAGTTTGTCTAGTTTGTGGTCTTCAAAATGAGCCTATCCAGAGAACATAGCTTACTGAACACGCTTTGAGTGTAAAGACAGCAGTAGAAATTGCAGCATTGATGGAACAGGCTGCTAAAGAGGCTTCACAATTTGCTGCAGGAATGAAGACCCACAAGTTGGGAACTGCCCATAAAAAGTGAAAACAGCAACAAGCATATGACAGATGGTCAAAATGGATCATTCAGTGAGTGAATGCTGGAGCAAAAATAGTCAATGAAAAAGTTGTGGCAAAATTAGTTACATTGCAAAAGCTTGTTGGGTTAGACCAGCTTCCCCTGAGAAGAATGTTCAGCAGAAGAATCTGGGTACCTTCAAGAAAAAGAACAAGTTGCATTCTACAAAATGAATTCACAACATGGAAGGAAAGACTGATGATTGTGAAGAAGGGAACATCCAGAAATATGTTGAGGAGCTCCAATTGAATATCTTATCCATACAGCGTGGATCACATAGATTCTGGGTGATTCCAAAGGAAGGTGGAGAATTTATTAAATTGGAGGCTATTATTGGTGCTGCTGTATCTTTAATTCCTGAGACAACATACAGCAAAAGCTGAAGCATCTTCCTTTATAGTCTGATGTGATTTTAAGAACTGACATGATGTGGAGATGCCAATGTTGAACTGGGATGGGCACAGTAAGAAGTCTCACAACACCAGGTTAAAGGCCAACAGGTTTATTTGGTTGCACTGCTTCTTCATCAGATGAGTGAAAGATTGCCTTCAAATATGCCCTGTTTGTGAACCCAATCCTCCACTCACTTGATGAAGGAGCAGTGCTCTGAAAGCTCGGGCTACCAAATAAACCGTTTGGACTTTAACATGGTATTGTTAGACTACTTACTATAAGAACACATGGAAGAGATGTCTTTCAAAGGTTACATCATGGTCAACATAGAGTTGAGTGGACAAATAGCAGAGTCGCCTCTCTGTGTGATCCAAGGTAATTTTCCAGCTCTATTTGGGAGATCATGGCTGGAGAAGATAAGCCTTAACTGGAGTGCTATCAACAGATTAGTCGAGCTAACATAGACCTACAGAAGCTTCTGTATAAACATAAGAATGAATTAGAAGAGACATTTGGCTCAATTATTCTGGTAAATTTGTCCTTAACTTTGCTACATTATTGAAGTCATTGCATTATTTACTATGTGTGAAACAGTTATGGGACTGGAAACAGAATTTGGGAAAGTGTATAAAAATGTCAAAGATGCTTTGTAGAAGTCTGAAGTATTGGCTCACTTTAATCTGAAGCTACCATTACTGTGTGCTTGCAACATTTCACCTTATGGAGTAGGGACAGTCATTTCAATATTATGCCTTCAGGAGAAGAGCAACCAATAGCTTTTGCTTCGTGTACCCTGATTAGCGGTGAATCAAACTAAGCTCAGTTAGAAAAAAGAAGCACCGACTATAATATTTGACAGATGAAAGTTTAATCGTTATGTTTCTATCTCATTTCACATTGTTTACTGATCATTGAGCCTTAACTATTATTTTTGGGCCATATAAAAGCATCCGGTTGTTAGCTACTAGCCAATTACAAAGATGTTCACCGATCTTATCTACACCCTCCTACAATATAAAATATCATCAGTCAAGTTAATGCCAAGCTAATGCATTGTCATGCTTACATTACCTATTGAGTAGATATCACCAGCCAGTTTTGTTAATATTCTTTATTCCTGTGAGTAGATCATTTGTCTGTGACTGCTTGTTAAGTTCAAAGACATTCCAGGAATGATTCCACGATGGGATAGCTTTTTGTTATCTTACAGAAACACTACTCATGCTACTACCCAAAGTTCACCTGCATTGCTCTCTTAAACAGAAAGTTAAGAACTATGTTTGATTTGTTACCTCCAAAAACTTCAGGGACAGTCGAGCGTCAGCAACAATCTCTAGTTGACAGACAAGAAGTGAGGGCAAAGTAATAACACTCATTTCAGCAAAGCGATTGAGTGTTAGAGTGTAATTCTGCCATGAATGAGATATGGGACCAGCCATAGTTTGAACAAAAACAGGTCCAGTTTCTTACACAGTTCAATCCGAAGATGAATTAGTTTGGTGCTAACATCTCAAAATGATTTCTCAGAATCATCTCCAGAAATACCAACTTCCTTAGACCCTCATGTTGTGAACACTGCTACAGAAGACTTAAAACCTGAGTTACCTGATGATTGTATCTATGCTACAATACCAAGTGAGAATGATGCAGAATTAGTTCCAAGAGAAGGCATGTCTGTTGAAGTTCCAAATCATACTTCTAAGGCTAAGGACAAATTCTAGAACATTCTATATATCTGAAGAGGAATAGCCCTCCTCCTACTCAGCTTTCTTATTGACTGTATATATGATTAGTGGTACAGAATATTATTGGTGCTATGTGTAATGATATAGTAACTTGTTATCATAATCACAGGAGTAAAGGCGGGAGGGGAAGGATGTTATATATTTAAGTAGTTGCATGATTGCTTTATGAGCCAGTCACCTGATCACATGATTTAATGGGGGTCTCATTGGGATGTTTCACAGGTTTCTGCCTTAATTTCACTTTTTACTTTGTGTAGTAAATAACTCCATTTGAATCTCTGTGTACAAACCACATCTTCATCCTTTTGTTTAAATTCAACAACCCTGAACATAATTTAGACATTACACATTGTCACATTTAGACATTACACATTATTTAGACATTGCTCTTGAAACCAGGACTGAAAAGAGAAGTAGGGTCTTGGTGGGGTGAGGGTGGAGGTGAGGGTGGGAATGGGGTGAGGGTGGGGGTGAGGGTGGAGATGGGGTGAAGATGGCAGTGAGGGTGGGGATGATGATGAGGATGGGGTGAGGGTAAGGGTGGAGGTAAGGGTATGAGAATGGTGCTGGGATGTGAGAGTGAGAGAGGATGAGGATTATGATTCAATGAGGATTTAATTGTGTTTACAATTGCAGATTGTCGATCAACAAATTCACTCTGCATTCACGGAATCTTTCAGGTCTTTTCCAGCCAATGATAGACATCTGTTGTCACTGTTGTGATGTAGGTAACAAATTTATGCACAGCAAGATCCCACTAACAGCAATGTGATAATGACTCCATCATTTGCTTTTGTGATGCAGATTGAGAGATCAATATTGACCAAACCTCGCTATGGAGAACTTCCCCTACCCCCACACATTCACTGAACTCCATCCCCCCACACTGACTAATACCCTCATACACTGACTAACACTCCCACACACTCCCCCCCAGAAACTACCCTCCCTCCTCACATTCTTCTCCCCCACACACTCCCTCTCCCACACACTCCCCCCACATACTCCCCTCCCCCACACACTACCCTCCCTCCTCACATTCTTCTCCCCCACACACTCCTCTCCCCACACACCTCCCCCACATACTCCCCTCCCCACACACTACCCTCCCTCCACACATTCCCCTCCCCCACACACTCCCCTCTCTCACACAACCCCCCCACATACTCTCCTCCCCCTACACTCCCCTCCCCCTACACTCCCCTCCCCCATGCACTCCCTACCCACTACACTCTCCCCACACATTCACCTCCCACCCACTCCCGTCCCCCACACACTACCCTCCCCTCACACATTCACCTCCCACCCACTCCCATCCGCCACACACTTCCCTCTCGCTGCTCTTCCTCAGAATATTAAATGGAGCCTTGGTTTAACATATCTGAAAGCTCTCTTCACTCCTATCAGCTCTACCCCCTCACATCCCACTCCCTAATGCATATCCCATCAGCCGTAACCCATGTCCTCCCCCACATCCTCACCCTCATCCCCCACCGTCTTCCCCAACAAGCACCTTCTTCTCTTTTCGCCCTCATCTGCTGAAGATGCCCCCAGGGAGACTTGCCCTGGGCACAGCATTAACTGTCGAGCTGGATTTTGTTCTCCAGTGTGTGGTGTTGATCCGAATACTGCAGCATTCTGCAGACGCTCACATACAGACTGTGCTCTGTAACACTGAGTGATATGTGCCATGTGTGATACTGTACACACAGGCTCCTCACACGCTGCTCACACACATGTCACGCTCCCCCAGCCTCGCTCTGTATCTCTTTAGCTGTTATGTTTTTACAGGGCTATTTTTACACACGCAGATTAGCTGTAATCATAACCTGTTAATGTGAATTGGTGCATCCCCAGTAACCCCTGATGTTCTTCACACTCTGCTCATCAGGGCAGCCTCCTTCCCTGAGAGCAGAGTTCCCACCCTGAGGGAGGATGCGATCCCAGAACAGGGATTAGATTCCAACAGCAACCTGGATATGTTTAATGTCGCGAAACCTCCTATAATGCTTCACAGTCTCATTAACACAGTTTGTTACTGAGGGAGGTGTCCAGGCAGGAGGCCTGAAGCTTGGCCAATGAGCTCGGTGTTAAGGGGTATAAGAAGGAGAGAGAGGTGGAAAGTTTTCAGGAGAATTTTGTCCCCTGCAGCTGAAGCTACAGTTACCAATGGAGGAGTGATTAAAATGAGGAATTCTCAAGAGAGCACAATTGGAGGAATGTCAATATCTTAGAACCACAGTACAGAAGGAGGCCATTCGCCCATCAAATCTGTACTGGTTACAGTCCCACCCAGACCCTATTCCCATAATCCCACACATTTATCCTGCTAATCCCCCTGATATTAGGATCATTTTAGCATGGCCAATCAACAGAACCCTCACACCTTTGGACTGTGGGAGGAAACCAGAGCACCTGGAGGAAACTCATGCAGACACAGGGAGAACATGCAGATTCCGAGTGATCTGAGGCTGGAATCGAACTCAGGTCCCTGGCACTGTGACGCAGCCGTCCTAACCACTGTGCCGCCCTTTGGAGGGCTGTGGAGAGGAGGTGATTACAGAGATAGGGAGGGAAGAAGCCAGGAAGGGATTGGAAAACAATGATGAAAATATTTACTGAGGCATTGAGGGGCTGGGAGCCAGTGGATGTCTGTGAGCGCAGGAGTAATGAGTGAATGGGTCTAGGTGGGAGTTTGGATACAAGCAGCAAAGTTTAAGGACAAAGTAAGTTAATGTTTGGGGTTCCTGTACAGCCTGGGACAGGATATTTAAATCCCTGCAGTGTTTACAGTGATAATTTAAAATGTTTGGTACTTGTACGGACATGTTTCAGAAAGCCAATTAAAGGGGAACAGTCAATTACCCCCCAACCCCCAACACCCCCATTACACCCTTCACCCCTGCTACCTCCCCTCTCCCTCCCCCTCCCCCTTCCCCAATTCATGAGTTCTGATTGAAACTTCTCATGTTAAGCAAAGGAGTTTATAAGGTTAAAAATGAAAGGCTAGGCTGCAATGTGTGCTCCCGGCTCCCTCAAAAGGGAGGGTAGACACTTGGTAAACGTGTACGCAGTGAGCTTGCCAAGTAGCACAGCACTACTCCTGACCCCTCAGTGTCTGCGTCATACTCAGTGTCCCCCACCAAGAGCTGCAGGAGCTGGAACATTGTGTGGGGTTCCTTGAAACTGACCCTCACATAGCTATTGCCAGGATCAGTCTCTTGGCAATCACCAGGCACCCTGACTGTTTAATGTGGCAACAGCTTCAGGCTGGGCTGCTTATCACATCATTCTTAAAGAGCTAACATGTTCCAAATGGGCATTGTTATTTTCTCACCCAGAGTTAACACCCCATCTGTATTTGCCGCAGAATTTATTTTTATGATGCATAATATAATCTTCCATTTTTAAAACAAGTGCTGACTGGGGTACAGATTCCACAAACACCCTGACTCTCACTGGGGTACGGGTTCTACGCACACTGACTCTCACTGGGGTATGGGTTCCACACACACTGACTCTCACTGGGGTATGGATCACACATGCACACACACACACACACACACACACACACACACACACACACACACACACACACACACACACACACACACACACCACACACACACACACAGACTCTTTACTGTGGTACAGGACCCACACACACGCTGATTCTTACTGGGGTACAGGTTCTAAGTGCACTGACTCTCATGGGGTATGGGTTCCAAGCACACTGGCTCTCATATGGAATCTCACGGGGTGTGGATTCCACACACACTGACACTGACTGGGGTACAGGTTCCAAGTATACTGACTCTCATTAGGGTACGGGTCCCACGCACACACAACACACACACACACACACACTGACTCTGACTGGGGTACGGATTCCATGCACACTGACTCTCACTGGGGTACAGGTTCCAAGTATACTGACTCTCATTGGGGTACGGGTCCCACACACACACACACACACACTGACTCTGACAGGGGTACGGGTTCCACACACACTGACTCTCACTGGGGTACAGGTTCCAAGTATACTGACTGTCATTGGGGTACGGGTCCCACACACACTGACTCTGACTGGAGTTCAGTGATAATAATGCCTTTGAATGTCAAGGGACGATGGTTAGATTGTCTCTTGTTGGAGATGGTCATTTCCTGGCACTTGTGTACACTGAATGTTATTTGCCATTTGTCAGCCCAAACCTGGATATTGTCCAGATTTAGTTACATTTGGACATGGACTGCTTCAGTATTTGAGGAGTCAGGAATGGTGCTGAACATTGTGCAATCATTGGCGAACATCCCCATTTCTACTTTATGATGGACAAGAGATCATTGATGAAGCAGCTGAAGATGGTTGGGCCTAGCACACTGACCCTGAGGAACTCCTGCAGTGATGTCCAGGAGCTGAGATGATTGACCTCCAACTACCACAACCATCTTATTTGTGCTGGATATGAATCCAACTAGCAGAGAATTTCCACCTGAATCACATTGACTTCAGTTTTGCGAGGACTCCTTGATGCTACACTTGGTCAAATACGGCCTTGATGTTAAGGGCTGTCACTTTCATCTCACCTCCGGAATTCAGCTCTTTTGTCCATGTTTGAATCAAGGCTATAATGAGGTCAGGAGCTGAGTGACCCTGGCAGAACCCAAACTGGGCATCACTGAGCAGGTTATTGCTGAGCAGATGTTGCTTGATAGCACTGTCGATAACCCCTTCCATCACTTTACTAATGATCAAGAGTAGATGAGGTGGTAATTGGCTGAGTTTGATCTGTCGTGTTTCTCATGTACGAGATGGATAATGTATAAGGTGTATAAGATGTTGAAAGATATTGATCGAATAGATTCTCAGAGGCTTTTTCCCAGAGCTGAAATGGCTGCCACAAGGTTTAAGGTGCTGAGGTGTAAGTACAGAGGAGATGTCAGGGGTAAGTTTTTCACTCAGAGGGTCGTGGGTGCAAGAAATTGGCTGCCAGCAGTGGTGGTGGAGGCAAGTTCTGGAGCAGTAGTATTGTTGCCAAGACATTATCAGGGCCCATAGTGTGGAGTGAATTGAATTGTCTGAAGACTGACCTCTGAGATACTGGGATCTCTGGAGAAAGCTGAGATGTATCATCCACTTAGTATTTAGCTGACTGAAGATTGTTGTAAATGCCTTATCCTTGGGATTGACGTGCTGGGTTTCTCCATTATTGAGAATAGAGAACTTCCTCCTCTAGTGAGTTATTTAATTGTTCACCATTCGCAGTTGGATGTGGCAGGACTGCAGAATTTCGATCTCATCCATTGATAGTGGGACTTTTTTGTTTGGTTCGTGGGCTGTGGGAGTTGCTGGTTGGGGCAGCATTTATTATCCATCTCTGAGGGCATTTCAGCGTCAGCCACATTGCTGTGGGTCTGGAACCACATGTAGGTCAGACTGGGTAAGGCTGCAATATCCTTTCCTAAAAGACATTAATGAACTAGATGGATTTTTGCGACAATCAACAATGGTTTCATGATCATCAGTAGGCTTTTAATTCCAGACTTCTATTAATTCAAATTTCACCATCATCCCCCTTTAATTCCCTTATTACATATACAATAACATAATAATTTTCAAAACAATAGCAATAATGAACATTTTGAACATAGTATATTAGAAATTTGGTCTGTCTGGGGACTTTCCCTTTCTCTGGCAGCGATGTAGCTCAGCTGGTTAAGGTTTGACAATAAGCTTTAGGTTAGACTTGTCTCATTGGGACTCTCTCTTGGTTCCAGCGCATCACTTCCCACTATCTCCTCCGTTTCAATGGGAGCAGCACTCTGGCCTGTCATTGGCTGATCAGCCGCTTCATCACTCGGACAAACAACACTCCTGGCCGGCACAATTGGATCAGGCGGTGACACTGAACGAGTGCTACTGCCCGACTCCTGCGACAGCTCCGTCTCCATAGATGATCTCCATGTTTCTTCACTAACTTGTCCTGCACTTTCACCTTGTAGGACAGTGGCCCCATCCTATTGGGACCCAATCTGGTCTACTTCCAAAATTCTTCTCAAACTGTATCATCTAGGTTTTGATTTGATTTGATTTATTATTGTCACATGTATCAACATACAGTGAGAAGTATTGTTTCTTTTGAGCTATACAGACAAAGCATAAAGTTCATAGAGAAGGAAAGGACAGAATGCAGAATATAGTGTTACAGTCATAGATAGGGTGTAGAGAAAGATCAATTTATTGCAAGATAAGTCCATTCAAAAGAGTGACAGCAGCAGGGAAGAAACTGTTCTTGAGTTAGTTAGTAGGTGATCTCAGACTTTTGCTAACGGAAGAAGATGGAAGAGAGAATCTGTGGGGTGCATAGGGTCCTTAATTATGCCGATAACTTTGCTGAGGCTGTGGGAAGTGTAGATTGAATCAATGGATGGGAGGCTGGTGATGGATTGGGCCACATTCACGATTTTTTGTAGTTCCTTGTAGTTTTGGCAGAGCAGGAGCCATACCAAACTGTGATACAACCAGAAGGAAAGCTTTCTATGGTGCACCTGTAAAAATTGGTGAGTGTTGTAGCTGCCATGCTAAATTTCCTTCATCTTCTGAGAAAGTAGTGGCGTTGGTGAGCTTTCTTGGCATGGAGGGACCAGGACAGATTGTTGGTGAACTGGACACCTAAAAACATGAAGCTCTCAAAGTTGTCTCAAATGCGTTTTCCGCTTCTGACAAATTGTGATTCCTTTTCTGACAACTCTGCGTTGTCTCCACCCTTGCTGGTAAATTTGGAACTACCCGGCTCAACCTGTTTCTCAAACATTGTCCCATCGGCAGCTCAGCTGGAGCTATTCCAGTCGTGGTATGCAGTGTGGTTCTCTGAGCTAATAGACTCTGAGCTGTCTCAGTTTCTAGTGACGCAGGTAGTTGTTTCTCTATACCAGCCTTGAAAGTTTGAACTTGCGCTCGGACAATCCATTTGATGAAGGGTGATCTAATAGAATTCGGATATGTTTTACATCATTAGATGTCACAAATGTCTGGAGTTCAGCGCTTGTGTTCCAAGACAAGTATTTTCTGGTACGCGTGGGTGGCAGAGTGTTTGTGCAGTTTCCCAACTGCAGTGTATGAAGTTGTGGATCTCATTTCAAATATCTCCATCCATTTTGAATGTGCATCCACTAACAAAAAGAACATTGGGGTCATGAATGGGCTAATGCAATCCACATGAACTCTCAGCCATAACCAAACTGGCCATTCCCAAGCTGTGCAGCTGGTCACTCTTGCAGAACTGGCCCTGGTCATATGTATGTTTCTATATCAGGGTTGAAGCAAGGCCATCAAGCTCACATATTCATCTTCGACATGCCTGGATGGGTATGATGCAATTCTTCTTGAGTCAGTTGGTATATGACCTCAGACTTTTGCTAATGGAAGAAGATGGAAGAGAGAATCTCCGGGGCGCGTCTCGTCCTTAATTATGCTGGCTGCTTTGCTGAGGCAGCGGGAGGCATCGACAGAGTCAATGGATGGGAGTCTGGTGATGGATTGGGCTACATTCACGATCTTTTGTAGTTCCTTGCGGTCTTGGGCAGAGCAGGAGCCATACCAAACTGTGATACAACCAGAAGGAATGCTTTCTATGGTGCACCTGTAAAAGTTGGTGACCTCTCTCGTTCCCCAAATGATGACATCATCCTCACAATGGAGTTCATTCTTCCTGAGCTGATACCAATTCATTTCCTCTGAAGATCATTCATTCCGCCATCCATGCAGTATCATGTGTTTAACCTTTGATTACGGTGGCTCAATATTAGTCCAGTATTTAATCTGTTGTTACAGGTAAAGAGCCCAGAAAGTTTGAGCCCCTGGCTGATGTTTGAAGGTTTGTTCAGAAGTTGACAGGAATAACGCCCATTGTTGAATTCTAACTGGAGCAATTGGTGAAATCACTTAATCTTCCTTGTGAAGCCTTAAAAGTGGCTTGTATTCTGTGATGTCAGTAAAATTTCTCCCAGTAATGTATTGATGAAGATAACAGCTGAGCCTGCCTTTATCCATCTGGGAAGATCCACTTTCTGGCAGGGTTCTGGTTACATCCCCCATGGGTCCCTTGGACCTGCCACCCCTATGCGGATTAGACAGCCCCAACCCCATATGGTGATGCATTGCATATAAATACTATCTTCTTAGGAGGTTCAAAATGTACTAATAACTATGTTTGTGAAAGTGGCTGCTTAACGAGTGGCTGCTTAAAGTCTCTTTTTGATTTGATTTGATTTATTACTGTATTTGTATACTGTGAAAAGTATTGTTTCTTGTGCGGTATGCAGACAAAGCATACCATTCGTAGAGTACATGGGGAAAGAAAAGGAAAAGAAAGGGTGCAAAGTATAATGTTATAATCATAGCTAGGGTGTAGAGAAACATCAACTTCATATAAGTTAGGTCCATTCAAAAATCTTAAGGCAGCAGGGAAGAAACTGTTCTTGAGTCGGTTGGCATGTGTCCTCGGATTTTTGTATCTTTCTCCCAATGGAAAAAGGTGGAAGAGAGAATGTCTGGGGTTCCTGGGGTCCTTGATTATGCTGGCTGCTTTTCCGAGGCAGTGTAAAGTGTAAAAGGAGTCAATGGATGAGAGGTTGGTTTGCGTGATGAACTGGGCTTTGTTGATGATCCTTAGTACTTCCTTGTGGTCTTGGGCAGAACAAGAGCCATACCAAGCTGTGATACAACCAGAAAGAATGCTTTCTATAGTGCATCTGTAAAATTTGGTGACAGTCGTAGTGGACATGCCAAATTTCCTTAGTCTTCTGAGAAAGTAGAGGTGTTGGTGGGCTTTCTTAACTACAGTGTCATCAAGGAGAGGACCAGGACAGATTGTTGGTGATCTTGGCACCAAGAAACTTAAAGATCTCGGCTATTTCTTCATCATTCCCATTGATGTGGACAGGGGGCACGTCCTCCAGCACCATCACTGGCATTTCTCTGACAGCAAGTGTGAATAATGTTGATAGATTTGGGAGGTACCAACCACAGTAGCTGACCATCCCAAGGTAGGATCTGAGTGCCATTAGCATGGAAAAATATTCCAAATGCTCCAGATATTGGTCCCAGTCTTTTGAAGCAGCATCAAAAGCTTGGACTTTTCTGATAGGAGTGGAACTCGATTGAAATTGTTCTGCAGCTCTAGCAAGCAAAGTTTCCTTCAGATTTTGCATTATAATTTGAGTTGCTGGTGTTGTCCTCCTCGCCAGTGTGGGAGGGCTGATTGGAGACCACCGAGTAAGTTAACAAACGATATGGAATTTAGTTCTTTCCCAGAATGCTACAATCAGTGATCTCATTCTCAATTCGATGGTCAGTCTGGCTGTAAAAGCCCATGTTTTACCCAAGATCTCTGCATTCATTCTTCATTGGATGATGAGTTCCCTTGCAAGGTCCTTAAAGGGACCAACTGCTACAGTGAAGATGAGGTGGAGTATGTTTTTCCCTCTTGTCAGTTCCCTTACCACCTGCCGCAGTCCTAGTCTAGCAGCAATGTCCATTAGCACCACCCAACCATTCTTGGTGATGGATATTGAAGTTTCCCCATGATATTGCATTCTGTCCGCTGCCACCCTCAGTGCTTCCTCCGGGTATCGTTCAACATGGAGGAGATTGTCTTGGGAGGGAGTTTCATCCAGACCGCACCAGCTCTCAGCAATGAATAATACAGAGACTTCATTTTGCTACTGAGCACCAGATACCATTGGATGTCAAGACAGAGTGACATCTCTATCCTGTACCTGAAGCTACGGGTTATGTTGGCATTGTCCTCACACAGTCTCTGAACCTGATTCTTTACAAACCTTTGTGCTTCTGCTTTTATCAGGAGACTGCCATTCTGCATCGTGTTGGCATGTGGGAGAGGTGTGCCTCGGTCAATGACAATTTCCTCCCCTCACAGGTCCTGCCGAGCACTCAGGAGCTGTGCTGTGCCGGGAAATCACTTGCATAACTCACTTGACATTGTCCGTCTCGCAAAGGCCAATCCTTATGATCTGGCCTGTATCAATGAGTGAAGGGTCCTGCAATGAATTCCATTCTGAGCTGCTCTCTGTGCCTTTGCAGTGAAGTTGGTTTGGAGGGCAGATCCTCACAGATAAATAGATAGCTTCATCAGGATGGGCACAATCCTTCGACATCACACATTCACATCTCTCCACCAGACATACATCACCAAGTGGAACAATATTCATTGTTCGGCCTCAGGTCTGGAAAGGCTGAGGTAATAAAAAGTTAATAATGTTCAGCCTTAAATGCTGAGATGTCAAAATGCTGCAGGAAGGCAAGAAAGACTGCAGTACTCAGTGATAAATATTACTTTTCTCACAAACTCAGTTGTAAAGCAAACACCATTGCAAAGTACATCTGGGAGGAGAGATTCGAACGTTGGGTGCGACCAATACTTGTTATATCCACAAACTGCAGGTATCAGTGTGACAGCATCAGCGTGCTTAGTAACTTTGAGGACTCTCCTGAGGCCAAAGAATGTCCGCCTGAGAGCAGGTGTACAGTCCAGCTGCCATATCCACATTCTGACATATAAAATATCTTTGCTCATTGTCATGGCTGTGGAGCTAAAGGTAATGCTGATGGCAGGTGCACCCTCCTCAGCTTAGCAGGTTGTTGGGGTCACTGGCAGAGGGGAGTTGGGAGGACGGTGGCATGGTGACACAGTGGTTAGTGGCACTGCTGCCTCACAACACCAAGATCCTGGATTCGCTTCCCGTCTTGGATTACTGTCTGCGTTTGCACATTCTCCCCATGTCTGCGTGGGTTTCCTCCGATGCTAAAATTTCCTCCCACAGTGCTGGTTAGGTGCATTGATCCGAACAGGCGCCGGAGTGTGGTGACTAGGAGAATCTCACAGTAACTTCATTACATTGTTAAATGTAAGCTTACTTGTGACTAATACATGAAATGTAATTTTAATCAGACTGATTTAGTGATGGGAGCTAATTGTGTGAGGGAGAGTTTGAGATCCTTGAATGAAAATGGGACCTTGCATAGAAAAGCTGCTCCTATTCTTCAACATCAATTAGCGAATCAATACCTCAGCTTAGGAGATAAACACAAACTGTATTTACAATAGTGAAGAGGTTATAAAGTGAATCAATACCAGTGCCACTGTCGTACTTTCAAAACTCTTCATTTTTTTGTACCCTGAGCCTCGAAATCCACAGCAGAGGTGGAGACAGCCTGCTGACCACTATGCTCAGTTATCTGAGGTGACATCACTGGGCATCTTCTGATGGCCTGAGGCCTGGAGGCTCCCGGCCTGCTCATGGCAGGTGCGCCCTCTGCGGCTTGACATGTTGTTGGGATCACTGGCAGAGGGGATTTGGGGGGAGTTATTGTGGTGGGGGGAGGTTGGAGGAGGGATGGGAAGGAGTTTGTGGGGTGCTCAGAAGCAAGATCAAAGGGGAGAAGTTAGAGGCTAGGCTGGAGGGAGATTTGTGTGCAAATTGTGAGGAGATTGTGGTAGGGGTTAGGGTGTTGTGGAGAGATTGAAGGGAGGCTTGGGGGAAGGTTGGAAGGGGGTTTTGGGGAGAGGTTGGAGGGGGAGTTTGGAAGGGAATTTATGAGGGAAGTTGGTGGAAGGTTTACAAGGAAGGTTAGCTACAGAGTGGAGCTGTTTTGTTAATGAAGTGATATTTTTCCAAATGGTAGTTGATTGCTTTGTGATTAGAGAATCAGCATTCGGCCTCCTGTTGCACCATCACTACAGTCACTCTGCCGATTGCATGCAGTGTAATGAAAGGAAGACAAAACCCACATTTATACAGCACTTTTCACAATGTCCCAGATCACTTTACAGCCAGTTGAGTTCTTTTGACTTGTAGTCTTTGGCATAATGACGGAGCAGGTTTGAGGGGCTGAAACACCTACTGTTGCACATATTAAGTGTTCACACATTATTGTAGATGGATGAGATGGACTTGCTTAATGGCCTTTGTCATCCATTATTATCTTGTGAAGAGGGCAAATCCTGACTGGAGTTTTGATGTGAATTAAAGTTTACTGTGAGCAGGCTTTGTGGGGTGGAGTTGCAAAGACAGAGGTAATGGGCAGATGGTGAATCTGCAACCTGGTTTATCCTGCATACTATTCTCAAGAGTCTTTTCCATTGAATTCAATCTTGTCATTTTGTCTATTTGCCGATTATTCCACTCTCTTTAGGTACTTTTTATTAATGTTTTGAGGTATTGAAATTTCATGATAAAGCTTTGTTGCACAGAGACTCCAGATGGCTCCAATGCTTCTCACTGACAGCAAAGGCCAATGTTGCTCAGTTATTTATTCCACTTTATTGCTTAGGAATCATTTCATCTTTCTACCCTGTGAGATTAGTGATAAAACGGAATCCAATTACACCCCTTGTATGAAATCAATATATTAAATAATATCACACAGATAGGCAGAAGGAAGTTTTGGAATTCTTCTACAGAATGGAAAAGATGTTGTGTAGTTTACCTGGGCTGCAAATATTGAATCTTTCCCCAAAATATGAATTTACTGCCACTATGTCCATAGAGTGCAATGCGCGGAAAATATTAGTGAGGGCTGAGGCAGTCACCAAATCAGTCCGCATGATGTTATAAATACTCAAATTAGCAACATTGCAGCATGCTGTTAAAGAAATATTTGTACTTTCTGGTTTGTTTAGTATTCATATTGTGGTCAACCAGAAGGCACATATAAACTAACACTATTATATCAATGCTCTGTTAATACATATGACGCGTGCTACATTTATACTGAAGATATAAATGTATCTTCATATATAACCAGTTATTAATAATGGGTCTTATCAGCTCTGAGGAAGGGTCATTCAGACTCGACATGTTGGTTCCACTCTCTCTCTCCACAGATGCAGTCAGACCTGCTGAGATTTTCCAGCATTTTCTGTTTATGTTTCAGATTCTAGCATCTGCAGTATTTTGCCTTTATCTTATCATTTTACTGGAACTTTTCTGCAACAATTTGATGCAATTGATTGGTGAATCCTGAAAAGGGAAATAGATTATATGTGACAGAAGGGGAAGGTTAATGGGAGGGCAGGAATAAGGGGTCCAGAAAAACACAGGGTGGAGAGGGCATAAGATTTCTCTGTGGGTCTCTGCACGTACCCTCTCTGGCAAACTCTCTCACCTATTCCTCGAAAAGGAGGAATGTCCTCAACTCTGGGGTCACACCTCCAGTCCTGGCTCTCACCCTTTTGTTAAGGGAGATCTTGCTCTACATACAGGGATGGGTTGACTGTGAGCATTAAGGACGTAAGAGCAATCCTGGAGCATGTGAGCTTATGGTATATGAGTTACTGGAAAGTCAAACAGCCAATGTTCCTGTCCCAAAAGAGAGTTGGTAGCACAGTGGTTAGCACTGCTGCTCCACAGTGCTAGGGATCTGGATTCAATTCCAGCCTCAGGCCATTGTATGTATGAAGACTTTGCACATTCTCCATGGATCTGCGTGGGTTTCCTCCAGGTGTTCTGGTCTCCCCCAACATCCTAAAGATGGTTAGGTTGATTGGCTATGCTAAATCGCCCCATAACATTAGGGACACTAGCAGGGTAACTATATGGGGTCAAGAGGATAGGGCCTGGATAGGATTGTAATTGGTGCAAACTTGATGGGCCAAATGACCTCCTTCTGCACTGTAAGGATTCTATGATAATGATTCTTACAGAATCCTCCATTTTGCCAATGCCCATTACTCCAGCTGTCACTTAATAAATCTCAATTTAGACAAAGATCCTAGTGGAAGCCAGAACCTGTACCCCAGTGAGAGTCAATATGTGTGTAACCAATACCCTAGTGAGAGTCAGTGAGTGTGTGTGTGTGGGACCCACACCCCAGTGACAGTGTGTGTGCAACTTCTACCCCAGTGAGAGTCAGTGAGTGTGGAATTTGTAGCCCAGTGAGTTTTTTGACATGGTTTAATTTCATTTGATTACAATTAAGAATTTCCAAAAATGTTCATAATTTATATCCACAACTATACACAAT
The DNA here is from genome assembly GCA_024679065.1 of Sphyrna mokarran. Lineage (NCBI taxonomy): Eukaryota > Metazoa > Chordata > Chondrichthyes > Carcharhiniformes > Carcharhinidae > Sphyrna > Sphyrna mokarran. The sequence goes on along the minus strand of JAGIQG010000026.1, from coordinate 13,422,903 downwards.
ATCCACAATAAGTACATTATGATCATCAGATGGAAAGAAGCTGCCACATCTGGACAGAACATCTGTTGCCCAGCTTCCCCCTGTCACCCCAACTCTCATTCCCTTCCCCCAAACCCTCACGCCATCTGTGTGCTTGGTATCTACAAAGTGTCTGCCTGTTCCTTTAGCAGCATCACATCAGGTGGAATCTGAGCTTTGTGGAAGGCCACCCACAGTTTAATCACCTTTCTCCCAAGGCCCTCACCTGAGGAATAACCAGTTGGGCAGGTTACTGCGTTCAGACTGTGCTCAGGGAACTGTCCTGAATGATAGTTATTCCCCACAGGGTAGATGCTGCTGCAGGTTTTAATACTCTTGCCCTTGACCTGACCATGTTATACATATAAGCACAGTGCTGTGCGTGTCAGAGGCCAGGCTAGCATTTCTTCCCCCTCCTCTGGCTTCCCCTCCGGTCAGGGGAAGACTGCCTTGAACCTGTGTGCTGAGGGAGGGAGTTCCCAGATTTGCGTCTGTTTGTGTTGTTCTTTATCCTGCTGTTTCGGCAGTCAGGGCCTCTGGAGCTAAAAGCACTGGGACTATCATTCCTCCCAGAAAGCGAGATTGCCTGTCTACACATTGGTCAATAACCTCCCAATCCCGGATAATTATTCATCTCCTTGGAAAATATAGATATGAACAAATCCACTCTTCCGCTTGGAATCAATTCCAATGCCAGAGTTGAATTCTCCATAAGTTTTATTCCACACTGAATGTTTGTTGACTGTCACATTTACACAGCGGAGTGCCGGGTATATTGTCCTTTTTTCACTTTGCTCTCCATTCTCAGCACAACCCTCTGGCACATTTAATTCAAATGGAATTCCATGAGGAGTTTTGTAGTTTGTACGACGGATCCCGGAGATCCCACGATTTGTTGCCAGATCAGCGCTGGGCCATGTTGCTCACTAAACCCTGCTTTAGGAAGAAAAAGCACTATGTCCAACATGTGGACCTCATCTATAAGCAGCACCCCATGGATTATCTCAGCCTTTCCTTCTTCTGTGTGGCAGCTGCCATTAAATGTAGTGGATGCTGGAAAACCTGGATTTACAGATTATTTCCTCATTGGATAGGTGTTGTGGGGAGAGTTCATCAGCTGGGGTGAGTGCACTGCTCAGCGGGACTCAGCGCTGTCCTTCCACGGAGCTCAGGTTCCTTGGACATGGCTCCATATTGACTGCAACTCCCATCCCACTGCGTTTGGTGGGCATGACGCCCACATCCATCCACTCATCTTTCTCTGGGTCGTAACACTCCACACTATCGACAAAATCTCCCTGATTATAGCCTCCTGCACAATGGAGGGAACAAGAGATTATTTATACTGTTAATGTTGCAAAGCCAAGGTTGACGCAGAACCGATGGCTCACTCATATCAATCCCAAACCAAATCTACTGCCCTGCTCTCCCCCCCATGGCCCTACATCAATCCCAAACCAATCCCATTGCCCCACTTTCCCCATAGGCTTGCATCAATCCCCAAACTAATCCTACTGCCCCGCTCTTGCTCCCATAGCCCTAGATCAATTGCCAAACTAATCCCACTGCTCCTTTCTCCCATAGTCCTGTATCAATCCATAAACTCATCCCACTACTCCACTCACTCCCCATAGACATGTCAATTCCAAGGTAATCCCATTGCCCCTCTCTCTTTCCATAGGCCTATATCAATCCCAAACTAATCCCACTGCTCTGTTTTACACCCATAGCCCTCCATCAATCCCAAACGAATTCCACTGCTCCTCTCTTTCCCATAGCCCTGTATCAATCCCAAATGAATTCCATTGCTCCTCTCTCTCCCATAGACCTGAATCAATCCCAAACTTGTCCTACTGCTCCATTCTCTCTCCATAGCACTGTATGAATCCCCAAACTAATTCCACTGCTCCTCTCTTTCCCATTGCTTTGTATCAATTCCAAACTAATCCCACTGCCCTGCTCTCTCCCCACAGGCCTGAATCAATCCCAAACTAATCCAACTGCTCCTCTCTCTCCCATAGCTTTGTGTCAATCCCAAACTAATCCTACTGTCCTGCCCTCTCCCCATAGCCCTGTATCAATTCCAAACTAATCCTATTGCTCCGCTCTCTTCCATAGCCCTGTACTAATCCCCAATCTAATCCTACTGTCCTGCTCTCTCCCTGTTGTCCTGTATCAATCCTCAAACTAATCCCACTGCCCCACTCTCTCCCACAGCTCTGTATTAATCCCAATCTAATCCCACTGTCTCATACTCTTCCACAGCTCTGTATCAATCCCAGTCTAATCCCACTGTCTCATACTCTTCCATAGTTCTGTATCAATTCCAGGCTAATCTCAGTTCTACTCTATCCCAATATTTCTATATCCTCTTCTGCCTCCTGTTTTATCTACTCTCTATATAAGATAGTACCTGTCCCAATCATTTTGTACAAAGTATACACTGCTGCAACATCTGTGTAAAGATCTGTCCTAAATCCCACCTCAATCAATTTCCTTTTTAAACTGATCTCTCTTTGTAACCAAGTTGAGGTTTTAAAATGTGATGGGTATTTAAATTCTCTGTTAATCTCCCGGCATCTTTCTCTCATTGAAAACACTCTCCATATCTCATCTCTCTCCTCATATCGAGAGTAACAATTGGTGCACTTGGTACTCCAACTCTACTTAACGCTTTTTGACCATTTCTCTGTCCTTCTGGATGTTTGTCTGTGCACATCTCTATCTTACCTGAAATCTCATATTTATTCTCATTAAACCACAGCTCAGATTTTGTTCTTGGTCTCGCTGATTCAATTACAAAACAATACGTTCTTTAAATTTTGATTGTTACAATTTTCTGAGATCTCTACTCTCTTGCCGTTTTGGTCTTTAAAGCATCCCTGTTTTCCTACACCCCACCTTTGGTGGCTGTGCCTTCAGCTGCTTCAGTATCAAGCTCTGGAATTCTCTTCCCAAATCCCTCAGCCTCACTCTCCTCTGGCCACTTTCTTTCTTTCAAAGTATTGGTCACCTGACCCAAAGTGGCGTCAGTTCTGATAAAAGGTTAGCAACGCAAATCCCAAGAATATTCAGTTATGTTGGAGTCAATATTGGGGTCGGGATTGATGTCAGGTGTCGGGGGGGTGATGTCGGGTGTTGGGAGTGATGTTGGGGGTCGTGAGTGATGTCGGGGGCGTGAGTGATGTCGGGGGCAGGGATCAGTGGTGATGTCGGGGGTTGGGAGTGATGTTGGGGGGTCAGGGGTGATGTCAGAAATTGGGGGTGATGTCAGGGATCAGGGATTGGACGTAATGTCAGAGATCCGGAATGAATGATCAGCACTGACTGAAGATTGCGTGTGGACCTTCCTGGGATATCTTCAGCAGTGTCTTTTCCAACAGGATGATCCTAGCATACTATCCAGCGCACCTTAATATGACTCTTACCAAATGCATAGATTTTGCCCCGATAGGCAGTTACTCCCATCGCACTGCGACTGTGCTTCATACTGGCCACACTCTCCCATCTATCGGCCTCTATGTTGTATCGTTCAACCGATGAAAGCTGTTCCCTTCCATCATAGCCCCCAGCAACATAAATAAAATTGTTCAACGCAACAACACCTAAAGAGAGATCAACACAAGTTAAATCATCAGACAGACTGAGAGAAGTGGTACATAATCAAAACCTTTACAACAACATAACCCACACTCTTCCCACTTGACAGAATACACATCCCATATTATCTTCGAGGACACTCTTGTGAAGCACCTTGGGACACTACATTAAAGGTGTTATATACATGTAAGCTATTCTAAATTTAACAGAAGTTTAAAATTATAAAGATACAGAATAGGGTAGATAAAAGCAGACAATTTGTCATGATTAAGGAACCTAAAATCTATTAAAGATTAAGTGTACCTTAGATCCCAGTCACAGAAAGAGGCCATTCGATCTCTTGAGTCTGTTCCACAATGTAATCATATTGAGATTAATCTCTGTTTTAAATTTCATTGAAACGCCTGGGGTGGGATTCCCTAGCCACACTCGCCTGAAAACAGGAGAATCCTGCCTGAGATCAATGGACCTTTTCATGGTCCCCCTGTCCCGTGGTGGGCAGGACAGGAGAATTCCAGTCCTTAGCTCCACACCGCTTGGGCCCCTCAGACAAATCCATTAACCAGAACCAGGAAATCTTCAACATCCTCAATTTCAGCAGCCTTTTTGGGAGGGGGTCCAGATGGTGGTTGTAGAGAGTTGTTTTGGAGGCCTGTGACCAGCAGTGTGCCTCATGGATCAGTGCTGGGCCCACTGTTATTTGTCATTTATATTAATGATTTGGATGAGAAGATAGGAAGCATTGTTAGTAAGTTTGCAGATGACACCACGATTGGTGGCATAGTGGACAGTGAAAAATGTTATTTCTGATTACAACAGGATCTTGATCAATTGGGCCAGTGATCAAATTGGGCTGACAAATGGCAGATGGAGTTTAATTTAGACAAATGCAAGGTGATGCATTTTGGTAGATTGAACCAGGGCAGGACTTACTCAGTTAATGGTAGGGCGTTGGGTAGAGTTACAGAACAAAGAGATCTAGGGGTACACATTCATAGCTCCTTGAAAGTGGAGTCACAGGTGGATAGAGTGGTGAAGAAGGCATTTGGCATTGGTCAGAACATTGAACACAGGAGTTGGAATATCTTGTTGAGATTGTACAGACATTTGTAAGGCCACACTTGGAATACTGTGTGCAATGCTGGTCACCCTATTATAGAAAGGATATTAATAAACTAGAAAAAATGCAGAAAAGATTTACTAAAATGCTACCAGGACTTGATGGATAGATTTATAAGGAGAGACTGGATAGACTGGGACTTTTTTCTCTGGAGTGTAGGAGGCTGAGGGATGATCTTACAGAGGTCTATAAAATAATGAGGGGCACAAATCAGCTAGATAGTCAATATCTTTTCCCAAAGGTAAGGAAGTCTAAAAGTAGAGGGCATAGGTTTAAGGTGAGAGGGGAGAGATACAAAAGTCTCCAGAGGGGCCGTTTTCTCATTCAGAGGGTGGTGAATATTTGGAACAAGCTGTCAGAGGTAGTAGTAGAGGCAGGTACAATTTTGTCTTTTAAAAAGCATTTAGACAGTTACATGGGTATGATGGATGGAGAGGGATATGAGCCAAACGTGAGCAACTGGGACTAGCTTAGAGTTTTTGAAAAAAAAAGGCGGCATGGACAAGTTGGGCCAAAGGGCCCGTTTCCATGCTGTAAACCTCTATGACTCTATTTCTCCCACCCTTTGGGTTGAGGTTTACATTCCTTCCCTAGTGGCTCTACACAGTAGGTGGGATTAGTAAGATTAAACATTGGCCAGGTGGTTAACAGTGAGGCGGAGAGTCTTGAGCTACAAGAAGATATAGACGGAGTGGCGAAAAGGGCAGATGGAATTTAACCCTGAAAAGTGTGAGGCAATACACTTTGGAAGGAGTAATGTGACAAGAAAGTGGGACATTAGGAAGTTCTGTGAAACAAAGGGACCTTGGCGTGTTTGTCTACAGATCTCTGAAGATAGAAGGGCACGTTAGTAGGATGGTGAAAAAGGCTAAGGGACACTTGTCTTTAATCGATCGAGGCATAGATTACAAAAGCAGAGCAGTCACGTTGGAGTTGTATAAAGTTTTGATGAGGTCACAGCTAGAGTATTGTGTGCAGTTCTGGTCGCCACGTTATCGGAAGGAAGTGATTGCACTGCAGAGGAGATTCACTAGGATGCTGCCTGGGATGGAACATTTAAGTTATGAGGGGAGGTTGGATAGACTTGGGTTGTTTCATTGGAGCAATCAAGACTGTAGGGCGATCTGATCGAGGTGTACAAGATTATGAGGGGCATGGACAGAGTGGATAAGGAGCAGCTCTTCCCCTTAGTTGAAGAGTCAGTTATGAGGGGACATAGTTGAGGGGCAGAAAGTCTAGGGTAAATGTGAGGAAAAACATTTTTTGCAGAGGGTGGTGACATCCTGGAATGCGCTGCCTGGGAGGGTGGTATTTGTGAGTTGTCCCATTTTTTAAGAATTCATTTATGGGACACAGGTGTCACTGGCTGGCCAGCATTTTTGCCCATCCCTAGTTGCCTGAGGGCAGTTGAGAGTCAACTACATTGCTGTGGAGTCAGATGTAGGCCAGAACATTTAAGATATTCTACCGTAAATGGCATTAGTGAATCAAATGGATTTTCTGACAATCGACAATGGTTTCATGGTGATCAGTAGATTCTTAATTTCAGATATTTTTTATTGAATTCGAATTCCACCATCTGCCGAGGTGGAATTCGAACCCAGGTCCCCAGAACATTCAGTAAGTATCTGAATTAATAGTCACATGATATACCTTCAGGCCATCGGCTTCATATCATTTAAAAAGTACCTGGATGAACACTTAGCGTGGAATAACATTCAGGACTATGGGCCAAGGGCTGGTAAATGGGATTAGGTGGGAGTTTAGATCTTTCTCCCATGTCAGTGCAGACTTGATGAGCCAAAGGGCCTCTTCTGTGCTATATGATTCTGTGACTGATTTTCAAAAACATCAACTTCTTTGCGAAAGGTGGCTGGGGTGAGGGGGCACGGTGGAAAGTTATCATAAAAAAAGCTACCCTTTAATTCCTCCAAAGATTAACAAGGAGCCTCACCTGCTCCACTACGAGGGGATCCCATTGGCGTGATCAAATCCCACTCATCCTTCTCAGGATGGTAACACTCCACACTCTTTAAACGGTCCCCACCATCAAAACCACCGATGACATACAAGAGTCCATTCCACACGGTCACCCCAGCACCAATCCGACGCACGTTCATTTGTGCTATGAATGTCCATTTGTTTGTTTCCGGATCGTATCTATAAACGAGACAATGATGGAGTGTGAACATACCACTAGGAACTTCTCATTACTTTATGCTTCAAGTTTTTAAGTGTCCAGATCACCAACAACTTGTCCTGGTCCCTCCGTGCCGACACTATTGTTAAGAAAGCCCACCAATGCATCTACATTTTCGGAAAGCAAAGGTAATTTGGCATGTTAGCTATGATTTTTACAGATGCACCACAGCAAGCATTCTTTCTGGTTGTATCACAGCTTGGTATGGCTCCTGCAAGGAACTACAAAATGTTGTGAATGTACTCCAATCCATCAGGCAAACAGCCTCCCAGCCATTGACTCTGTCTACATTACCTCGGCAAAGCAGCCAGCATAATTAAAGACCCCACACATTCTCTCTTCCAACTTCTTCCTTTGAGAAAAAGATACAAAAGTCTGAGGCCATGTACCTGACTCAAGAACAGTTTCTTCTTTGCTGCTGTCAGACTTTTGAATGGACTTACTTCACATTAAGTTGATCTTTTTCTACACTAATTATGACTGTAACACTACATTCTGCACTTTCTCATTTCCTTTTCTATGAATGGTACGTTTTGTCTGTATAGTGCACAAGAAACAATACTTTTTCACTGTTGGTTAATACATGTGACAATAATGAATCAAATCAAAAATCTCCTTGATTAGATCACCTCTTACTCTTCTAAACTCAAGGCAATAGAAGTATACTTTACGCAATCTGTCCTCACATTTAACCCCTTCATCCCCAGTGTCATTCTGATCAATCTGTGTCAAACTCACTCGAGGAGCAATATCTCCTTCCTGAGATGTGGTGACCAGAAATGAACGCAGGCAGTGCGGGTGAGGTCTAAATAGAGTTCTGTACCACTGTAAAATAACTGGGCTTCCTTTGCAGATAAAAGACTACATTCCATTAGTTCTTTTCAACTGTCTTTAGCTGTCCATCAGTTTGTAATGATATTTCTATTTGGATTCTGAATCTCTCTGCGCCTCCACACATCAGGGATCTTGAATCTTGTAAATCTAAACTCCTAAACTAATCCCAATTGCCCACATTTGGCCCATATCCCTCTATACACATCTTATCCATTTAACTGTCTAAATGCTTTTCAAAAGACAAAATTGTACCCGCCTCTACTACTACCTCTGGCAGCTTATCCAGACACTCACCACCCTCTGTGTGAAAAAATTGCCCTCTGGACACTTTTGTATTTTTCCCTCTCACCTTAAACCTAAGCCCTCCAGTTTTACACTCCCCTATTTTTGGGAAAAGAAATTGAGTATCTAGCTGATCTGTGCCTCTCATTATTTTATAGATCTCTATAACCACACCTCAGCCTTCTATGCTCCAGAAAAAAAGTCCCAATCATCCAATCTCCCCTTATAACTCGAACCATAAAGTCCCAGCATCCTAGTAAATCTTTTCTGCATTCTTCCTAGTTTAATAATATCTTTCTATAATAGGGTGACCAGAACTGTACATAATACTCCAAGGGTGACCTTACCAATATCTTGAACAACTTCAACAAGAGATCCCAACTCCTCTATCCAATGTTCTGACCACTGAAAACAAGCATACTGAATACCTTCTTCACCACCCTGTCCACTCCACTTTCAAGGAGCTATGAACCTGTAACTCTAGATCTCTTTGTTCTATAATTCTCCCCAGTGTTCTACCATTAACTGAGTAAGTCTCCCTGGTTCAATCGACCAAAATGCATCACCCCGCATTTATCTAAATTAAACTCCAACTGTCATTCATCAGTCCATCGGCCCAATTGATCAAAATTCCATTGCAATTAAACATAGCCTTCTTCACTATCCACTGCACCACCAATCTTAATGTCATCTGCAAACTTACTAACCATGCCTCGTATATTCTCATTTAAATCATTAATACAAATGACAAATAACAGTGGACCCAGCACTGACCCTGAGCTATACCACTGATAAGAAAGTCTGACAACACCAGGTTTAAATCCAATTGATTTACTTCATTGTAAACTCAAAAGCTTTCAACCCTCTGGTCTTTGTCAGGTGAATGATGGGGTCGAAAGCTAGTGAGTTTACTATCAAATAAATCGGTTGGATTTAAACCTGGTGTTGTCAGACTTACCGTGTTTACCCCAGTCCGACGCCGGCATCTCTACAACACATCGCTGGTCACACGCCTCCAGTTTGAAAAACAATTCTCTACAAGAAACCAATTTTGTATCTGTTTAGATATCTCACCCTGGATCCCATGAGATTCAACCTTATGCAACAATCTACTATTTCTTGTCAAAAGCCTTGCTAAAGTCCATGAAGACAACATCAACTGCATATTTAGAAAATATTCTGGTTTGTCTTTTCCTGGTAGAATCTGGATGATCGATTGACTTGCTGACTCTAAACTTCATCTGTCACAGTTTTGAACACTCATCTTGTTTATCAATGTCCCTTTCCAACTTACTGCTCCCTTCCACATCATTTCTGAAGCCACCTAACGCAGCTCTGAGTATTATGGTAACTCACTCTGTTATCACTGCTCTTTTATGTAACCCTTTCCCACCAGTCCATTCTGAAAGGGTTAACCTCATCCCTCCTGGTGCCCCTGTGGTCACTTACTTTTCGGCGCTTTGGTGGTGTAAGGACCCCCAGGAGCCCCCGACAGCGTAAATGACTCCGTCAATTGCCCCGACTCCCACCCGGTTCCTGGGTACGTTCATCGGTGCCCGGTGAATCCACTGGTTGGTCATTGGGTTGTAGCAGTCCAGGGTTTCCAAGTCCACGTTCTCGCTCTGAGAGTGATTCCTGCCGCCAACTGTGTAAAAAAGCCCCAGCACCACGCAGGAGCCCATCCCTCTGCGAGGCACTGGCATGTCCGCCAGTTGCAACCACCGTCCTGTCCGGGGGTTGAAGGCCTCCATGTTTGGGATGGAGCGGTGCTGATAGCCACCGGCCAGGTAGATGAGCTGGTTTCCCCGCTGTTTGACGGGGGGCAGCGGTTTGCGGAGATACATTTCCTGGAAGATCTTGGAGAGGTAATCCCGACACGGATCGACCTTATCGAGAATTGGACACTCCTGCAGTTGGTGCTTGAGGAAGCGAAGGGGCAGAGCGTAGATGTGAAGGGCGTTGAGGAGTGCATGGAAGTACTGGCTTCGAGCTGTCAGGTCCCAGCGCACCCACTCTATGCAGGCCTCATAAACCTCTGACTCGCACAGCACGTTCAGCCCATCCTGACTGATGAGGTCTAGAAGCTGGCAGTGTGAGAGGTGAAAGAATTCCTCCTCCTTCCTCACCTGTTGAGACAAACTACGGCTCAGGATCATGTCTGGAACTTGGGATGAGGGAGGTATTGGGGGGAAAGCAGGGAAGGGAAGGCAGGGGAGAGAAAGAAGAGACCAGGATCATAGTGAGAATGAAACAATAACAGATAGAGTGGACAAACCAAAGAGATAGAGAGAGAGAGAGAGAGAGGGAGAAAGAAAAAAATCAGAGGAAGGATGAGAGAGAGAGATGCAGAATGAGTGAGAGAGACAGTAAAAAGTCTCACAACACTAGGTTAAAGTCCAACAGATTTATTTGGTAGCACAAGCTTTTGGAGTATCGCTCCTTCTTCAGGTGAGTGAATATTCCTGTACACAAACAGGTCATTCATAGACACGGACTCAATTTACAAGATAATGGTTGGAATGCGAGTCTTTACAGATAATCAAGTCTTAAAGGTACAGACAATGTGAGTGGAGAGAGGGTTAAGCATAGGTTAAAGACATGTGTATTGTCTCCAGACAGAACAGCTGGTGAGACTTTGCAAGCCCAGGCATCTCCATATCAGAGAGGGAGACAGACCAGAGACCGAGAAAGTGAGAGAGACAGAGACAGAGAGAGAAATTGATATGGTATATTGTATATGGACTTATAAAAGGTGTAGACAGATAATCAACTTGTGACTGGGATTCAAGTATTGCTGGCCACAGGGATACAAAATTTTGTTAAGGGACAGAAAGTAGAAAGTGACGGTAGGTGGTTTATTAGAACAAGGTGGACATGGAGACCCCAGGGGTCAGTGTTGGGGCCACCGTTCTCTCTGATTCTCATTAATAAGCTGGACTTGGATTTACAGAATTTCAAAGTTCAAAAATGACACAAGACTTGAAAAATAAAGAGTGAGAAGAGGAGTTTTCAGAAAGACACAGACTAATGAAGCCTGTGGCCAATGCAGTTTAACCCAGAGAAACGTGAAGAGTCTGGAGTTGAACCCACACCACTAACTGACTGAAGCTAATGCCGCATTGTACTGCGCTGACCCACTTCCTATTGGGACATGGGGAATATCGTGTGATGGATTCCCTCGCTTACCTCAGTGAAATGAATGTTGATGTATTCTTTCCCTCTCTGCCAAAGCTCGGTGCAGCCAATCTGTTCAGCAAAGTAGCAGATGCCAATAGCATTGGTAGAGTCCAGGTTCTTGATCAGGAAGTCACAGCAGGCGTTCACCACGCCCTCCACCTGGTACATGGTGCTGGCTAGGAGGAGGTGCATTACACACTGGGCACTCATTGAGACCCGCGAGGTGTAGGCAAAGTCAATCAGCCGCTCCATCACTAGGGGGTGGATGCCGTGGATCTTGACTTCAGGGGCCTGGCGCTCCTTCAGGTTACAGGTGAACATGGCCTTGAAGACGGGGCTGCAGGCAGCCAGCACTATCCGGTGGGCAGCAAATGTCTTATCCTTCCCACCGTGGACTACTCGCACCGTCACATCGCAAAGCTGCCTGTCTCGTCTCAGCTCCTGCATGACGCCCAGAGCTCGGGTCGAGTGGCTCTCGATGGTATAGTCCAAATAGCCATGACCTTTCAGTGATGGGACAATGACTACGGCACGGTTAACTGGCAGATTGGTATCTTTCCTCTTGGAACAAAGCATTGTTATACCTGGGATTGGGGGCGGGGAGGGTGTCTTCTCTCCCCTCCTGATACAGCAGTTGTTTCTGAGGTTTTTTTTGAGTTTGTGGAGATTTATGAAGTCACGTGATGGTTCAGAGTCTCACTGTCCTGTTACCAAACACAATTCTGCTGCCTCCATTCTAATCCTTTTCTCAAACTCACAAATTCAGCTGTTTTTTACAACATTCTTCTTCCTGTTGGCTGGAGTGAGAATCACTTTCAGAAAGCTCCCAGGATGGAGTGAATGGGTGGAAAAGGGAGCAATACGTTCAGAGTGATGGAGCCAATCCCTGAGAACTCAGTGACTGGGCCTTTGACAACACACTTTGAATCAACAAACTCCAGTTCCAGAATGGAAACGTGACCAAGAGAAGCAACATGTAACTGACATTCCTTCCCTCTGATCCTTTAGGATCTTTTTGTGGAATAGTCCAGAAGTTTAAAATGGTGGTAGTGTTTGGCGTGAAGAATTGTACTTGGCACCAATCCGAGTGAAATAGTCAATCTGTTCCTAATCTCTCTTGGTTGCGAATCTGATGGTCTCAGTCTGTAGGCAGGAGGAGAATCCACTAACTGGGACCCGTCCCACACCAAACTTAACAGCAACACTGGAGTACACCACAAGGACACCCAGCCAGCACTGCAAATAGAAACAAAGGAATAAACATCATAGCATTAGACAGTGCTGGGACAATCAGTCCAGTTAATATATATAGATATATAGTGCGCGCGCGTGCACGCACACAATTTCATGTCAATCAGTGAACATCAAATTGAAGGAAAGATTCAGATCAACCTCAGGATGGAGCTGCCAATGGAAGTTAATCACCAACATGAAGGTTATTCAGTAAGTCTCTCAATCAGTAATGAGCAATAATCCTGCATTCAGTTGCAGCCTATTCCCTGGGGTGGTGATCTGTATATGGTTATCTGTGAGTTTTACAGATTCTTTTTTAGTTCAGCACAGACACGCTCTCATCTCTTGAGGCAATGCACTGTAGGTTCAAGTCTCATTCAGAAATGTGGGCAGATAATCCAGACCAACTTTCCCAGCACAGCACTGCGGGAGTGCTGCACTGTCTGAGGCGCTGTCTTTGAGGTGAATGATTAGACTGAGGTCCTGTCCACTCACTCAGCTGGATACAAAGATTCCACAGCTGTTATTCTGATAAAGAGCAGGATAGGTTTGCAAAGCACTTAGGTATGTCCTAAGGACACGAACGGTGCTATAGAAATGCAACTATTGCCTTTCCAATGGATTCAACACTTTATATAGAAACTAGAAGCAGGAGTAGGCCATTCAGCCCTTTAAGCCAACTCCACCATTCATTTTGATCATGGCTGATCATCAAATTCAATATCCTGCTCCCCCTCTTAGTCACATATCCTTTTAGCCCCGAGAGTAATATCTAATTCCTTCTTGAAATCGCACGTTTTGGCCTCAACTACATTCTGTGGGAGTGAATTCCACACATTCACCACCCTCTGGGTGAAGAAATTCTCCTCACCTCAGCTCTAAAAGGTTTACCCTTTATCCTCAAACTATGACCTCTAGTTCTGGACTCTCCCACCATCAGGAACGTTCTTTTTGAATCTACTCTATCTAACCCTGTACGAATTTTATAAGTTTCTATGAGATCCTCTTACACTCTTCTAAACCCCAGTGAACAAAATCCTAACCTAAGATAAGGACAGCCGACACAGTGACACGACTGTACCGTTAAGAAATGTATTTTAATCATGTTTCCCTGCAGTTTTTTTCAGCAGGTCTGGTACTTTTGATGTTAGCACTGAACTGTCAGTACTGGTATTTTTTGCTGAAGCCATTATAATGAACGTTTAGTTTGTTTTTCAATCGGGGCCGAATGTTTTATGACTCTTTTGAGAATTGGTGATTTGTGACTGATTGGTGGGTGGGGTGCCTTTGGGTAGTTTTTCTTCTCATAGGAGAAATCCAAAGATTTTTACTTTCATTTTGGCAGAAGGTGGGATTCTCCAGCATTCTCTCTTTTGGTTTCAGATTCCAGCATCCTCAGTAATTTGCTCTTATTATGGATCCAGACTGATTCATATAACATCTTGGAGTTTCTGACCTGCGTTAATAACAATACCTTGGAACACCACCACCTGTAGGTTCCCCTCCAAGTCACTCACCATCCTGACTTGGAAATATAAGGACCGTTCCTTCATTGTCACTGGATCAAAATCCTGGATCTCCCTCCCTGACAGCATTGTGGATGAACCTACACCTGTGTTGGTTCAAGAAGCTCATCATCACCTTCTCAAGGGGCAATTAGGGATGGGCAATAAGTGGTGGTCTAGCCAGCGACACCCCCATCCCATCAAAGAGTTTTAAAAAGACAACTCCGACAGTGACAGTGCAGGAACAACACCACCTTTCATTCGTAAAGCATCCTTATGATAGGAAAATGTCCCAATGCTACATACCATTTTGACACCAAGTCACTTACAAGGAAATTAGAAGCAGGAGTCAATATCCTGATTCCCTTCCCCCACAACCATAATCACTCGTTCCCTTAAAGAGTACAAAGTCTCACAACACCAGTTTAAAGTCCAACAGGTTTATCTGGAATCACAAGCTTTCGGAGTGCTGCTCCTTCCTCAGGTAAGTCAATCAGGCAGAGCTCTGAAACCAAATAAACCTGTTGGACTTTAACACTTGGTATTGTGAGATTTCTTCTGGTACCCACCCCAGTCCAACACTGGCATGTCCACATCATCCCTTGAAGAGACATGGTGAAGGCCCTAAAGCTAGGTTTTAAACAGCCTCTTAAAGTAGCAGCGAGAGAAGTAGTTTCACAGCTCAGAGCTCAGACACCAATGGTGGAATGATCAAGCTCGATATCGTACAGGAGGACATTTTGGGAAGAGCACAATGATCTCGGAGGGCTGAAGGAGATTACAGAGAGAGTCCATTCGCTTAGTCCTGATCTGGGACTATTGGCCTGGATGGTGTACTGGAATCTGAAAATGTGGCTTCCTGGAGTAGCAAAGACATGTGTTATCCATTAACCAGCTAACACACGAGGCAGCCTGGGAGCAGGCAGTGAGATTTCAGTCAACCACCTGACACAGGCTGAGACGTTCAAATCTTTCAGCCAATCTGGTGACTGGAATTAAGTGACTGGGAAACTGCTTTATATTTTTACCCAGTGAGAGCACCCAAACATGAAAGCAAGAACTTGTGTGTGTGTGTGTGTGCACACATCTCCACCCACAGCATACTGTGTGCAATATTTTGGCAAGGATTCTCTTCCTATTTTAGCCACAGGCTCTCTCTCTCTACCTATCACTGTGGACACATGTCTGAGCAATAAATTGAGGGCATGTTTTTTTGATTAGTCATTGCCTGTCAGCGACAATAGACCTCACAGGAGTTAACCCTTTCAGCTCCGCATCTGAGAGTATGCAAACATTCAGATTCAACAAAGCAGGACAACTCTTGCTGGACTTCTCAATGCAGCAAGAAATCACAATATGCTTGCAATGTTCCAGAAGATTGCACACACTCGCTGGGGTACGGGTCCCACACACACTCACTCTCGCTGGGGTACGGGTCCCACACACACACACTCTCGCTGCGGTACGGGTCCCACACACACTCACCGACTTCACTGGGGTACGGGTCCCACACACACCGACTCTCACTGGATATAGGTTCCACAGTAAGAAGTCTGACAACACCAGAGTTAAATCCAACCGATTTATTTGATAGTAAATCGGTTGGATTTAAACCTGGTGTTGTCAGACTTCTTACTGTGTTTACCCCAGTCCAACGCCAGCATCTCTGTATCATGACTCCTATAGGTTCCACACACACTGATGCTCACTGGGGTACAGGACTCCCTACTCCTGATACTGCTGTACATAATCGATGGTACTGAGGGCGTACAGAGCTGAGAAGGACCCCATGGCCGCTCTTAGAAATGTAGCAAGAAAATCTGGTCTGGTATCCTGGTAACCAGTAGTATTGAGACAGATAATGACATCATTATCACATTGCTAACTGTGGGATCTTCCTGTGTGCAAATTTGCTGTTGCATTTCCAACATTACAGTCATAACAACACTTCAAAAATGGAGTGCTTTAGGTTAGTCTGAGGTTGTGGTGGATGTTATACTAACTCAAGTTTTTCCTGCAGCCAACAGATAAAAGTTTGGAATTAGTTAATGAAAGAATTGAAGAGAGAAGCCCAATTTTGAGCATCATCTGAGTATTTTTCATCCATATCTTTCTTGGGCAAACGTAAGTAAGTTTATTTATTAGTTACAAACACATTTACACTAACTCTGCAATGAAGTCACTGTGAAAATCCCCATTCTGGCGTCTGTTCGGGTACACTGGGGGAGAATTTAGCATGGCCAAACCACCTAACCAGCACATCTTTCAGGCTGTGGGAGGGAACCGGAACACCCAGAGGAAACTCACATAGACATGCGGAGAATGTGCACACTCTACATAGACAGTGACCCAGCGCTGGAATTGAGCCTGGGCCCCTGGCACTGTGAGACACAGCGCTAACCACCGTGTCACCCTGAACCAAGTCTCAGTAGCTCTCAGCCTCTGACTCTATCTGACTGAATTCTGCTGCAACCGGACTCATCAAAAACATTTCACAACCGCACAAGTTTTTTGGAAATCCATTCCTGACCCTGATTCATCATTGTTAAAATAAGTACTTGTGAGAGTCAGGAAAATCCTGTCTGTAAAACCAGTAGGAAAGAATTATTCTATTGTTGACTGAGGAATTACTGTCCGTTCATAAATAATTGGTGACAATGACTCAGCCTAGGTAAGTCACTGCGGACTCTGTTTGGTCAGGTCAATTCTTTGCGACTAATCATTACCTGAATGAGAACCTGCACTGATACTCCTCAGGACATCCCATAGCACTTTACAGCCAATGAAGTACTTTTCCTCGTGGTATAGGAAATGCAGCAGTCAACTTGTGCACAGCAAGATCCCACACATGGCAATGTGATAATGGTCGGATAATCTATTTTAGTGATATTGATTGAGGGATAATTATTGGTCAGAGCAGTGAGGATAATCCTAATTTTTTTTCATATTGCGGTTGTGGGATCTTTCATGACCAACTAACTTGTTCAATATCTCAATCAAAATTCAGTTTTCAAGTTTGATGGCTTCACCACTCTAGCGGATCAGATCTCAAATAATGACGAGACAGAGTACAGGAATGAGATATAGAATCCAGTGAACAATAATCTCCTTCAATGTCAACAAAACAAAGGAGATTGTCGACTTCAGAAAGCATAAAGGAGAACATGCCCCTGTCTACATCAATGCAGACAAAGTAGAAAGAATAGAGAGCTTCAAGTTTTTAGGTGTTCAGATCATCTGTCCTGGTCCCCCCCATGCCAACACTACAGTTAAGAAAGCCCACCAATGTCTCTACTTTCTCAGAAGATTAAGGAAATTTGGCATGTCAGCTACAACTCTCACCAACCTTTACAGGTTGCACCATAAAAAGCATTATTTCTGGTTGTATCACAGCTTGGTATGGCTCCTGGTCTGCCCAAGACCACAACGAACTATAAAAGCGTGTGAATGTAGCCCAATCCATCACGCAAATTAGCCTCCCATCCATTGGCTCTGTCTACACTTCCCACTGCTCAGCAAAGCAGCCAGCATAATTAAGGACCCCATGCATCCCGGACATTCTCTCTTCCATCATCTTCCTTCAGGAAAAAGATACAAAAGTCTGAGGTCACGTACCAACCAACTCAAGAACAGCTTCTTCTCTGTTGCAGTCAGACTTTTGAATGGACTTGCCTTGCATGAATTTGATCTTTCTCTCCCCCCACTATGACTGTAACACTACATTCTGCACTCCCTCCTTCTCTATGAACAGTGTGCTTTGTCTGTATAGCACACAAGAAACAATATTTTTCATTGTATGTTAATACATGTGACAATAATAAATCAAATCAAAATGAAATCAAAAGATAGCACCTCCAACAGTGTAGCACTCTCTCAGTGCAGCACTGGAGGAATTGACACTTGAAAAAGCAAAATGCTATATATGTTGAATATATGATGAAGGTTCATTTACCTGAGCCATTAACTGCTTCTGTCTCCACAGAGACAGCTCAGTTGATCCAGTGGCTTCTGTTCTGAAGCAGCAACTCCAAACTGTCTCATTCGAATTCTCACTTCACATTTCACTTGAGTCCCTTTCGCTCTCATTATCAGGCCCTGGGCTTTTGATCCTTATTTTAATTCCCTCAGCTCACTCTTACTCTCATTCCCAAATCTGTTTCATCCATATCGCTATTCTCTCTCTCTCCCCCAATCCCATAACAGAGATTAATTCACTCACTCTCTCCCAATCCCAGTGTTCTATGAAGCCGCACCGTCGGGGGGCCGGTGCTGAGGGGGTGCCACACTGTCAGAGGTGCTGCCTTTCAGATGAGATCTCTTACTGAAATTAGACAGCAGGTGTAAATATAAGAATATAAGAACTAGGAGCAGGAGTAGGCTGATCTTTTTGTGGACTCAGCTCCACTTACCCGCCCACACCATAATCCTTAATTTCTTTACTGGTCAAAAATTTATCTATCTTTGCCTTAAAAACATTCAATGAGGTCACCTCAACTGCTTCACTGAGCAGGGAATTCACAGATTCACAACCCTTTGTGTGAAGAAGTTCCTCCTCAACTCAGTCCTAAATCTGCTTCCCCTTATTTTGAGGTCGTGCCCCTAAGTTCTAGTTTCACCCGCCAGTAGAAACAACTTCCCTGTTTCTATCTTATCTATTCCCTTCATAACCTTATATGTTTCTATAAGATCTCCTGTCATTCTTCTGAATTCCAATGTGTAGCCCCAGGTTACTCAGTCTCTCCTCATAAGCTAACCCTCCCAACTCCAGAATCAACCTAGTAGAACCTCCTCTGCACACTCTCCAATGCCAGTATATCTTTCTCAAGGAAGGAGACCAAAACTGTGCGTAGTACCACTGTAAAAAAAATCCAGTGGTGACTACAGGAGAAAGAGGAGTGGAAGTCTACCGATATTCATGCCCAACTCAACATCAGTCAAAGCAGATGATCTGGTCATTATCACACTGCAGATGTTTGGGATCTTGCTGTGCCTAAATTGTCCATTTTGTTTCCTGCATTACAGCAGCGATTGCATTTGCAAAGTATTTAACTGCTTGGGTCACCCTGAGGCGGTGATATAAAAAAAACTTCCTTACCTGAAATTCTAGGATGCTGACTCTCTGGTTAAAATCCCAAGTCTGCTCGTCAATTGCGTCTGACGGGCTTATTCGACTGCGGCAGCATCACAGCCCAGCCAGAAACCTTTGCTTAGCAGAGAGAGACAGAGAGATCTCTGACTGAACAGGGTCTCAGGCACAGGAGAGCTGTATTAAACTAGCCAGTGAATCTCAGGCTACCTCCAGCTTCTTAAACTGGTTCAATCATCTCAACTCGCTCAGAATGACCCGATGCGGAGAGAGTGAACTTTTTAAAAATCCTTTTTGAGAAGCGTCCAGTCTGAGGAAAGCAGGAAGTTGGAAAGAGTGATTAATGTTGTATTCACTTATTCCAAACCTGCAGCTGTCGCCCACTCTGCCAACTCCCCCCGCGGGCTGCTGCTGCAGTTGTTTCCAAACACCCTCAATGTGCAGCCACACACAGTCGATCTGCCGGTCCGGGGGAGGGAGTGCTTGGGAGCTGTGTCCAATGAGCAGCTTCTGTGGCCGCCGGTCCGCTTGCTCAGGGTTCCGGCACTTTCTCAGATCTCAGCATGACTGTGCAGTTTACAGAGTGAGTGGTAGAGTGTGAGCAGCACGTTGCGGCTGCCTGGCTCCAAGTTCCAGCGGCAGGGCAGCTCCCCAGCGGCAGGGCTGCACCCATAGATAGCGCTGCAGTGTCAGGGACACTCTCCTACAGCCACTGAGCTTTCCTCAGTGCCTCCCACTCTCACCCCAGTGTGGTCCGGTAGGGCTTTGATGTTCACTAGACTTGTGGGCACCGTCTCCACAAAATAAATACAATATAAACAAAACACTTGTGCAAAATAGACTTGAAGCTTTAAACTGAGATAATACTGAAACAGAAAATGCTGGAAAATCTCAGCAGGTCTGACAGCATATGTGGAAATCCAACAGGTTTATTTGAAATCATGAGCTTTCAGAGCACTGTTCCTTCATTAGATGCGTCCAATCCTGTTGGAATTTAACCTGGTGTTGTGAGACTTCTTATTGTGCTCACCCCAGTCCAACGCTGGCATCTCCACCTCATAGCATCTGTGGAGAGAGAATAGAGCCAACATTTCGAGTCTGGATGATACTTTGCCAGAGCCCTTTTCTGTTTGTTTTTTCAAATTGTGTGTATTTAAAACAAATAAAAGACAGCAGGTCAGACACAGACTTTGTCAATTAAACTTGTTCATCATAAATTGGAAGGCAATCTTCCAATAGCGAGGTGCTAAAGTTAGCCAACCATCTCCAAAGGCTTTAAACTGTCCGCAATCAATACTGATCACTCACTACCAGAGCCAGCTTCAAACAGGTTTTGCAATCCAACTATTCCACGTAGCAAACTGATAGTAAATCCTCAAAGGTAGTGACAATCTGTTAACTGAAGTGTCTGCATTGTCATTGGGGCGGGGAGTACAACAGGAAACTATGGAATATATCAGGATACCTGATACAGAATTATAAATATCAAGAGTACTGCAATTGTATTGAGCCCTCTCAGATAAAACAGGCAATAAGGAAAAGTTAAATTTCATTGCAGTTTCTGTATTTGAAATGTTTTAGCATGTACTTTTACAAATGTTATGAATAAAGAATATTTAATGTTCTCCAAGAGTAAGTTGTCTCTTTTATCTGAATGCATACATTAAGAAATTCAGAGAGGGATTTTAGAGAATAGCTTCTGCTTTGTCAGACTCTGCTGCCTGCCATTTCCATGCAGCGTTGGGACATTTAACACATCCTTAGCTCTTAAAACCAGTAGACCATAAGACATAGGAGCAGAATTAGGCCACTTGGCCCATTGAATCTGATCCACCATGCAATCATGGCTGATATTTTTCTCATCCCCATTCTCTAGCCTTTTTCCCATAACCCCAGGTCCCATTACTAATCAAGAACTATCTATCTCTGTCTTAAAGACACTCAATGACCTGGCCTCCACAGCCTTCTGTGGCGAAGAGTTCCACAAATTCACTACTCCCTGGCTGAAGAAATTCCTCCTCATTTCTGTTTTAAAGGATTATCCCTTTAGCCTGAGGTTGTGCCCTTTTGTTCTAGTTTTTCCTACTAATGAAAACATCCTCTCCACATCCATTCTATCCAGGCTTTGCAGTATCCCGTAAGTTTCAATAAGATTCCCCTCATCCTTTTAAACTTCAATGCGTATGGACCCAGAGTTCTCAACCGTTCTCCATATTATAAGTTCTTCATTCCAGCGATCATTCTTGTGAACTTCCTCTGCACCCTTTCTAAGGTCAGCACATCCTTCTTTTGATATCTTGGCCAACATCCTATAATCTCTCCTTTTACACCAATAGTTCCCTATTCCCTTCAACACTCATTCCCACAGATTTATTAAGATGAACGTTGGACACATTTGGATGTTGAGGCTTTGTTCTAGGCTTTGTCACAGTTGTACATTCCAACCCTCACTGGCAGCCATGCAGAGCCAGTCTGTCACTCACATGCCTCCACTATTCTGTAAAAAATGCCAGCCACCACCTTAACAAAACAAAGTTCTTCAGTTCTTATCTCCTGAGTCACATGGGATTCCCCATGAAGAGTTGGAGAGATGTCCTTCCAAAGGCCAGTCTTGCTTTCCTAGTGTCAGGCAACACCGGGTTAAAGTCCAACAGGTTTATTTGGTAGCAAAAGCCACTAGCTTTTGGAGCATCTGCAACTCCTTCGTCAGTTAACAAAGTCATTCACTTGAGGAAGGAGCAGCAAGTGCTCTGAAAGCTAGTGCCTTTGCTACCAAGTAAACCTGTTGGACTTTAACCTGGTGTTGTGAGACTTCTTACTGTGTTTACCCCAGTCCAACGCCGGCATCTCCACATTATGGTTCCCTGTGTGTCACAGAGCAAGACCCACAGAACTAAATGTATCAGTGGTTAGAGTATCCAGAGACAACAGCAACAACACAGGTAAGAAAGAACCGACCGTTTCTCTTGTGTCATCGAGTAAGCAGTCCTTTCAGATCTCTAGAAACCTGACAATTGAATGAGACACATATAGACAAATTAGAAGGAACTCAGCCCTTCAGGCTTGGCCCTGCCATTCAACAAGACCATGCTTGATCTGATTGTAACCTCCACCCCACAATCCTGCTTACTCCCGATAACATTTCATCCCCCCGCCGATATATTCTGATAAACATGGCTGTGTCTCAGCGAAGTGTAAATCCTGTATAACAGCAAAGTGGTTGATTCTTCCTCGCTCAGGGACAGAGGAGAAATGGTGATTCTTGAGTGACATCCACACCAATTCCCACTGGTACAATTTTAACTGAGGACAGTTTACCTTAAAACTAAACATCATCAACTTAGCAAATATTGGTGCCCAATTTATCATGTGGTGAGTGGTGAGATTACTGGACAACATCACTCTAAAGCATAATGTCTTGGGAAGACTGGAGGCTTAGTCTAGGTTAAAACCTCAAGAACAGCACTGGGGAATGCTGCACTGTTGGAGGGGCTCCCTTTTGGAAGAGACATTAACTTGAGATCTCCATCTCCCTTCTCAGGCAAATGCTTCAACAATCCCATGAGGAAAATAGAAAGTATTTTGAAGAATAGCAGAGAGATTCTCCCCAGTATTCTGTTATCATAGAACAGAATCATAAAATCCTCATAATGCAGGCCATTTAACCCATTGAGTCTGCACTGACTCTCTGACAGAACACACCACCCAGGCCCTATTCCTGTAACCCTACATATTTACACCACTAATCCCCCTAACCTATGCATTTTAGGACACCAAGGGGAAATTTACCATGACCAATCCACCTAATCTACACATCTTTGGACTGTGGGAGGAAACCCACGCAGTCACAGCGAGAACATGCAAACTCCACACAGACAGTGACCCAAGCTGAGAATTGAACTTGGCACTGTGAGGCAGGAGTGCTAACCACTGTGCCACCATGCCAACATGGTTGTTCATCAACCACCATCATAAGAATAGATTCTTTGATCACTTATCACAATGCTGTTTATGGGATCTTGCTGTGCAGTGATAGACTGCTCTATGTTCCAGATTATAACAGTGTTCACACTTCAAAAATACTTGCTTGCCTTAAAATCACTTTGGCACAACCTGAAGTCATTAAAGGTACTCCTAAATGTAAACATGATGAACTGACTAGCCATCTTTACATTTATAAATTACACTTTGACTACAATTGATTTAATTTCACTTGATTTATTATTGTCACATGTATTTGGATACAATGAAAGGTATTTTTTCCTGCACACTAAACAGACAAAACATACCATTCATAGAGTACATAGCAGAGAAGGAAAGGAGCAGTCACAGAATGTAGTATTACAGTCATGCAGAGAAAGATCAGCTTACTGGAAGATAAGTCCATTCAAAAGTCTAATGGAGGCACGGAAGAGGTTGTTCTTGAGTTGGTTGGTACACGTCTTTATCATAAGTTGTACAATTTCTTAATGAAATCCAACACTGCCTTAGCAGCAGAATATTACACTGTATAGAACTTCCAGTCCGCAGCAGCCTGACCTGTCCAGAACAATTCCAGGGGCCTGTCCACTAGCAGCAAGCCCAGATGTCACACTTTGTCACACATGGAACTCTAAGTCACAGAGAAAACTGGTTATTGGCCAAGAACTTAAATATTAAAAATACATCAACAGTTAATATATGGCTAGAGTTCTCTAAGTACATCAACGGCTGAGAGATAAATATGGAATTGATTTACTAATGTCAATGTATTGGATAGTATTGTTTCCTGTGAGCTGTGACAAAACATACCATTCATAAAATACATAGAGGAGAAGAATAGGAGAGGGTGCAGAATATAATGCTGCAGTTACCATAGAGTGTAGAGAAAGATCAGCTTAATGTGCAATAGGGACATTCAAAAGTCTGACTGCAGCAGGAAAGAAGCTGTTCTTGAGTAGGTTGATATGTGACCTCAGACTTTTGTATCTTTTTCCGATGGGAAGAAGGTGGTAGACAGAATGTTCGGGGTACATGGGGTCTTTAATTATGCTGGCTGCTTTTCTGAGGCAGCGGGAAGTGTGGACAGAGTCAATGGGGTGGGAGACTGCTTTGAGTGATGGACTGGGATTCATACACAATCTTTTGTAGTTTCTTGCGATCTTGGACAGAGCAAGAGGCATACCAAGCTGTGATAGATACAACCAGAAAGAATGCTTTCTATGATGCATCTGTAATTGTTAGTGAGAGTTGTAGCGGACATGTTGAATTTCCTTAGCCTCCTCAGAAAGTACAGGTGTTGACTAAATACACAGTCTTGAGTGTGGTTTGATTCATTTTATCAAAATAATTGGATTTTTCATATGTCAAACAAATCTAAATGCTTCCTGGGTCAGACACAAAAGTTCAGCATTCTTGTGTCTTTATTTATTGTGTATTTTCAAGTAACATTGATTCGTAATACCAACTGAGATAATGCAAATGTAATGTGTCTAACAGCCACAGGAATTGAGACCTGCTGACCAGCTAAACAGGACAGTATTGTTAATTCAAAGTATGGAACACTCACTGTGTAATTGTACGGAGTCACTGTTTATTCAGCAGGGTAAGGATCACTCACTGTGTAACTGTAGAGTCACTGTTTATTCAGGGTAAGGATCACTCACTGTGTAACTGTACAGATTCACTGTTTATTCAGCAGGGTAAGGATCACTCACTGTGTAACTGTACAGATTCACTGTTTATTCAGCAGGGTAAGGATCACTCACTGTGTAACTGTACAGAGTCACTGTTTATTCTGCAGGGTAAGGATTACTCACTGTGTAACTGTACAGAGTCACTGTTTATTCAGTGGGGTAATGATCACTCACTGTGTAACTGTACAGAGTCACTGTTTATTCAGCAGGGTAAGGATCACTCACTGTGTAACTGTACAGAGTCACTGTTTAGTCAGCAGGGTAAGGATCACTCACTGTGTAACTGTACAGTCAGTGTTTATTCAGCAGGGTAAGGATCACTCACTGTGTAACTGTACAGAGTCACTGTTTATTCAGCAGGGTAAGGATCACTCACTGTGTAACTATACAGAGTCGCTGTTTATTCAGAGTAAAGATCATTCACTATGTAACTGTATGGAATCATTGTTTATTCATGGTAAGGATCACAGACTATGTAACTGTACAGAGTCACTATTTATTCAGGTTAAGGATCACTCACAGTGTAACTTACAGAGTCATTATTTATTCAGAGTAAAGACCATTCACTGTGTAACTGTACAGAGACACTGCTTATTCAAAGTAAGAATCACTTACTGTGTAAATGTATAAATTCACTGTTCATTCAGCAAGATAAGAATCACTCACTGCATAACTGTACAGAGTCATTGTTCATTTAGCAAGATAAGAATCACTTACTGTGTAACTGTATAGCGTCACTGTTCATTCAGCAAGAATCACTCACTGTGTAACTGTACAGAGTCACTGTTTATTCAGCAGGGTAAGGATCACTCACTGTGTAATTGTACAGATTCACTGTTTATTCAGAGTAAAGATCATTCACTATATAACTGTAGAAAGTCATTGATTATTCAGGGCAAGGATCACTCACTGTGTAACTGCACAGAATCAGTGTTTATTCAGCATGGTAAGGGCTAAGAAATTTCGTTCCTTACGTATTTTTAACATTCGACAATGGAATTGACCTCATGTCCTTTTGTTGATTTAAAAGCTGTTCTGGGGCTTAGTCGAAGGAGTGTTGGGTGATTTCAAAGGGCTCATGCCCTTGCACATCCTGTTTGACAGGTTAGAGACACAAAGCCTCAGTGCAGCTTCATCTTGTCCTGACGTATCAAATTAACAAGCCTTTGGCTATTTATGTTGCTTGTTACTTTGAACTGTGATGCTAGAAGCAGAGGTCAGAGTTGAATGAGCAATCAGTGTCGGGGCTTCTGTATAATTGTCAGATTCTGGTGCACTGGGTTTAATTAAATACCTCTTTCAGTGTTGAACTATTATTCTTGGAAATTGTGCATATTTTTGTGTCTAAGATTGGATTAATGAATACCTACCTTACACAGAATATGTTTCCAAAGCACTCTGCATAGTAAGGACAGGCTGATGAATGGAAACAACTTGAAACGTGAATCTGGTTGGAGAGTTTGATAACGCTACACTGGCTCTAGGGAGGGGCTGGAGTTTCAGGATGTCCAAACTGTCAGAATGTGACCTGGTTCTGGTCAACAATCCTCAACATCAACAGTTGAGGGATACATTGAGAGTCAGATTGTGCTAGATTTGTGCAGCATTTCAGCTCTGCTCTGAGTTATAGAACAACTCAGTAAATATATAGAAAAGGTCAGTGATCTACAACAGTCATTTGGATTCTCTCTCCCACAGATGCTACCTGACCTGCTGAGTATATCAATGGCAAAGGAATATGTAAATGTGAGGTGGTGTGTTTTAGTAGCAGGGGACAAGGAAGCAGCTTCCTGAACGGATGAGTCGAAACGGGGCACAGAAATCCAGCGTTACAGAGAGGTACATAAAGCAGCGCAAGATTTCTGATTCATCAATTAGTCACAGCCCAGATTACAAATCTTCCACTTGCACCTTTTCTACCTGCAATCCGTCTACCCACAACAGCCTCTGGCCCCAAGGTGGAAGCATATTTGCATTGCTGTTGAGAGCTGTCTTGTGAAGTGAAAGAATCCAGAAAATATTATTGATTTGATTTATTAAAACATGTATTTGTGTACAATGAAAAACATTGTTTCTTGCGTGCAGCCTACTGTACATAAAGGAGGAAAGGAGAGAGTACAGAATGTAGTGTTACAGTCATAGTTAAGGTGTAAAGGTCAACTTAATGCATTAAGTCCATTCAAAAGTCTGACAGCAGTAGGGAAGAAGCTGCTTTTGAGTCAGTTGGTATGTTATCAGACTTTTGTGTCTTTTTCCTGATGGAAGGAGATGGAGGAGAGAACGTACGGGGTACGTGGGGTCCTTGATTGTGTTGGCTTCTTTTCCGAGGCAGCAAGAAGTCAATGGATAGGAGGCTGGTTTGCATGATGGACTGGGCTTCATTCATAACCCTGTCTATTTTCTTGTAGTACTGGGCAGAGCAGGAGCCATACCAAGCTGTGCTACAAGCAGAAAGGATGCTTTCTATGGTGCATCTGGCAAGAGTCATAGTGGACACATCAAATTTCCATAGCCTTCTGAGGAAGTAGAGGCATTGGTGGATATTTTAATCTGATTCAGGATTCAGTCTGAAATTGAGACAGACAAGAAACCACTGCGAAAGGTTAAAGTTCAACAACAGTTTATTTAACTTTTCAGTTCCATAATACAAAAACAAAAATGGTTGGGAATTCCATAGAAGGGAGGAAATGCGGAATCAGGGAATGGTTATATATCGGACAACACACACACTTCCCAAACCAGCTCCATTGTTGAGTTAATCGATCTCAGTCAGGATGGGGTCTTTACAATTGACAGACCTTTGTAATCTTTACAATTAGCAAAGTGAGAAACTGGCTGTGGGTTCCCGTTCTTGAATCCAGCATATACCGGCACCCCCACCAAGTAACCACGTCACACAAGAGCAGGATTGAGTTCAACTGTGATGCTGACCGCAGTCAAATAGCTGTGCAACACCCGCCTGTATAAACTTGCATGAAGAATGAGTCTGAGGATGAGGAGTCACAAGGCATTGATTAATCTAACTGATTAATCTGGACAGTCTGCAGTCTCCTCGCACAGACTGTGACCACTGATTAGATTAAATACACTGAATTCAGCAAAGATCCAGTTCTATTCCCATTATGTGGCCTGATAAATGACCCTCTCCATTAAGACCCTGAGTCAATGCCTCCCACAGATCAACAGAAGAGGAATGTTAAAAATTAATAATGTCCACTGAGAAATCTAAATACATCTCTGCTACATCCCGAAGATTTTCCAACAAAGAGCTTAAGTACAGGTAATTTCAGTTCTATTAAATAAAATGTCTGATATTAATGTCCATTTCAAAGTATTCCGATATTAGATTTCCCAGTGAGTGTGGCACATAAATCAGAAAGTTCCATGGTCTTATCCCAGGTTTTTGTACTGAATTTGCCAATTCTGTCATGTTAGCATCTTTTGATCCAGCCTGGTGTCGGGGCAGAGGTCGAACTCCCGGCCACAGCCCCGGAAAATCTGCCCTTGTGTCAAGTGCATGTCAGTCGAGGACAGGATCTAACGTGGATGTGCCAGCCCCTACCCCATATTCAAGTACCCTCCTTACACAGAAAAAATGCCATTTGAGTAACACGGCAAGTGGCTGAACTTTACCCTGGCAAAGGTCATCATCTCCACGGAGGCATCTTTGATAAGGAAAATGGTTTCTCCCCAATACATCCTCAAATCTGGGATCAATCTGGGTCGGGCTGTGGGCCAAAGCTCCCAACGTCAGAACCCAACGCTCAGAGATGACATTGGCCAATCTCGCTAAGGCTGACAGGGAACATGGAATTCTCCAGAAAATACAGGAAGCATGATAATGTTCTTTGGATTTTCTCCTCCATGCCCCAGGAATGGCCTCCCCTTCTCCCAAACATTTGCTGATGGTAATCAAACTGCTTCTGCAGGTTACAGGAGCCAGTGCTTTTCACATGGAGTGTGATGGAATCAGGGATTAGGTAACTGGGATTAGTCAAACAAGGGATGTAGGCATCTCTGGTAATGTCAGCATTTACTGCCTAATCCTAGCTACCCTGAAATGGAGGTGACAAATCACCTTCTTAAATACAACTGGATATCTTCTAGGTTATTACAGAATTGACTATACTGGGGTAGATTTGGAGTGTTGGCCAGGCCAGGTAAGGATGACAGATTTCCTTCCCATAAGGACATTAGTGAAACAGATAGTTTGTCACAAGAATCTGAAAGCTTCTCGTCAGTGTCATCAATAGCAACTGTTTAATTCCAAATTGATTTAATTAATCAGCCCCAGTGATGGGATCTGAACTCCTATCTCTGGGTCATCAGTTGAGGAGTCTGCATTGTTAGTCCAATAACATACTGCAATGCTATGCTACCCTTGAGGATAAACACAGCAAAATCACGGTGACAGACAGTTAATGGTTTATAAAGGAGACCCTGCACTTTATTAGATCGCCCGCAATATGATGTGGATTTGTGATGATTACCACAGAAACAGTTAATTCACAGGACAATGTCAATGATAAAATGTGACCAGGATCCTGCATCCAACCAAGCATTTTCTGCCTGTAGAGACCAGGGTGCATCAAACTCACCTTCTGTAATCCGGATGGTCACATAATGTTAACTGATCAGAGTGATCAATCGCTATCAGTGGATCAAAACAGATCCAAATGTGACAGGAGGGAATCTCCCAGTTACTACCTCTTCTTCCCAAAGCATTTCCATTATTCTGTTCTGATTAAAATACTTAGCCAAAGGAACAGGGGAGAGAGGGAGAAAGATGGATGTGAAAATTAAACAGGCTGCAAAACTGGGGGAGTGACAGTATAAGAAAAACCTGCTCACTGGCATTCAGTTTGGGCTCTGCTAAAGTCACTCAGCTCCTGACCTCATTACAGCCTTGGTTCAAGAAACAAAAGAGCTGAATTCCAGAAGTGAGGTGAGAGTGACAGCCTTGACATCAAGGTAGCATTTGACCAAGTGTGGCATCAAGGTACCATAGCAAAACTGCAATCAATGGGAAACTCTCCACTGGTTGGAGTCATATCCAATAGATAGGAAGACGGTTGCGGTGGTTGGAGGTCAATCATCTCCACTCCAGGACATCACTGCAGGAGTTCCTCAGGTTAGTGTCCGAGACCCAACCATCTTCAGCTGCTTCAATGAC
This sequence comes from Sphyrna mokarran, assembly GCA_024679065.1. NCBI lineage: Eukaryota > Metazoa > Chordata > Chondrichthyes > Carcharhiniformes > Carcharhinidae > Sphyrna > Sphyrna mokarran. The sequence goes on along the minus strand of JAGIQG010000026.1, from coordinate 13,393,000 downwards.
CTTCCCTCAGAAGTGGGGATGTTCACTGATGATTACACAATGTTCAGTATCATTCGTGACTCTCAGATACTGAAACAGTCCAAATCCAGCAAGATTTGGACAATATCCGACTTGGGCAGGCAAGTGGCAACTATGCCACACTAATAGCAGGTAATCATAATATCTGAATCTAATGAACTTTCCATAACATTTCGATGGCATTCCCATCGCTGAAATCCTCACTAAGAACATCCTGGAGTTTAACACTGAGCAGAAACTGAACTGGACCAACCATATAACTACTGTAGCTACAAAAGCAGTCAGTAAGAATTTAGCAACACAATTTTAAATCCAACCGATTTATTTGATAGTAAATCTGTGTTGATAGTGTTGCTAATTCTTACTGAGTTCTTACTACCCCAGTCCAACGCCTAGTGTGGCATCAAGGTACACTACCTTCTCTACATCATGGCTACAAAAGCAGGTCAGAATCTGGGAATTCTTGGTGAGTAACTCACCTCCTAACTTCCCAAAGCCTGTCTACAACCTACAAGACACAAAAATCAGGAGTGTGATGGAATACTCTCTGCTTGTCTGGATCAGTGCAAATCCATGAATCCTCGAGAAGCTCAACACTCTCCAGGACAAGCAGTCCTGCTTTCACAACAACTTCCAACACTGACACACTGTGGCAGCCATGTGTACTGCAAAATCACACGAAAGCTCTGAACTTCAGAAGCACTTTGCAAACTCATAATCACTAATATCTGACAATACAAGAGCAGCAAATACTTGGAAACATCACAAGCTGCAAGCTCTCCTTCAAGTCACTCAACATCCTAATTTGGAAATATAATCGCCATTCCTTCACTGTCGCCGAGTCAAATCCTGGAACTCCCTCCCTAACAGCACTGTGGGTGTACCTACACCACACAGAAAGCAGCTGTTCAAGAATGCAGCTCACTATACCACCTCCTCAAGGGGCAATTAGAGATGGGCAATAAATGCTGGGCTAGTAAATGACACCAACATTCCATGAACAAAGAGATTAAAAGTGTTTAAAAAGTTAGTGATTTGTGATTTCAGGCCCTATTCCAGACACTTAAACACAAAGTCAAGGCTGGCGCTGTCAGAGGGTCAGCGCGCCGAGGGAGTGCCGCACTGTCACAGCGCGCCGAGGGAGTGCCGCACTGTCAGAGGGTCAGCGCGCCGAGGGAGTGCCGCACTGTCAGAGGGTCAGCGCGCCGAGGGAGTGCCGCACTGTCAGAGGGTCAGCGCGCCGAGGGAGTGCCGCACTGTCAGAGGGTCAGCGCGCCGAGGGAGTGCCGCACTGTCAGAGGGTCAGCGCGCCGAGGGAGTGCCGCACTGTCAGAGGGTCAGCGCGCCGAGGGAGTGCCGCACTGTCAGAGGGTCAGCGCGCCGAGGGAGTGCCGCACTGTCAGAGGGTCAGCGCGCCGAGGGAGTGCCGCACTGTCAGAGGGAGTGCTGCAATGTTGGAGTTTGTGCCTTTCAGATGAAATGTGTAACTAAAGCTGTCTCATCTTTCTCAAGATCTCGGTCGAACCTGCCCCCATTACCCACTCAGGAATTTTAAACTGGCTCATTGAAATTTGATTGCAAAGCAGCCTGGGGTTTGCTGAGGTTAAGAAATATATTAAATAAATGGCTGCTCTGATGAAGGGTCATCCAGACTCGAAATGTTGTCCCTATTCTCCCTCCACAAGTGCTGTCAGAGCCGCTGAGATTTTCCAGCATTTTCTGTAACTGTTGTGTTATATAAATAACCAGTTCAGAGTTTCATCCTTGTATATTATCCTGTGAGTAACGTCACAGTATCACTAGACTAATAATAATTTACTCACTAATGTTGTGACAGCAATAGCTGTAACAATACCCCAGCGATTGCTGTGCGTCTACAATGCTCTCTGTCAGTAATAATGACTCTGTACGGTACCGACAAACACTGGCTCTGCCAGTAACAATCACTGTTCATGAACCCAAATTTTTACAAAGGAAATGAAGGTGACTGAGTGCCAGGTAGAGAGACAGAAAGAATGTAATAAAGAAAGACAGATTGAAAGAAGAAAGCTCTCAAGAGAGAAAGGGGAAATTGCTCGTTGGCCTACATTCGTTGTAGTCAACCAAGAACTCAATTTGAAAATTCTCATCCTTATTTTCAATCTCTCTTGGCCTGGTCTAGCTTCTCCCTATTTCTGCAATCTCTTCCAGCCTCACAACCCTCCAACACATCTGCACTCCTCCAATTCTGGCCCCTTCACCATCTTTAATTTGAATTCTGGGTGGCCATGTCTTCAGCTGCTAAGACCCAAACTCCAGAATTCCCCGCCTAAATTTCCCCAACTCCGTTTCCTCCTCAAGCCATTCCTTAAAACTCCATTGGTCAAGCTGACCGAATATCTCTTTATGCGTGTGGTGTCAAATTTTATTTGATAAAGCGAGATAGCGTGACAGAGGGCGGATGATTCAGAGCAAAAGAGGGACAGAGTAAGAGAGAGAGGGAGAAGGAACAAAAAGACAGAGCAAGCGAGTCTTTGTCCAAGTTCTTTTTGAGAACTTCAGAACGAATTAAATTAAAAGTTGAAAGGGGAGGAAAGACAAGGCCCCAGTGAATGATGGGACAACTGGTAGCTCATTTATAAATATGTACATTGGGGTACCAAGGTGGCTAAATGAGTGACTGCAACAGCCAGAGAGATACTGAATTACACAGAGCACAACATTCTCAGGTTCCAGCTCTGACCTCTGCTAAATTAACCAAGTTTTAATTTGGGCAGGCAGAGATGGGAAGAAAATCGGTCAGGGTTCTTACGCCGATTGTTACACACGGTGACATGCACGTACAGGGACCGCAGGTGAGGACCTGACAACACTGGGAGGCCTTTCAACCCTGCTGGCTCCCACTTAACTCCCAGTACATCGAAACTGGCTCATCGGCAAAGCTTTTCACAGTCAAATAGCTTGCCAGTGCTGTCAGGCTGCACATGTCGCGCTATCGCTTTGATGAGGTGCCAGAAGATTCTCCTTCTCATGGAATCCAAAGGACAGCAATAGTTCCCAAAATATCAGGGACTGGGATGAGGGCTGCACATCCAGTGCTTAGCAATAAATATTCTTGCACGTGGGACTAAGCAGAGGCAACAGACAATTCATTCGAGGGAAGATTTAATCGAACAAAGCTGGTTCCCTCACCAGCTTTGGCAGCATTCAGGTGCTGCAGCTGAACTGACTCTCCCACAGGACGATAACAAAATTCCAATTCTTCCCAGCTTCCCTTATCTTCCCTGGTTACAGAAACTCGACAGCCCATCCCATCCTTTCTGCAAAGCAATGGCTTTGTGGGGAAGGGCAGGAAGTAATGAAAAATTTCCTAGTCAACAGGAAGGCCAGTTGATTTGACCCTTGTTTATTCTACTTATTAGTCACAATTATGCTCACGTTAACACTGCAATGAAGTTACCGTGAAAATCTCCTCCATTGAGGGAGAATTTAGCACGGCCAATCCACGTAACTAGCACGTCTTTCGGACTGTGGGAGGAAACAGGAGCACCCGGAGGAAACCCACGCAGACAGGGGAGAATGTTAAAAACTCCATACAGACAGTGACCCAAGCCAGGAATCGAACCCAGGCCCTAGCGCTGTGAAGCAGCAGTGCTAACCACATGCTGCTTAGTTAAGATGAAATGAAGCAGAGAGAATCCCTGTGGAGTTTGATTCCTCACCCAACACAAAATTTATTCTCCAGCCCTATCACAGAATAATATACTCATTCTAATAAATATTTTTGTATCCATTCCCATAGAATCCACTAGTTTAAACCCATCACCCAAGATCTAATGGATCCTTTCTTCTCTCGAACACACCTCCAACCCATGAATCCTGTCATATCCAAGAGACACAACTCAGATCCCATCCTCTAGCCTCACTCTGTCACAGTTAAAATCACCAAAGGTCAAACAAGGAACCTCCAGAACTGGATTCAAGTCACAATTGGTTAGGTCTGCTCAAGTCAGGTCTGGGCACAACAAGGTCCAAAGGGATTGGAAACCATCCCAGAATCCTGCAAACTCTTCTGTTAGGATTTGAGATAGAGAGTTAGGAATTTGAGATCCAAGGCTGCCAGATTTTTCAATCTCTGTTTAGATTCTAGAAAGTAAAACCTGGGGATTCTGTGACTGGGTGAGAGACCTGAATAAGACAGGAGGATCTAGGGGGAAATCATGTCAACATTACTCAGCTTGTGTTGTGAACTGTGAACAAACGAGTGCAGGGCTGTCTCTTTAAACTGGGAAACGGAAAGTTCTAGATAAGGGTTTTACTCAGATCCACTTTCACGGGCAACGGCCCCACATCCTCCTCCTGCTCCCTCAATGACACGGTGACGAGAGGACTCAATCCATAGGATGGGCTCTTCGGCTCACCCTCCTGATCACCATTAATGCTCAGAGGCTGCAAGTCAATAAGAGAGAGAGAGTGATAGACAGACAATACTCAGAAAGAAAAATGACAATGTCCCATTAAACATTCCCAGGACAGGTACATCAAGGGGTCAAATACAGAGTAAAGATCCCTCTGCACTGTCCCCATTAAACACTCCCAGGACAGATACAGCACAGGATTAGATACAGATAAAGCTCCCTCTATGCTGTCCCCATTAAACACTCCCAGGACAGATACAGCACGGGGTTAGATACAGAGTAAAGCTCCCTCTGCACTGTTGTGTGAATTGATTGTTTGATGCAGGAAGATTCTGAAGTTCAACAGATGTCCAAATGGTTTTTACTTTAGTTTATAAGACTGAAGGTAAGATAATTGATTAACTTTAAAATGAATCCAGTTTCTCCCAGGACAGGAGCGTAAGGAATTCGACATATTACACAACTCCCACCTTACTGGAAAAATCTGCTGCCTTTCCATTTGGGACTGGGATTATAAAAGTGATAGAGAGCTGGATTTTCTGTTCAATATCCCATCGAATGCACACTCACTGCTGGGAAACATGCAGTGGGGGCGCGATGTCACCAGGACTGAGAGATTGCATTAGTGTGAGCGGCTGGAAAGCTTAGGTCAGAATCTGCTTCAGATTCTTACGGCTAACTGATTGAGGAAAGGCTGGACAGACGAGTGCACTGTACCCTAACAGGAATGGCTGCAGTAAGAGCTTTAAAATGGTGAAAGGGTTTGTTCAGGTAAACATAGAGAGAATAATTATACCTTTGGGGCAAGACTAGACTAACAATCCTTCAATATAGGATAGTCATATCCCAGGGGGAGCAGGGAGAATGGGGGAGTCGCCCCCACGGGGAGCGGGGAGAACGGGGGAGTCGCCCCCACAGGGAGCGGGGAGAACGGGGGAGTCTCCCCCATGGGGAGCAGGGAGAAAGTGGGTCAATGGGGAGAATGTGGGACTCGCTCACACAGGGAATGAGAAGAATGTGGGACTTGCTCGCAAAGACTGGCTAGATGTGTTTAAGGGTGAAACTAGATAAATATATGGAAATGAAAGGAATAATGATAGAGTGAGATATTGAAGGATGAGGAAAAGCAGCAAAGACCTGATGGGTCGAATGGTCTGTTTCTGTGCTGTGAATTCTACGCCACTCACCTGCGACTTCACGTGTTGCTCTGGGGCAGTTACCAAACTGGCACAACTCAACCACAACATCACCAGGATAGACAGCACCAAGCAAGCTGCCAGAATCCACCGGGGAAGGCCAGAGCGTCTGAGAGGGGAAGACACAGGACAAGTCAGACAGGCTACAACCAGGATAACTGGTTCTCCAACCCACTTAAAGATCAGAGAGCAACGATCTACTATCATCAACACACCACAGATACATCTCCCAGGCTTTGTTTCCCTAAGATGGAACCAGAGTGGGGCTACTCCTTACGAGTTGTGTCCAGCATGTCCATTCTTTTACTCTCGTTCTATGCCTCTAAAACTTCACCATATTACGCATTCTCATATTTCCTTCTCTAGGCTTTGTCTGTATAGCGCACAAGAAACAATATTTTTTGCAGCATAAATAATACATATGACAATAATAAATCAAATCATTCTCAAGATTCACACACTCTAGACTATAATCCAGCTGACATTACTCGTAAAACACTCAAAGTGCTGCATTGTCAGAGTGCCGGCGGGTCAGCGCCAAGGGGGTGCCGCACTGCCGGCGGGTCAGCGCCAAGGGGGTGCCGCACTGCCGGCGGGTCAGCGCCAAGGGGGTGCCGCACTGCCGGCGGGTCAGCGCCAAGGGGGTGCCGCACTGCCGGCGGGTCAGCGCCAAGGGGGTGCCGCACTGCCGGCGGGTCAGCGCCAAGGGTGCCGCACTGCCGGCGGGTCAGCGCCAAGGGGGTGCCGCACTGCCGGCGGGTCAGCGCCAAGGGGGTGCCGCACTGCCGGCGGGTCAGCGCCAAGGGGGTGCCGCACTGCCGGCGGGTCAGCGCCAAGGGGGTGCCGCACTGCCGGCGGGTCAGCGCCAAGGGGGTGCCGCACTGCGGCGGGTCAGCGCCAAGGGGGTGCCGCACTGCCGGCGGGTCAGCGCCAAGGGGGTGCCGCACTGCCGGCGGGTCAGCGCCAAGGGGGTGCCGCACTGCCGGCGGGTCAGCGCCAAGGGGGTGCCGCACTGCCGGCGGGTCAGCGCCAAGGGGGTGCCGCACTGCCGGCGGGTCAGCGCCAAGGGGGTGCCGCACTGTCAGTTTGCCATCTTTTGGATTAACCTAAGGTACAATCTGTGCTCAGATGGATATTAAAGGTGCCAAAGGCACAGATTAGATGTGGAACAGGAGAATTCTGATTGGTATGTTATTCACCTCATTGCTCTTTGCTGATTCTGTATTCAAGAGATTTCAAAAAGAATTCTCAGGTGACTCGCAAACTGGCCCACAGAAGCTGAATATTCGAGACCAATCAATGGGTTTTAGTGCAGGCCTGAGGATCAATGATCCTTGCCTCATTATCCAAATGGGCTGTGGCCATGTTGCTCTGTTCCCCAGCCCACACACACACTATCGATCAACTAACAGCCTCTTGTCTTGGAAAAAAATACAACCAGCTATCAATGCAGCCAGGTCAAAATTCGGATAGTCGGAGCAGGTATGGTCTGGATGTGGGAACAGAGTGTGCTCTCCACATTGGACAGATCCACACGTTCCCTTCGTGGTTTGGCTGGTTAGGACACCCCTAAACTCAGACTCCTGGCTTTCCAGTGAACTCTCGTACCGTGACATGCAGCCCAGGAAGTCGTGTTGAGACTGCGACGCCTCTCGATGTGCAAGTGCCTGTTTGAACGCAGGGTCTGGTCTCCCGCTCGCTCTCGTCCCCTCACCCTGGTGCACAACTGCAAGGAATGAGAAATACTCTGAGACAGGGTCTGCACTGGCGGTTAGCAGGCTGCCTCCGGGCAACAGAGAATAACCAGGGGTCTGAGGGGGAGGTTGACATATCCACACACAGTGTAAATATCTACACAGGAATCAAAGCCTCGGGACAGGTTCCAATCAGCTACAGCTCAGCACAGACCTCGGGGAGAATAATCAGAGTTGTCCACTGTGTTTAGCTGCCCTGGGAAAGAGTCTCTGTCGGGCTATTCCCATTTCACTCTGTGAGAATCAACTATATTCTGGGTCTGTGCTACCTTTTCTCTCTGTGACTGGCGGGGCTCCACTTCCACCCCTAGGTTAGTGTTAGCTGAGTGTAAAAGATGGAAACTATTCAATAGAAAATGACTTCCACACAACAAATACCATCACATTGGTGCTGCATTTATCTACAAACCAACAGTGAAAGCGTCTCATTGGTAGAAATGAAGTTTGGGTCATGATGTTCGTTCAACCTTTAACCCCACACGAGCATTTCTGACCCTTCAACAAACATTGTGATTGGCTCATAGCATTGTTACAATGCAGAAAGAGGCCATTAGGCCCATTGTGCCGGTGCTAGCTCCCCATATGAACTAGTGCCACCCTAGCCTCATAACTGAAGTTTCTCTCCCTGGCACCATTCTTGCAAACCTCTCCTGCTCTCTCTCCAATGTGTTCACATCCTTCCTGTTGTGTGACACCCAGAACTGTGAACAACATCCCAACTGTGGCTGAACTGGTGTCTTATACAAGACCAACACATCCTCACTGTTCATATACATTACACCCCTATTAATAAAGCCCAGGGTGGCACAGTGATTAGCTCTGCTGCCTCACAGCACCAGGGACACGGGCTCAATTCCCGCCTCAAATCATTGTCTGTGAGGAGTTTGCACTTTCTCCCCGTGTCAGTGTGGGTTTCCTCGGGGTGCTCTGGTTTCCTCCCACACTCCAAAGATGTGCAGGTTAGGGGGAATTGGCCATGGTAAAAGTGCAAGGTTACGGGGTTAGGGTGAGATGTGAGGAAGCTGCTCTTTCGGGGAGTTGGTGCAGATTCGACAGGTCAAATAGTCTCCTTCTGCACTAGGCATTCTATAGATACAGTACGTTTTATAAACTGCTCTCTCCACCTGTTCTGCCACCTTTTTGAACACATCCACTCGGGTCCCTCTGCTTCTCTGCCCCTTTAGGATTTTATATTATCTCCTCATGCGATTTCTACCAAACCGAATCACTTCATCTCTCAGAACAGAACTTTCCCGATTTATCCCCACAGCCTTGCCAGCTCACCTGTCCGGGGCTTCAGCGTTCCAGACACCAGTTCTCTGTGGCTGCTGGGAATCCAGTCCTGAGGAAAGTCTGCCACGTTGGATTGCAGAGCCTGGAATTCCGGAGGAGGGAATTCCATCTCCGGGTGAGCCTGAAAGAGCAGGAAAACAGAGAATAAAGGTAGATAAGAGTGAAGGAGAAAGAGGAGTAGGGGCAGGGAGAATGGACAGGATAAAGGAGCAGAGGCAAGAGGGAAAGAGAGTGAGAAAAAGAGAGGGAGAGAGAGAGAGAGAAAGAGGAAGAGGAAAGGAAGGAGAGAGAGAAAGAGGGGGTGGGAGGGGTGGGAGGGGGTGGGAGGAGTGACGGTGGGAGGGGGTGGGAAGAGTGACGGTGGGAGGGGGTGAGATAGAGAGGAGAGGGAGAGAGGGAAGTGCAGTGTTTGTGTTACCTGGAAGACAACGACTTTGCCATCGTCAGCCTGCAGGTAGAAAGTCCAGGTGGAGGAGATGAAGCTCTGAGCAGAGCTGACAATGTCACTGCACAGGGTGGAAACATAGTCAAAGATAGAGAGTGATGGCTGTTCAGGAGGGGTCGTCAGGAGCTGGAGACACAGGGAGAAAAATCACTCTGTAAAAAATCTACTCTCAGCTTTACATAATAATCCTTCTAAAGTTTATTTATCAGTCTCACAAGTAAGCTTACATTAACACTGCAATGAAGTGAAAATCCTTGGTTTAGTGTGTCGGTGAAACCTCCAGTGTGAAGCTACACAGAATCGCTGCCTCACCAGGTCCTGACCTCGCGCCTGGCAGAGCAGAAAGTGCTTCAATCAGCCTCAGGCTCAATATCAGCAATGCACCTCAGGTCAGGTTAAAACTGGAACCAACCTCAAGAGTGATGTCTCCTGAAGCTGAACAGTCTGCTGTCTACATCTCAGACATGAAGAATGACCATTTGGGTAATCACTGGAAGGTGGCCGTGCAGCTGCAGGAGAAGGCCATTCAGCCCCTCGAGTCTGTTCCAATGATATCATGGCTGATCTGTATCATGATTCAATTTGCCTAACTTGGTTCTGTAAACCACAATACCTTTATCCACAAACATCAATCCTGATAATGAGGAAGATTTGTTGGCTCAGTCACTGGACTACAAAACCATGGCCTCTGGAAACACAGGATCAAATCCCATCACAGAAGCTGGTGGAATTTAAATTCAATGAACAAATATAGAGGCTACGCTCATTGAGGGTGACCTTGAAACCATTATCGATTGTCAGGAAAACCCATCTGGTTCAGTGATGCCCTTTAGGGCAGGAGATCTACCATTCTCACCTTCCCCGGTCTGGCCTATACATGACTCCAGAGCCACTGCAATGTGGTTGACTCTGAAACAGACAAGCCAGACACTCAGTTTGAGGGCAATGAAGGATGGGCCACAAATGCTGACCTTGCCCACTGATGCCCACATCCCATAAACGAAGAAAAGAATGTTAATTGACTCCCAGAATCCACATTTTGGTTTAGTGGAGAGGGTTGCCGATTTCCATTCCCTTTCTTTTTGGGGGGGGGGGGGGGGGGGGGGGGAGTTCTGGGGCTGCAGGCCAGAGGGGTGGGAAGGGGTCCCGCTGGGCCACGGGCGGGGGGAGAGGGGTCCCATGGGGTTGTGGGGGCAGTTTAAGGGTAAGGGGTAAATCTTTTAGAACTGAGGTGAGGGAAATTTCTTCACCCAGAGGCTGGCAATAAGCTGCAGTCCCTGAGGTGTAGATACATCCACACTGCTGTCAGGGAGGGAGTTCCAGGATTTTGACCCAGTAACAGTGAAGGAACGGTGATGTATTTCCAACTCAGGAAGCTGCGTGACTTGGAGAAAAAAGCTCTTGTCCTTCTAGACGGATGTGGTAGTGGGTTTGATAGCTGCTGTCTAAGGTGCCTTGGTGAGTTACTGCAGTGCTGCATTTGTTGGTGGTAGCGGGAGTGAATGTTTGTGGATTGCTTGTCAACCAAGTGGATGGTGTCAAGCTTCTCGAAAGTTGTTGGAACAGCAACCATCCAGACAAGCGGAGAGTTTTCCATCACACGCCTGACTTGTAGATAGTGGACAGGCTTTTTGGGCGGCCCACAACCCAGACTGACATTCAAACTGCAGCGCTGAGGGAGCGCCGCACTGCCAGAGGGCCGGTGCTGAGGGAGCGCCGCGCTGCCAGAGGGCCAGCGCTGAGGGGATGCTGCACTGTCAGAGGGTCAGTACTGAGGGAGTGCTGCATTGTCAGACAGTCAGCGCTGAGGGAGTGCCGCGCTGTCAGAGGCGCAGTGCTGAGTAGGTGTGCTACACTGAAAAAGGGTCAGTATAAGGGAGTGCTGCATGGATGGAGGTGCTGCTATTTAGATGAGACATTAAATCAAGGTCCTTTCACATTGCTGTGCCTGGGATCCTGGCCATTGAGGTTAGACACAAGAGGGGAAGTTGGAAGGAAAATAAGTCAGTTCAAACTGGGCTGCCCCTGTTCCTTATTTGATAAAACAGTGGCAGATATTTTCAACTGGAAATGTTTCTGTGACCTTCTGAGGTGGTAACAGGAATACATTCTTTCCTTCAAATCAAGCTCAACAGCGCCTCCTGCAGTTTCTCTAATCTGTCCATTTTGAGTGTGAGGTGGAGATGCCAGCATTGGACTGGGGTGGGCGCAGTAAGAAGTCTCACAACACCAGGTTAAAGTCCAACAGGGTTCATGTGGAATCACGAGCTTTCGGAGCGCTGTCCCTTCCTTGGGTAAGTCACTTTGAGTGCGTGTTTGCACGGGGCTGTTAAATATGCGCCAATGTGCCGATTACAGGATAATCACGACTCGTGTCTGTGCTCCCAGTGAGAGGCATTACCTGCTTCTGTCTCGTCTCTGCCTCCAGGAACTGATCCCTGCAGCCAGTGTTACAGCTGTACTGCTCCTCCATCTGAGTGTAAGCTTCCAAACATGCTGTGAACACAAGTACACACATCACAATCCCTTTGTTCAGGAATGACAGAGCCTCTTCCCTGCCAGATTTTCCCTTCAGATTGGAAGGATCCTGGCAGAAGCTGGGAGAAAGGGACCAGGTAAAGGAAGTGGCCCTGGAAGCAATATGGATGAACAGGATTTTTTTTAAAGCTTATTAGTCACAAGAAGGCTTACATTAACACCGCAATGAAGTTGCTGTGAAAATCCGTCACGACAAGCTGAAATTCACTGTGCTAGGGATGCAAGGTAGTGACTGGCTGAGAACAGGTTGGAGTGGGGTTGCGGGAAGTGCAGAATTTTAATACGAGTGACAGAACGTTCAGGGGTAACGTCAGAAAGCACTTCACACAGAGGCGAAGGGAAATCTGGAACTTTCCTCTAAGTTTAAGATGTTTAAAGTTTATTTATTAGTCACAAGTAGGTTCACATTAATACTACAATGAAGTTATTACTGTAAAAATGCCCTGGTCGCCACACTCCAGCACCTGTTTGGGTAGACAGAGGGAGAATTTAGCTTGGCCAATGCAGCCAATTAGCACAACCTTTTGGACTGTGGGTAGAAACCAGGGCACCTGGAGGAAACCCATGCAGACACAGGGAGAACGTGCAAACTCCACAAGAGATAGCAATCCAAGAACAAAGAACAAAACAGCACGGGAAACAGGCCCTTTGGCCCAATGAGTCTGCGCTGCCACCTCAATGTTCCCACTTCTACCCATGATCCCTGTCATCCCTGTCTATGTTTATAGATCTATGCAAATTTGAGACAATTTAGGGAGAATTTGTTTTGCCAATTAGCCTAAGAGCACATCTTTGGGAGGAAACCGGAGCACCCGGAGAAAACCCACACAAGCACGGGGAGAATGCGCAAACTCCCACAGACACAGGCCCAAATCCACGTGACTGCACAGCACAGCGATAGTTACTGAGCTGTTGTGTTGCCCATCAAATGGTCCGGGTTAAGTGTACACTAATAACGTGAAGCCGGGAATTGAACCCAGATCTTTGGCACTGTGAGGCAGCAGTGCTAACCACTGTGCCACACCACCACTCCATTTATCCAGGACTCTCTGGCACACACAGTCGTCACTATATCCTTACCTGCCTCACACTCAGCCCTGGTGCTGTTCAAACCACTGATCCCATCCACAAACTGACAAATAGAGAACAGCCGACAGCCTCGCTGACAGGCGCTCAGTGATGCCTCCTAGAGGAAGGAGAAAGGAAAACACAAGGATATGAGTGGGAGTGTGTGTATGTAGGTGACTCACTCACAATTCCTCCTCCCTCTGTCCAATTGAAGAGGCTATTCCAGACTGTAAACCCTCAGCACAGAATAAAAAATCATCACATTAAAATAACTCTCTGATAATTGCAGATTTGACAAATACCATTGTTATTAATGAATGAAAATCTGGCAAAATATTCCTCTGGTTCCACACACACTGATTCTCACTGGGGTACACGACCCATACACACACTGACTCTCACTGGGGTACCCGTCCCACACACACTGACTCTCACTGGGGTACCCGTCCCACACACACTGACTCTCACTGGGGTACCCGTCCCACACACACTGACTCTCACTGGGGTACAGGTTCCACACACACTGACTCTCACTGGGGTACCCGTCCCACACACACTGACTCTCACTGGGATATGGGATTCACTGGTGCTCTCAGTTAATGACACAAGTTATTGTTTCTATGCACAATCTATGGATTGAGTGTTAACTGGATTTGAACTCTGAGAGGCAGCACAGTCCAGGCAAATTCTTCGCGTCTCCATCGCCGACAAGTAGGTGAATGATCGTCAGTTGATATCTGTGACCCCCCTCTTTCCCCTCACACCATAGCTAACATTCGTGTATCTGACTGTTACCACACTAAGTCAAATCTCTCAATGCCAGCTGGCAGTATAGCTGTGAATCTGAAATCTATCTAGCCCAGTACCACTGCACGGTTGGTGCATTCACACTGGGGAATTCAGTGCTCGCTATTCATGAAACAACACACTGAAGGATTAATTTTTCTGCTCAGATTTTCTGGAAAATCAATCCTGCTAGTTACTGCACCATGGATTGGGTTAAAACCATCCACTCATGTTGCTGTGTGTATCAGATGAAATGCAGAGAGGTTGAAGCTCCTTCTCCATCTCGTGATATCAAGAGCAGATGGAAACCTGATACCATTATACACACCTCAATCTGTCTCACACACAAGATGGCAGCAATGTGCAAAAATTAATCCCAAAGCTGGACATTAAATGTAATAATTTAAAATCACATTGAAAACTGAAACACCCTAGGGGGACGAGGCGGGGGGACGAGGGGGTGTGTCAGAATCAGGCATCTCACCCCCTCACTTGCCATTCCCTCTCTCTCTCACACACACATTTTCGGACAGTTTCTGGGAAATTGCTTGCAGTCTGCAGGCTCTCCCAGTCTCCCTGTTCCCTTTGCAATGCTTGGCTGCTTCTAATGCTCCAAAATGGCAAACTGTGGACCCAGTAAAGCTTCTCATTCTCTCCCTTCACCATGCCCTCTTCTCTTTCAATCTCCACCCATCTATCTTATTTTCCTTCGTTCTCTCTTCCTCCAGCTCCCTCCCCCTTTTCCCTAACTCCACCTCTTGCTTTTCCCCTTTCCTCCATCATTCCCCTTCCCCCCTCTATACCCCCCTATCCATTTTCCCCCTCTATCCATTCCCCCCTTCCACACTCTCTCCATCTCCCCTCTCTCCACACCCTCTCTCCCATACCGCTCCATCCCTCCCTCTCTCCACACCATCCCCCCTCCACACCCTCCCATCCCCCCCCTCTGTTCTATCCCCAACCTTACTCCCCATCCCCCCACCTCTTCCGTCTGTCCATCCATCCGTCCCTCCGTCCCTCTCACATTCCACCCCTCTCTGTACGCCTCCCCAACTCTGTTGCGTCCTTCCATTCTCTCCATTCTCCCTCCCCACTCTCTGACATCCCTGCTCTGTTCCCCCCTCCTCTCTATACACCCGCTCTCTGGCCCCCTCCCGACATTCCCCAGAACCCCCCCAATTTACCCCTCTCCCGGTCCCCCCTTCTCTCGAGCTACTCTCCCTCGCAATCTCTATCCCCGCCCTCCCCCTCTCCATCCCACACCTCTCCCTCCCCCATCTCTCTCACTATATCAGGATCTCTCTCTTCTTCTGTCTCTAGCCCCCTCTCTATCCAGCCCTTCCCTTTCTCTGTCTCTATTCCTCAATCCATCTCCCTCTCTTCTATTTATATGTTCCTCTTTGTCTTTTTCCCCACACTCACTCTATCTCTCTCCTCCTCTTGTCTATGTCGCTCTCTCTATCCGTCTGCCCCATTCTCTCTATCCCTCCTTATCTCTCTCTCCCTGCCTATCTATTTCTTTCTATCTCTCCCTCTCCCGGTGCAGTGCAGCGGCTCAGTCCAGCGGCTCAGTCCTGGTTTTGCTCCGACTCTGCGCTCTATCTAGCGGCTGCCTTACCTTGAGCTGTCCGGCCGAGGGGAAGGTATGGCGGCAGAGGCTCTGGCACCGAGCCGTGTCCCCCAGGAGGCTGTCGAAAGGCTCTCCGGCGGCGGAGCTGCAGGTGGCGGCCGCCCAGAGCAGCAGCAGCGCGGCTCGGCTCCGGGAATCTGCCATCGTCCAGCGGCGGAGTGAGCGGAGCCGCAAGGGGCTGACGTCAGGGAGGCGAGGGAGGGACAGAGGGTAATAGATACTGGGGTAATAAACACTGGAGTAATAGATAGTGGAGTAATAGATACTGGGGTAATCAACACTGGAGTAATAGATAGTGGAGTAATAGATACTGGGGTAATAAACACTGGGGTAATAGATTCTGGGGTAATAAACACTAGAGTAATAGACACTGGAGTAATAGACACTGGGGTAATAGATACAGGGATAATAAATACAGGGGTATTAGATACTGGAGTAATAGATACTGGAGTAATAGACACAGGGGTAATAGATACTGGGGTAATAGATACTGGAGTAATAGACACGGGGTAATAGATACTTGAGTAATAGATACTGGGGTATTAGACACAGGGGTAATAAACACAGGGGTAATAGATACCAGGGTAATAGATACTGGAGTAATATACACTGGGATAATAATCACTGGGCTAATAGACACTGGGGTAATAGATACTGGTGTAATAGACACTGAAGTAATAGATACTGGAGTAATTGATACTGGAGTAATAGACACTAGGGTAATAAACACAGGGGTAATAGATAATGGGGTAATAAACACAGGGGTAATAGATAATGGGGTAATAAACACAGGGGTAATAGATAATGGGGTAATAAACACTGGGGTAATAGATACTTGGATAATAAACACGGGGGTAATAAACACTGGGGTAATAGATACTGGGGTCATAGAAACTGTGGTAATAAACACTGGGGTAATAAACACTAGGGTAATAGACACTGGGGTAATAAACACTCAGGTAATGGATACTGGGGTAATAGACACTAAGTAATAAACACAGGGGTAATAGATACTGGGGTAATAAACACTGGGATAATAGATACGGGGTAATAAACACTGGGGTAATAGATACTGGGGTAATAAACACTGGGGAGATAAATACTGGGGTCATAGAAACTGGGGTAATAAACATTGGGGTAAAGAAGAACAAAGAACAAAGAAGAAAACAGCACGGGAAACAGGCCCTTCGGCCCAACGAGCCCGCGCCGCCACCCTGATGTTCCCATCTCTACCCGCGATCCCTGTCCGTGTTTATAGATCAGTGGATTTAAAAACCAAATTTGAGACAATTTAGGGAGAATTTGTTTTGCCAATTAGCCTAAGAGCACATCTTTGGGATGTGGGAGGAAACCGGAGCACCCGGAGAAAACCCACGCAAGCACGGGGAGAATGCGCAAACTCCCACAGACACAGGCCCAAATCCATGTATCTGCACAGCACAGCGATAGTCACTGAGCTGTCGTGTTGCCCATCAGAAGGTCCAGGTCAAGCGTACACTAACGACGTGAAGCAGCAGGGTAATAAACATTGGGGTAATAAACACTAGAGTAATAGACACTGGGGTAATAAACACTAGCATAATAGATACTGGGGTAATAGACACTGGAGTAATAGATACTGGAGTAATTGATACTGAGGTAATAGACACTAGGATAATAAACACAGGGGGTAATAGATACTGGGGTAATAAACACTGGGATAATAGATACAGGGGTAATAAACACTGGGGTAATAGATACTGCGGTAATAAACACTGGGGTAATAGATACTCATAAACACGGGGTAATAAACACAGGGGTAATAGATACTGGGGTCATAGAAACTGGGGTAATAAACACTAGGGTAATAAACACTGGAGTAATATACACTGGGATAATAGATACAGGGGTAATAAACACTATGGTAATAAACAAGGGGTAATGGACACTGGTGTAATAAACATTGAGGTAATATACACTGGGATAATAATCACTGGGGTAATAGACACTGGGCTAATAAACACTGGGGTAATAGACAGTGGGGTAATAAACACTGGGGTAATAGATACTGGGACAATAGACACTAGGGTAATAAAGACTGGAGTAAAACACTGGAGTAATAGATACTGGGATAATAGCTACTGGGGAATAGATACTGGGATAATAAACACTGGGGTAATAGACATTGGGGTAATAAAGACTGCGCTAAGCACTGGAGACTGGGATAATAAATACTGGGGTAACAGATCATGGGATAATAGACACTGGGGGAATAGATACTGTGGGGTGGGGTGGGGGGTTGGGATTGGGGGTATGGGAAGTCGGGAATGGGAGAGTAAGGGAATGGGTGAGTGGGGGTGTGGGGGAATGGGAGGTTGGGTGAATAGGAAGGTAGGGGAATGTGGGATGAGGAATGGGGGTTGGGGGAATGTGGGGGATGGGAAATTGGGGTTGGAGGAATGTGGGGGGTGGGGAGATGCTGTTCCCTCTGTGGTGATGGGGGATAATGTTTGATTCTAATGCAGATCAGGATGCCCTTTTAGTGCTGGCCTTGTTGGCTCTATCAGGCCCTGCTTCACTTGTTTGCCCCACCAGAGTGATGGCATTAAACCGCCCCCCGTTTTAAGAGGCTCAGGATCTGGAGGGGAAACTAGTCTGTGCAGCTGGAGAACTTCCTGCCAGTATATAGTGTGAGCCTGACACTGAAATAATCTGGCGAGATTCTACCTCCAAATCTCCCAGAAATAATCGAGGATCAGGGGGCAAAGGAAAACGAGGAACTGCATGATACCAACATTAGTTAAAAAAGTACTAAAGAAAATAGGGTAAATAAAGAAGTGGATTAATCTGCTTAAGCTGATGATCTCCATCCTAGGGTGTTGAGGGAGTCGCTGTAGAAATTATAACTATACTGGTGTCCACTTTTCAAAATTCTATAGACCCTGGAATGGTTCCTGCAGATTGGAACTGAATGTAACTCCACTACAGGGAACTACAGACCCATTCGTCTAACATCAGGAATATGGAAACTGCTGGAATCTTATATAAAGTATGTAATAACAGGAGACTCAGAAAATAAAGGCAGGATTGTCTCAAAGGCAACCTGGAATTATGGAAGAGATTCAGCTTCTTGAGGATGTAACTAGCAGAGTAGATAAGGGAAAGCCTGTGGATGTTGTATACTTAGATTTTCAGAAAGCTTTTGATAAGGTCACGTAAGAGGTTAGTAAACAAAATTAGAGCACATGGAATGGGGATGGAAGAAGGTGGGGTGAAATACCAACATGGATTGAGAACTGGTTAAGAGGCAGAAAACAGAGGAGGAATAAATGGGTCATTTTCAGGTGGGCAGGCTGTGATTAGCGGGTTACCACAAGAATCAGGGTTTGGGTGCCAGTCATTCACAATCTGTAACGATGACTTGATTGCGGGAGTTAAATGTAATGGGCGGAAAGCTGGCAGCAGACTGCTAGGCATGTACCCTGATCTCCCATATATTGTGTACAAATAAGAAGCACAGTAAGAAGTCTCACACCAGGTGAAAGTCCACAGGCTTATTTGGAATTATGTGCTTTCGGGGAGTGGAGAGTTGGGTTCACAAACATGGCATACATAGGCACAGACTCAATTGCAAGGTAATGGTTGGAATGCAGATCTTTTTAGGTAATCAAGTCTTCACAGATACAGACAATGCAAGTGGAGAGAGGAATAATTACAGGTTAAAGGGATGTGAATTGTCTCAAGCCAGGACAATTCGTAGGATTTTGCAAGACCAGGCCAAATAGTGGGGGTTAGTGTGACATGAACCCAAAATCCTGGTTGAGGCTGTCCTCATATATAAGGAACTTGGCTATCAGTTTCTGCTCGGCAATTCTGCATTGTTGTGTATCTTGAAGGCTGCATTGGAGAACGCTTAACCGAAGATTGGAGGCTAAGTAGCCTTGACTGCTAAAGTGTTCCCCGACAGGAAGGGAACGCTCTTGTCTGATGATTATTGAGTGGTGTCCATTCATCCGTTGTCGTCGCGTCTGCATGGTCTCGTCAATGTACCATGCCTCAGGTCATCACTTCCTGCAGCGTATGAGGTTGGAAAGCTAACTGAACCCAGAAAATAGTGTCTTAGGCTCACTAATAACATTAAAATAAAGGAATTAAGAATTAAATCAGAAGGATGTGAAGCTGATAACGGGAAGATTATGGTTGGCTGGACATTCGAGCATGATTTCCATTTTTACTCACCCACTGAAATTTCTCACCTTTATTTTCTAAGTTTCCTGTTATCACCTTCCACAATCTGTAACCTCATGGTCCAGCACAGACCCCACTATCATTACCACCAAGCCAGGGAATCAATCCTGGTTCAATGGAGGGTACAGGAGAGTACGCCAGGAGCTACATGAACAGCGATACAGAAAAACTGTGCTCAATATTACTAAGTTTGCAGATGACACAAAGCTAGGTGGAAGTGTCAGGTTGTTCTTGTGGATACAGCTAATGGAATAGATAAGGGCAAACCAGTAGATGTGGTGCATTTGGATTTTCAGATATATAAGAGGTTACTGTGTAAAATTAAAGAGCATGGGATTGGGGGTAATGTATTAGCACAAGTGAGAATTTGTTAGCAGAGAGGAAACAGAGAGTAGGAATAAATGGGTCTTTTTGCAATGGCAGGCAATAACTAGCGGAGTCACGGGGGTGGGACAATATACATCAATATTTGGATGAGGGAACTAAAACTAATATTTCCAAGTTTGCTAACAAGACAAAACTTGGTGGGAATGTGAATGCTGAGAAATATCATAAGAGGCCTCAAGATGATTCAGACAAGCTGAGTGAATGGACAAATAAATGGCAGATACTGTATAACATGGATAACAGTGAAATTATCCACTTCAGATAGAGAAAAAAATCTGGCAGAGTATTATTTAAATGGTGATAACTTGGAAAATGTTGATGTACAAAGGGACCTGGGTGTTCTTGTACACCAGTTACAAAGCAAACATGCAGGAACAGTAAGCAGTTAGAAAGGCAAATAGTATGTTGGCCTTTATTGCAAAAGGACCATCACACAATCCCTGTGGAGATAAAGTCCTGTCTTCACATCGAGGATACCGTCCATTGTGTTCTGTGGCACTGTCACCGGGCTAAATGGGATGGACTTCTAGCAACTCAAGGCTGGGCATCCATGAGACACTTTGGCAATCAGCAGCAGCAAAATTGCACTCAACCACAATCAGTAACCTCATGGCCCAGCATATTCCCCACTCTACCATTACCACCAAGCCAGGGGATCGACACTGGTTCAATGGAGAGTTCAGGAGGGAATGCCAGGAGCAGCGCCAATCTGGGCATCCAGACCCAAAAATAACTATATGCTAATTCCTTAATCCACACTCCACCAGGATGTTCTTCATGCAGTTGTTTAAGAACTGTTCCACAGAGACCAGGAGAAATGATTACCCTGATTCCCCATAATAAACACCTGCCTTGGTGGGTAAACTTGAGCTTTCTTGACACACATGGTTTCAAATCAGGATACTTATGATGTATTCCACTGATCATTCCTTTCAATACCAAATCCATCACCTTCCCCATCACAGGACCATTTCTGGTATGTCCTTGAACTTGAGAACTGTCACAGACAAATGATCCACTAGTGAAAACTAAAGATTATTAGCAAAACTGGTTAGTGGCATCAGCTCAATAGGTAAAAGCAAGAGTGATAATGCATCAGTATTAGCACGCTACTCTGACTGGGGAAACTTTACATCACAGGAGTGCGCTGGTAAGATCAGCGATCATCTTTGCAATCAGCTAGCAGCTAACAATGGAATGTTTCTATGCAGCCCAAAGATAGTTAAGGGTCGATAATCAGTAAACAATATGAAATGAGGACCATAGAAACAATGATGAAACCGTCACATTATAGTCAGTGCTTCTTTTTCTAGCTGAGCTTAGTTAGATTCAGCACTAGTCAGGGTACATGAAGTAAAAGCTATTGGCCATCCTTCTTCTGAAGGCACAATATGTGAAACAACTGCACCTACTCCATACTCACAAGCAAGCAGTAACGGTAGCTTCGGATTTAAATAAACCAATGCTTCAGACTTCTTCTTCTGGATTTTCTTCTCAGGGGAAGGTGGTCCAACCCAACAAGCTTTTGCAATGTGACCTATTTTGCTACAATTCTTGCATTGACTATTCTTGCTCCAGCATTCACTTACTAAATGGCTCATTTTGGCACATCTGTGACATGCTTGTTGCTGTTTTGACTTCTTATGGGCAGTTCCCAACTTGTGGATCTCCATTCCTGCACCAAATTGTGAAGCCTCTCCAGCAGCCTGTTCCATCAACACTGCAATTTCTACTGAAGTCTTTAAGCTCAAAGCATGTTCAGTAAGCTGTCTTCTTTTGATTCGGTGGTTGCTGGGACATTGAGTAAATTTAGGAGTTAGACTGCTTTTTAATTGGTAATGGGTTGAAGGGTTATGGGGAGAAGGAGGAAAATGGAGATGAGGAGCATATCAGCCATGAACAAATGGTGGGATAGACCCGATGGGTTGAAAGGCCTAATTCTGCTCCTATATCTTATTAACTTTTGAAGGCTTCACTTTGGAGATCACAAATTAGACGATTTCAAGGAGTATCTTCTAATGACTCACCAAACTCACAACGTTGTGCCAGCCGTTTTAAGATTGCCACAAACTCAGCAATACTTTTGTTTTCCACTTGATTCTTTTGGTGGAACCCATGATGATCAATGTCTTTGGAGTGTGATGTTCTTCAAGGCTCTTTGTCAGGTCATTATAAGTTTGGGTTCCTGGTTTTGTTGGATGAACCTTGTTCTGGAGCAAATTGAAGTATTTACTTCCTATTGTACTGAGAAAAATTGATATAAGTGGCTTGTTCACAATTTTATTCGCTTGGAGAAAGTACTGAAAATGCTCAGAGTAGGAACTCCATAATTAATTTTCTTCACTGAAAGGTCCCATGGGTTCTAATTGGGCCTGCATTGCCCTTGCAGATACCAGCAACTCGAGATTGCTCAGAATATCTCTTCTGAGCAAAGGAAGAATGTCTCTTCCTTTTTACCCTGGAGAACGTTAACTATTTATTTTCCAAATGACCCACCTACACAGCGGAGAATCTCACTTTTCAAATATGCCAGATACTCCCTGGAATTTCACCCTTCTCTGATTGGAAAATTCTTAATGTGGAGATGCCAGCGTTGCACTGGGGTAAGCACAGTAAGAAGTCTCACAACACCAGGTTAAAGTCTGAGACTCTGAAAGCTTGTGCTGTCAAATAATCTTGCTGGATTTTAACCTGGAATCAGGAAAATCCTTGTCAGAAGATCAGTATTGAAGGAATGCTGCACTGTGAGAGGATCGGTACTGAGGCAGTGCTGCACTGTCAGAATTGTTGTCTTATAGATGAAACATTGAGTACCTGTCTGTCCAATCAGGTGGATGTAAAATATTGTACGGCTCCAATTCAAAGAACAGCTGATAAATTCTGGTGTGCTCGGAGCAATATTTCTTCCTCAACCAAGATCACCAAAATAGTCAACATCTCACTGCTGTTTGTGAGAGTTTGCTGTGTATCAAGTGGCTGAACTCCACTTCCAGAAATGCTTCTTTCAGTCGGAAGGCATTTTGGGACATCCTGATATTGTAAAAGGTGTTTCAGAAAACAATGTTAGTTCTTCATAGAATCCCTACTGTGCAGAAAGAGGCCATTTGAGTCATTGAGTCTGCACTGACAACAATCCCATCGAGGGCCTAGCCCTGTAATCCCACATATTTACCCCACTAAGCCCTCTAACCTACACATCCCGGGACACCGAGGGATAATTTAAGCATGGTCAATGCATTTAACCTGCACAACTTTGGACTGTAGAAGGAAACCAGAGCACCCAGAGGAAACCCATGCAGACACGGGGAGAATGTGCAAACTTCACACAGACAGAGACACAAGCTGGGTCCCTGGTGCTGTGAGGCAGCAGTGTGCCATTGTGATGCTCCAGAGTCAGGTTGTAGAGTTGATGCCACTGCGTCATTGAAACTAAGGAGAGTTCTGAACAGTGTTGAACCTGATATAATCGATTAACTGGAGCAAGAGAAGGTTGTGAGAAGCTGGAAGAAACGTGAAGATGGAGCTGGTTGGACTCATAGGAATGTCCTATTCAGGAAGACAGTTGGATAAGAATCTCTTATTCTGGAATGTTCCTCCGCACAGTTTGGAACGCAGTGTGATTTGCTGTGAGAGCATCCTTCCATGGCTGAGTCACTGCTGGCAGTTGGTTGGATCATGTGCTGCTCGTGAATGAGCGAGCAAGTCACAATAAGTCACACCTGACCTCATTGCGAGCACATTCATTGATGGCAGCAATTGCGTCCTTTGTCCCATCGATGTGTCACTTTGCTATGTGAGAGAGTGAGTCAAACATCTTCTCCACATGAGGCCATGATGTAAGAAGACCAAGCAAATGGAATAAGTCTCTGGCTTGCCAAGGGGGTAAAAGGTTGTGTGGCGCAGTTGCCAGCCTGTGTAATATCAATGGCTGGGGTTCAGCCCAGTGTGTAGGTGGGGTTTCATTAACTCTCACAATGCTGCACTTCTGGTAAAAGGCTTTACCAGTTTTTGACCGGGTTTGTGCTCAGTCAGCTGGTCCCACTTAGGACAGCGTTAGTCATCAGAGTTGCCCTCAGTGCCCCAGGCTGTGGACGAATGACAAAAGCAGCCAGTGATCAGAGGTTTCACAGAATGATACAATTGATAGCACAATGGAGGCCATTCAGCCCACTGAGTCTGTGCTGGATCTTTTGCAGACTAATCTGGTCTGTTCCACTTCATTGCTCTTGCCCCAGACCCCTGAAGTATTTTGAGAATTCCCATTAGAATGTGGTGACTGATTATGCAATAGGCCAAGCATTCCAGATCTGAGTGACCCCATCCAAAAAACTGAGCGAGTAAGGAAGCAGAAATGTGTTCCCATGGCACTCACTCGATAACCAGAGGAGAGAGATCATAGAAAACCCGGCAATTGGGATGATGAGTCTTACTGAATGACTTACACATGGGATGTGGGGTATATCAGTGTTACAGTGAAATATGTGGGATATATCAGGGTGTTCTAGTGAAGGGTATGCGTATATCAGAGTGATACAGTGAGGGTGTGGGATGTGAAGGGTGTGGGATATATCAGAGTGTTACAGTGAGATATGTAGGATAATCAGGGTGTTACAGTGAGGGGTGTGGAATATATCAGTGTTACAGTAAGGAGTGTAGGGTATATCAGAGTGTTGCAATGAAAAGTATGGGATGTATCTGAGTGTTACAGTGAGGGGTGTGGGATATATCAGAGTGTTACAGTGAGATATGTCGGATACTCAGGGTGTTACAGTGAGCAGTATGGGATATATCAGTGTTACAGTAAGGGGTGTAGGGTATATCAGAGTGTTGCAACAAAAAGTATGGGATATATCTGACTGTTATAGTGAGGGGTGTGGGGTATTTCAGAATGTTACAGTGAGGAGTGCAGGGTGTATTAGAGTGTCACAGTGAGGGGTGTGAATCATATCAGAATGTCACAGTGAAGATGCGGGGTATATCAGAATGTTATAGTGAGGGGTATGGGATATATCAGAGTGTTACAGTGAAGGGTATGGGCTATATCAGAGTATTGCAGTGAGCAGTATGGGATATATCAGTATTACAATGAGGGTTGACAATATATCAGAGTGTTATAGTGAGGGGTGTAGGGTAAATCAAAGTGTTACAGTGAGGGGTGAGGAGTATATCAGAGTGTGGCAGTGAAGGGTGTGGGATATATCAGTGTAACAGTGAGGGGTGAGGGGTATATCAGAGTATCACAGTAAAGGATGTGCGATACATAGGATTATTATAGTGAGGAGTGTCGGGTATATCAGAGTGGCACAGCAAGGGATGTGGGATATATCAAAGTTAAAGTGAGAGATGTGGGATATATCAGAATGTTACAGTGAGGGGTGTGGGATATATCGAGTGTTACAGTGAGGGTGTTGTGTATATCAATATTACAGGAAGGGGTGTGAGCATATCAGTGTTACAGTAAGGGGTGTGGTGTATATCAGAGTGTTACAGTAAGGAGTGTGGGGTACATTAAGAGTGTTACAGTAAAGGGTGTGAGGTATATCCCAGTGAGGGGGGTGGAATATATAAAAGTGTTACAGTAAGGGGTATACAGTATATTACAGTGTTGCTGTAAGGGGTGTGGAGTATATAAGAGTGTTGCAGTGAGGAGTGTGAGGTATATCAGTGTTGCAGTGAGAAGTATATCAGAGTGTTATAGTGAGAGGTGCAAGGTGTATCAGAGTGTTACGTACAAAGGTGTGGGGTATATCAGAGTGTGACAGTGAGGGGTCTGGTGTATATCAGAGTGTTATAGTAAGGGGTGTGGTGTATATCAGAGTGTTACAGTGAGGGGTGTGGGATATATCAGTGTTATAGTGAGGGGTGTTGGGTATATCAGAGTGTTACAGTGAGGAGTGTAGGGATTGTCAGTGTGTTACAGTGAAAGGTGTAGTATAGAATGTTAAAGTGAAGGTTACGGGCTAGATCAGAATATTACATTAAGGGGTGTGGAATATATCAGAGTGTTACAGGAAGAAGTGTGAAGTACATCATAGCGTTACCATGAGGAGTGTGGGCTTTATCAGAGTGTTATAGTGAGGAGTGTTAGGTATATCAGAGTGTTGGAGTGAGGGGTGTGTGATATATCAGAGTGTTACAGTAAGGGTTGTGGGGTATATCAGAATATTATAGTGAAAGAACAACACATAATGGGAAACAGGCCCTTCGACCCAACGAGCCCACGTGCCATTTTAACATTCCCGCGTTACAGCGAGGGGTGTGGGATATGTCAGTGTGTTACAGTGAAAGGTGTGGGCTATATCAGAGTGTCACAGTGAGGAGTGTTAGGTATATCAGAGTGTTGCAATGAGGGGTATTGGATATATCAAAGTGTTACCGTGAGAGGTGTGCGATATATCAGAGTGTTATAGTGAGGGGTGTGGCGTATATCAGAATATTACAGTGAGGGATGTGCTGTATATCAAAGTACTACAGTGAGGGGTGTGGACTATATCAGAGTGTTACAGTGAGGAGTGTGGGATATATCAGAGTTTTACATAGAGGGGTGTTGAGTATATCAGAGTGTTGTAGTGAGGGGTATTGTATATATCAGAGTATTACAGTGAGAGGTATGAGGTGTATCAGTGTCGCAGTGAGGGGTGTGGGATATATCCCACACCTGGTGTAGGGTCTGGTGTATATCAGAGTGTTACAGTGAGGGGTGTGAGCTATATCAGAGTTTTACAGTGAGAGGTGTGCAGTGGGTCAGGGTTTTACATAGAGGGCTGTGGGGTACACCAGGGTGTTACAGAGAGAGATGTGGGATATATCAGATAGTGTTATAATAAAGGGTGTAGGGTATATCAGGGTGTTACAGTAAGGGGGTATGGGATATATCAGAGTGTTACAGTAAGGAGTGTTGGGTATATCAGAGCGTTAAGTGAGAAATGTGGGGTATATCAGAATGTTACTGTAGGGGTTATGATGTATATCAGGGTGTTGCAGTGAGGGTGTGGGATATATCAGAGTGTTACCATGAGAAGCGTGGGGTATATCAGAGTGTTTCTGTGAGGGATGTGGGGAATATCAGAGGAGTTTGTTGCTCCCATGTTTGCACTGTGTGTGTTGAATCCTGTTAGAAGTGTGATTATGGAAAGCTTGTTGCTGTTTACTGTCCCATTAAGATCCCTGTGCCATTCACAAATATACAGAGTGAGTCATTGCTCCGTCATTGACACTCACTGAAGGATAGGCTCAAACAATCTCGCAGGCTGACTGGAATCACAGCACCCCCGTCTAATTACAGGAAGGATTATTCAGTTCAACACAAGAGGAGGAATTGTGCAGAGATCGAGCAAGCTTTTTCACAAAAGTGAACACTGATGGGCTGCTGGGGGTTGTAGGGTGGGGCACTTGCGAGGATCAACTTGTCAAATTGCAGTGTGAAAGGTAGAAGTCGGTGGAACTCCTTTGCAGACGGAGCACAGACTGTGAACATTGTGTCGTAGAAGCACCCAGTCCAACACGAGATAGAGGGAAATACTCCTGTCCATTTGTGAAGCATTTATCTGACAGACTTCGTCCCATCTGCTCGACAAGTTATTAATTTTTAACGACCAGCAGTGGGAGTAAGATGTCTTCCCTTCTTTTCCTTCTTTCATTCTCTCTTCTGAAGCCAATTTTATGCTCGACATGTAAGTATCACTTTGAATGCCATTGAAAAAATGACGCTTTGATTGCGTGTAGGTAAGAAGTTAAAGTCTGGCTGCACTGGACCCAGAGGTTACAGAGTTAACCATGTATGTCGTTGTACAATGGATGCTCTGGATCCAAAGGTGCAAAGTATTAAACGTTACTTACTGGATCCAGAGGCAGTGGGATCTATGCTGTGCCTTCAGTGCTCTTTGCTCGAAACTAATTTCTTGAATCCAGTCATGACTGAAGTTCCAAGTCGTTGCAAAATTGTTATGTTTCACCCGTTGTCCTCCTGAGGCCAACGTCTCTTGACCCAATGTAGGGTTCAGAGGACTTTAAAATGTTTATGCTGTCACATTATAAATGTGTTTCTGTCTCTTTGTTTGATTAATAGTTGGTAATTCATGAAAGAGAGGAGGAGAAGGGATAGAATGAGAGAAAATGAACACAGGGAAAGTGGAGCTTGCATAAATCTGCAACAGAAAATAAAGGGAAAGAATGTGGTCGATCAAGAAATAAAATGGAGGACCCTTCAAAAGAACTGAAAGCTAAAATGGGAGTGTAATAAAAGGAGGATTTAGTAGGTGCCCCGGGGCTTGGCGCACCTCTTCTCGGACAGAGATTGGTGACAGACCTTGAGGGTTCCTGTCGGTGTTGAATGATTCTCCCTTCAGAGTTAAGAGGAGATCAGTGCAGACCTGCCATTACAGAGTTTGGAATGTGCTGGAAGCCAGTGAACGCTGACTGCACCAGTCCGTGGAATCAGAGCTTCGGATCGTTAGCATTCGACGTGAGAAGGAGCGTTTAACTTTTGGAACAAAGTGAAAGTACTTCCTATCAGGTTAGGTACAGAGTAAAGTTCCCTCTACAATGTCCAATTACGCACCTTGGCTACGATTGCCAACAGCCTCCTGGGGTGAGAGTATATAACTCTGGAACCTGTACCCTGTAAGTGTCCTTTCACAGTTCTCTCTGCTGATGGGAAGTCTCCTGGTTTTTGGAATATCTAACACAAAAGTGTTAAAAGTATTTATCCAGTATTTGGCACAATCAGTTTCTGTCAGAGTTTATCTTCCACACAAGCCTCCTCCTATCATTCCTTATTTCACCCTAACAGCATTTTCTGCTGTTTCTTTCTCCTTCTTATTTATCTATAGTTTCCCCTTAAACGAATGTATTCACAGGGGGGTGGCATGGACAAGTTGGGCCGAAGGGCCTGTTTCCATGCTGTAAACCCCATGACCTCACCCACTTCCCACGTGAAAACGTGTTCCACATTCCCACTTCTCACTGGCTAATTGAATTACCCATGGAATGTTTGATTGGATTTAACAGTGAGTATCTTATACTGATGGCCCAATTAGTCCTGGTGTTGCCTGTAGGTGGAAACATCTTCTTCATGGCTACAAATCCCTTTGTGATCTTAAAGACGTATCTCAGGCCACCCTCAGTCTTCTCTTTTGGGAAGAAAAAAGTGTCAGGCTTTCTGCTCAATCTTTCTCAGTCCTGGTATCATTCTCGTAAATCTTTCTCCTGTGTCTCCTTATCCTTTTTCTGTGTCTGGACACCAGAACAAATTCACAGCACCCCCAAGTATCAATGAACCTTGTTTCACGATCCAAGGACATATCAAAGTGCAACTTGATCAATCACTTTCAAATGTGGTCACTGTTATATTGTTGGAAAATACAATCTCTCTTTTTTAATTGGACTCACAGTTAACTGAAACCAACGGTTTATGCTGTTGGGTTGGGCAGGATTTAAACCTGTTCCCACTGCACCACCCAGATCTGCTCCTGAAACACTACTTTGGTAGTGGAGTTGAATTTAGCTTCTGATCTAACACCAGACAGCAAGTCTACTCTCTGAAACACGGTCTGTTTTTAACCCCAAAGGAACTAGCTCATTCTGTCACTGATCCCAACCTTGAGTTTGCAGGGGCTGTGGGAATCCAGGCTCCATTCCAGTCTGTGCCTTTCATTCTTACCAGGCTGGCTGGCAGGAAGAGTTGCAAAGAAGCCATAACTGGTAATAATATCAGAATAGAAAATCATGTGTGTGTGAATGGATGTAACAACAACAGGAACCTGCCCTTATATAGCGTCACCCACGGTGCTTCATGGGAGTACTATCAAGCAATATTTGACATCATGCCAGCGGTCAGAGGGAGCGCTGCACTGTCGCAAGGACTGTCAGAGGGAGTGTTTCACTGTCAGAAGAAGTGCTGCACTATTGGAGGGAGCACTTCACTGTTGGAGGGAGTGCTGCACTGTCAGAGGGAGTGCTGCACTGTCAGAGGGAATGCTATACAGTCAGAAGGAGTGCTGCACTGTCGGAGGGAATGCTGCACTGTCGGAGGGAATGCTGCACTGTCAGAGGGAGTGCTGCACTGTCAGAGGGAGTGCTGTACTGTCGGAGAGGGTACTGCACTGTTGGAGGGAGCACTGCACTGTTGGATGAGGCGCTGCACTTTGGGAGGGAATGCTGCACTGCAGGAGAGAGGATTGCATTGTTGGAGGGAACATTGCACTATTGAAGAGAGTGGTGCACTGTCAGGAAGAGGGTTGCACTGTTGGTGGGAGCGTTGTACTGTTGGAGGGAGCGGTACATTGTCAGACAGAATGCAGCGCTGTCAGGGGAAGTGTTGCACTGTTGGGATGAGCGTTGCACTGTTGGAAGGACTGCTGCACTGTCTGATGGAGCGCTGCACCATTGGAGGGAGTGCTGAGCTGTTGGAGGGAGGCTGCATTGTCGGAGGAGGGCTGTACTGTTGGAGAGGGCTGTACTTTGGAGGGAGTGCTACACTATCGGAGGGAGCATTGCACTCTCGGATGAAGCGCTACACTATCAGAGGGACGGCTGCACAGTAGGAGGGGATTCTACACTGCAGGAGAGAGCGCTACACTATCGGAGGCGGGGGCTGCACTGCCAAAGGGAGGGCTGCTCTGTCGGAGGGAATGCTGCACTATCAGATGGAGCACTGCATTGTTCAGGGAGTGCTACACTGTCAGAGGGAGCGCTGTGCTGTCAGAGAGAGTGCTGCACTGTCAGAGGGAGCACTGCACCGTTGGATGGAGTGCTGCACTGTTGGGGGAGGGGGCTGCACTGTCGGAGGGAATGCTGCACTGTCAAAGGGGGCTGCATTGTTGGAGTGAGTTTTGCACTGTCGGAAGGAAGACTGCACCATCAGAGGGAATGCTGTACTGTCGGAGGGAATGCTGTACTTTTGGAGGGAATGCTGCACTATTGGAGGGAGTGCTATACTATCAGAGGGAATGTTGCACTGTTGAAGGGATTGCTGCACTGTCAGAGGGGGCTGCATTGTTGGAGTGAGTTTTGCACTGTCGGAAGGAAGACTGCACCATCAGAGGGAATGCTGCACTGTCGGAAGGAATGCTGTACTTTTGGAGGGAATGCTGCACTGTTGGAGGTAGTGCTGCACTATCAGATGGAATGTTGCACTGTTGAAAGGATTGCTGCACTGTCAGAGGGGGCTGAATTGTTGGAGTGAGTTTTGCACTGTCAGAAGGAAGGCTGCACTGTCAGAGAGCGCTGCACTGTTGGAGGAAATGTTGCACTGTTGGAGAGAGCATTGCACTGTTGGAGAGAGCATTGCACTGTCGGAGGGAGTGCTGCACTGTCGGAGGGAGTGCTGCACTGTCGGAGGGAGTGCTGCACTGTCGGAGGAAATGCTGCACTGTTGGAAGGAATGCTGCGCTGTTGGAGGGAGTCCTGCACTTCAGAGGAAATGCTCCACTGTTGGAGTGAGCATTGCATTGTCAGGGGAACGCTTCACTGTCAGAGGGAGCACTGCACCTTTTGGAGGGAGGGCTGTGCTATTAAGGGAGCACTGCATTGTCAAAGGGGGTCTGGATTGTTGGGGGACGAGCGTGGGGAGGTACTGACTGTCAGATGGAATGCTGCGCTGTTGGAAATGCTATATTTGAACGGAGAGCTAAATTGAAGATCTCTCTGTCTCCTCAAGTGAACATGTAAGATTCCCCTACTCACTATTTGTAAACAGCAAGTAAGTTTCTCTTGCTGCTCTGGGCCAAAGTCACAGAAGCAGATGATTTGATTATGGTTGATTTTTGGAATCTTGCTGTGCAAAAACAAGCTGCTGTATTTCCTAAATTACAACAGATTACGTCATTGGCTGTAAAATACTTTGGGAATTGCTGAAGGTGTGAAAGGTGGAAAAGCAAACTATTGCTTTTACTAAAGAATTGTGAAATTGTATCTTAACTTTCGGGGAAGAAAAGACATGTTCAGGATTTTTCACAATTCAAACACTGTCAGAGGTTCCTTTTGCTTCTTTCCTTCTCAGCGCTTGCTGTGGTCGTGCCTCAAGATCCAATCCTGACCATTGGCTCATCGCTTACCGCCACCTGCATCATTAACTCCCAGGTCAATCTAGACGCCCAGGAACTCTACTGGACGCTGAATGGCCAGAAGCTTCCCTCGGAATTGTACACACTGGTGAATGGCAGCACACTGAGGGTCACGGTGCACGGGCTGAACGGCTCAAGGCAACAATCTGGCGACAATCTGGTGTGTCACCGTATGGATGGCAGGATTCTCGCTGGGTCGTGTCTCTATGTGGGCCGTAAGTTTCTCTTGTTACTCTTGCCGTGTTCTCTGCTGGCACCAGGAAACTGACTGCCCCAGTGTGTCACAAATATGCTTCATGGTTGTTTTGGAGAATGTAGGAAAATGAGTTTCTGCTTCTCTGTGTGTGTCAACAGAGCGTCTGATCACATCTCCTCACGCAGCACTGAGGCTGCCTGTTTCCATGTTGACAACTCTATCTCTACCTTGTTCGTCTGCTGCTGAAATGCCTCATCAATGCCTTTGTCACCATTAGACTTGACTATTGAATATCCTCCTGTCCAGCTCCCACCCGCCATAAACTCAAACCATCCACAATTTTGTGGCCTCCGCCATAGCTATCAGCAAGTCCTGTTTGTCTAATCCAGACTTGCCAACCCACACTGGCTCCATCTGCCATTGGCTAAATCTTTAAAATTCTCATCCTTATTTACAAATCCTTCCATGGCCTCACCCTTTTCCAATGTTTATAACCTTCTCCAACTCTACAACTCTCTGAGACCTCTGCACTTTTCCAATTCTGGCCTCTCCTACATCCCCGATTCTAATTGCTGCACTATTGGTAGCTGTGCCTTCTGTTGCGTGGGCCCCAATCTCTGAAATTCCCCCCAAATTTCTCTGCCTTTCTCTTTTGCCTCTTTGACCAAGCTTTGGTCACCTGTAATAAATATCTCCTTACGTGACTCACGTGATTTAGATATTGGTTCTCCTGTGAAATGGCTGCATGTTTTACTACATTGAAGGCACTTTATAAATACAAGTTGTTTTGTGCACGTTTTTATATGTAACTACCCACGTGTCCATTTATTGCATATTTGTGTGTGCGTCTGCCTGTGTTTCTATGTGCATTTCTGTGTGCGTGTGCATGTGAATATGTGTGTTTATGATTTTTAAAAAAAGAGGACATGAAATTGTTTTGGCAGATAAGTCAAAGGAGAATCCAAAGAGCTTCTAAAATACATAAAGGGCAAAAAAATAACAAGACATAGAGTAGGACCTCTTCAGGATCAACAAGGTCATCTATGTGTGAATCCACATGAGATGGATGAGATCTTAAATGAATATTTCTTATCAGTATTTACTATTGAGAAAAGCATGGATGTTCGGGAACTTGGAAAAGTAAATAATGATACCTTGAGAGGTGTACATATTGTGGAGAAGGAGGTGCTGGAAGTCTTAAAATGCATCAAGGTGGATAAATCCCAGGGTCTGATGAAGTGTATCTTAGAACATTGTGGGAGGTTAGGGAGGAAATTGTGGGAACCCTAGCAGAGATATTTGAATTACTGACAGACACTAGTGAGGTTCCTGAAGATTGAAGAGTGGCAAATGCTGCGCCTTTGTTTAAAAAAAGCTGCAGGAAAAGCCTGGGAGCTACAGGCCAGTGAGCCTCACAGACAGGATAAACAGGCATTTAGAGACACAAGGACTGATTACGGATAGTCAGCATGGCTTTGTGAATGGAAAATCATATCTCACAAATTTGATTGAGTTTTCTGAAGGAGTAACCGAGAATGTAGGTGAGAGCAGTGCAGTTGATGTTGTCTATGCGGACAAGGCCTTTGACAAGGTACCGCATGGTAGGTTGTCGCATACAGTTAAATCTCACGGGATCCAGGGTGAGGTAGCCAAATGGATACAAAATTGGTTTGGGTGGTTGAAGAGGGTTGTTTTTAAAACTGGAGTGAACAGTGGTATGCCTCAGGGATCAGTGCTGCATCCACTGTTATTTGTCATTTATATTAATGATTTGGGTGAGAATATAGGACATATGGTTAGTAAGTTTGTAGATGACACCAAGATTGGTGGCATATTGGATAGTGAAGAAAGTTATCTTCGGTTGCAACAGGATTTTGATCAATTGGGTCAGTGGGCTGATGAATGGCAGATAGAGTTTAATTTAGACAAAGGTGAGGTGATGCATTTTGGTAGACTGAACAAGGGCAGGACTTACTCAGCTAATGGTAGGGTGTTGGGTAGAGTACAAGGAGATTTAGGGCTACATGTTCATAGCTTCTTGAAAGTGGAGTCACAGGTGGACAGAGTAGTGAAGAAGGCATTCAGCATACTTGGTTTCATTGGTCAGAGCACTGAATACAGGAGTTGGGATGTCTTGTTGAATTTGTACAAGGCTACACTTGGAATACTGTGTACAGTTTTGGTCACCCTTTTATAGAAAAGATATTATTAAACTAGAAAGAGTGCAGAAAAGATTTACTAGGATGCTACTGGGACTCAATAGTTTTGGTTTTGAAGACAAGTTGGATAGATTGGGACTTCTTCTCTGGAGTATAGGAGGCTGAGGGGTGATTTTATAGAGGTTTATAAAATAATGAAAGGCACAGATCAGCTAGATATCACTATCTTTTCCCCAAAGTAGGGGAATCTAAAACTAGAGGGCATAGATTTAAGGTGAGAGGGGAGAGATACAAAAGTGTCTAGAGCAGTAATTTTTTCACATAGACGGTGGTAAGCGTCTGGAGCGAGGTGCCAGAGGTAATAGTAGAGGCGGGTACAATATTGTTTTTTAAAAAGCATTTAGGTAGTTACATGGATAAGATGGGTATAGAGGGATATGGGCCAAATGCAGGCAAGTGGGATTAGCTTAGGGGTTTAAAAAAAATGGTGGCATGGACAAATTGGAAAGAAAAGCCTGTTTCCATGCTGTAAACCTCTATGGCTATATGAGTATGTGTTTGTGTGTGTGTAAATATATGTGTGCTTGTATGTAAATATGTGTGTGTGTGAATATATGTGTGTGTGAGACTGAATGTATGTGTGTATGTAAATATGAGTGTGTATGTGTGTGTGCGCGCATGTGTGTGTGAATATGTGTGTGAGTGTGTATGTGTGTGTGTGAATAGATGAGTGTGTGTTATGGAGATAGATGTCAAACATTTGCTACATAACAATTTAAAATGACGTAGCATTTTACTCGCTCATTGAACTCCTATTCTGCTGTAGAACTGAACTAAGACCAACAGTTTCACACACTCAATGCCCAGCCTTTAAAAAAAATTGTAAATGTTGGAAAGCAGTTCTGCAGCACCTGTGGAAAGAGCTAACATTTCAGATCAATGGCCTTTCATCAGATTCACTTGTGTTGGTGCGATGTTGGACTTTCATTTTTCCTGCACGTCCAGTCCCATCGACACTGTGAACCCTCCGAAAAGCTGCCTGCTCCAATCAGCAAGACAGCAGCTACACCCAACACGGCTGCCAGCTGCCTTTGCCATTGACACCAAGCAGACAGTGCTTACCTTCTGGAGAAAATCACTGCCAGTAATTGGGCGCTGAGTTCATCTTCTGCCAGGTTAAAGTATTTGTATTTTAAAACAGCACTGAGACTCAGGGAATAAT
The DNA here is from genome assembly GCA_024679065.1 of Sphyrna mokarran. Lineage (NCBI taxonomy): Eukaryota > Metazoa > Chordata > Chondrichthyes > Carcharhiniformes > Carcharhinidae > Sphyrna > Sphyrna mokarran. The sequence goes on along the minus strand of JAGIQG010000026.1, from coordinate 13,357,619 downwards.
CTGGGATTCATCTCATCCTGGCCCAGGGTTCCTGCTAACTGGCCACTATTTACTGCCCTGCCAGTGTTGCTGGTTCACCCCTCGTGTCTCAAAATTTGGTCATTGACAAGGCAACAGTCATCCAAGGCTGGCAAATATGTGTGGATGTAGTCTGATTTCATTGAATGTTTTTAAGGCAAGGATAGATAAATTTTTGAACAGTAAAGGGATTAAGGGTTATGGTGAATGGGTGGTTAAGTGGAGTTGAATCCACAAAAAGATCAGCCATGATCTTATTGAATGACGGAGCAAGCTCGAGGGGCCAGATGGTCTACTCCTGGTCCTAGTTCTTATAAGGAACAAAGAAAATTACAGTATAGGAACAGGACTTCTGGCCCTCCAAGCCTGCACCTACCATGCTGCCCGATTGAACTAAAACCCTCTACTCTTTCAGGGACTCTATTCCCATCCTATTCATGTATTTATGAAAATGCACCTTTTACGATTGTATCTGCTTCAACTACCTCCCTCGGCAATGAGTTCCAGGCACCCATCACCCTCTGTGTAAAAAAATTGTCTTGTACGTCTCCTTTAAATCATGTCTCTCGTACCTTAAACCTGTGCCCTCTAGTAACTGACTGTTACACTCTGGGAAAAAGCTTCTGACAATCCACTATGTCCATGTCGCTCATAATCTTGTAGACTTCTATTAGGTCACCCCTCAACTTCTGTTGTTCTGTCGAACAAACCAAGTTTCTCCAATCTCTCCTCATAGCTAATGCCCTCCATACCAGGCAAATCTTTTCTGTACCCTCTCCAAAGCCTCCAAATCTTGCTGGTAGTGTCACAACCAGAATTGAACACTATATTCCAAGTGTGGCCTAACTAAGGTACTATAAAGCTACAACATGATTTGCCAATTTTTAAATTCAATGTTCTTTTTTCAATTTTCAAACTTATTTTCTTAGTCATTGCCAAATGATACTTTAATCCCACCAATTCCATCAATCCCACCCCAATCCCACCTCAATCCTACCAATCCCACCAAGCCTACCCAAAAACATCAATCCTTTTGGAATTCCACCTCCCAGCCAATTAAAATGTGGATATAGTCTTTCTTACCTGATTCGATGTTTCTGACTATCAGACAAACAGCTTTTGTTGTCTAGAACAGGGGACACAGTCAATGGGTCAATCAATTTGGACTAAGATCAGATGAAATCTCTTCAAAGGATTGTGAATTTTTAGAATTCTCCACACCCCGAAGGGCATGAATACTCTTCTCGGGGTGGGGGGTAGTGAATTCTCTTCTGGGAGAGGGGGAGGTGTGTATTCTCTTTGGGGAAGTGTGTATTCTCTTTGTGGAGGTGTGAATTCTCAGTCACTGTGTTTAGTCAAGATAGAATTGATAGATTTTTGGGCAATAATGGAATCATGGGATAGAGTGGGAAAGTAAAGTTGATGTAAAGATCAGTCATGACCAGTGGCAAGGCTCATGGGTCTGAGCCCTGTTCCCATTTCTTTAGCTCTTAGAAAGGGTTGAATCATTGCCAGATAATTGCTTCTGAAACAGAACTGGTCCTATTGCATTTGACCAATTGAGCAAGGGTCACCCAAAACTTTTTGTAACAGTGAACTCTTTCAGTGAAAGAGGGTGTTGTTCAGGAACAAAGAACAAAGAGCAATACAGCACAAGAACAGGACCTACGGCCCACCAAGCCTGTACCAATCATATTGTCCTATCTAGGCCAACCGTCTATTTCCTGCCTGTTCATAATGCCTATCCAGATAAGTCTTAAATGTCGCTAACGTATCTGCCTCAACTTGGCAGTGCATTCCAGGCCCCCACCACCCTCTGTGTAAAAAACTTCTCTCGCACATCTCCACTGAACCTTTCCCTCCCTTATCTTGAACTTGTGCCCCCTTGTAATTGTCATTTCTGCCCTGGGAAAAAGCTTCCAACCATAAAGTATCCATACCCCTCATAATTTTATAAACTTCTATCAGTCACTCCTCAGCCTCTGTCTTCGCAGGAAAAACAATCCCAGTTTATTCAATCTTTCCTCAAAGTTAATACCTTCCATACCAGGCAACATCCTGGTAAACCCTTTCTGCACTCTCTCCAAAGCATTCTACTGTAGCGACCAGAATTGGACACAGTATTTCAAATGTGACCCAACCAACGATTATATAGCTAACATAACTTACCAACTTTTATACCTGATGCCCCGGCCAATGAAGGCAAGTTTGCTTTCTTCACCACCTTTTCCACCTGTGCTGACACTTTTAAGGATCTGTGGACCCACACTCCCAAATCTCTGTGTGTGTCTACACTCCTGACGGTTCTGCTATTTATTTTATAGCTCCCACCTGAATTGGATCTACCAAAATGCATTTGTCCAAGTGGCAGGGTGTTTAGTGACTGTTTGTTTCTTCCTCTCTCATGCAGTTCCCCCCGAGAAACCCATCAACATCACCTGCTGGTCAAAGAACACAAAGGATCTCACCTGTAAATGGAGCCCAGGAGGACAGGGTGAATCCTTCCTTCACACAAAGTACACTCTGAAATACAAGCTACGGTAAGGAGTTCTGTTGCCTTGTTTGTCAATGCACAGATCAAAGGATTCAGATTAAATAGACTCAGTTTAATATATAGACTCAGTATAATAACCCAATAGAGAGCAAAAGCCATATATCCAAGTTTGTTAGTGACACAGAGGCTGGTGGAATCGTGAGTAGATGGCAGCCAAAAATTACAAAGAATCATTGATAGATTAAATCAATTTGTAAAACTGGGGCAGATGGATTTTACCAAGGGTCATCATCCATTCTGGACCAAAAAAGGAAACAGCTAAGTGTTATTAAATGGTGAAAAACTTGGAAGAGTGGAAGTCTACACAGAATTAAGTGTCCATGTGGATAGATCACTAAAATGTAGAAGTTACACAAATTAGATCTTATCTAGAATAACTGTGGCACCACATCTTTGGAAAGGTATATTGGCCCTAACTGCTGCACAGTCTGCTGCTGGGCAGCACAGTGGCACAGTGATTAGCACTGCTGCCTCACAACACCAGGGACCAGGGTTCAATTCTGGCCTTGGCTCACTGTGTGGAGTTTGTATGTTCTCCCTGTGTCTTTCCTTTGAGTGCTCTGGTTTCCTCCCATAGTCCTAAGATGGGCAGTTTAAGTAGATTGGCCATGCTAAATTGCCCCTTAGTATTAGGGGATTAGCAGGGTAAATTTATGGGGTTACGGGAATAGGGCTGGGTAGGATTGTGGTTGGTGCAGACTTGATGGGCTGAATGGCCTCCTTTTGCACTGTAGAGATTCTATGATTCACCAGAATGATAGCAATGGATAGGTTACAAGAAGAGTTGATCTAAACTAGGTTTGTAATCCATGGAATATCAAAAGTTAAGGGGTGATTTGATTGAGTTTTCTTTTAGGATTCTGAAGCGACTATAGTTATATTAGGGATACATCGGGGAAGGAGCCAGCAAGTGCAAATACTCAAGTAGCTCTTATAAAGAAATGCCACAAACAAAATGGGCTGAGATTCTATGGGATGGTTTTGATTTTGTGCCATGGTACAAAGTGGGAGATGATGAATCAGTGCGATCAGTGAAACATGTCACTGTTGTAAAGTTGTCCTATTGCTTTCCTCAGATGGTATGGTAAAGAGAATGAATGTCAGGAGATGGGCACAGCTGGACTGAACTCCTGTTACATTCCCAAGGATCTTGCTCTCTTCACTCCATATGAAATCTGGGTTGAGGCATCAAACAAATTGGGGTCTGCGGCTTCTGACATCATCTCTCTGGACATCCTGGACGTGGGTGAGAGATTCCTCTGAGGTGTCTTAATGTATAACTGGGGAGTGATTTAAAATATTAAAATATAAATGTACACATCGAGGGCTCCCCCTCGTGGGTCAGTGTTAAAAATACACACAACTTGTGTGCTACTAAGCCCCATATAGGGCAATGACACAGATTCAATCCGTGTTACATACAGACACACACAGTCAGCGCTGAGACACTCAGTACTATCACTTATGCGCACACACACATACACATCCTACAGTGCAGAAGGCCATTTGACCCATCTAGTCCCCCTTATCCTACGGGGCACTTTAGCATGGCCAATTCATCTAATTCACACATCTGGAGGAAACCAGAGCACCCACAGGTAACCATGCTGACACAAGGAGAATGTGCAAACTCCACAGACAGTGACCCAAGCCAGGAATCGAACCTGGGTCTCTGGCGCTGTGAGGCAGCAGTGCTGATCACTGAGTCATCATGGCACCCCGTGCTGAGACACTCAGTCCTGCTACACTCAGCACTAACATATCCACATGGCTTTTTATTGTTTGGAACAGTTACCACGGATGCTCCGTTTGATGTTCAGGTGAATCGTGTTGGCGATCTCGAGGATCAGCTCAGTGTCCGCTGGAGCTCCCCACCCGCATTGAAAGATTTCCTCTTTCAGGCCAAATATCAGATCCGGTATCGGGTAGAGGACAGCACTGAGTGGAAGGTAAACCTGCCATTGGATCAAACAGAGTAGATGTACAAGCCAGGTTAGGAATAAATGAATGCTGGGACTTGCTTCCTGATTCTCCTTTGAGGATGGGAAAAATCAGCCAGGATTCCAGCTCTTCATCTTTATCCAGTGAATCTGACTTATGTGTGTGTGTGTGTTTGTACATGTGTGGATACATATATTTATACAAATATGAGTACATAATGTGTACCTGCCAGTAGCCAAGAGTGTATCTAAGTACAGGTGTGTTGCACGTTGTGTGTATACAGATATTTAAGATTCAGGTTGAGTTTAACTTGATGTCCTTTGTGGTCCAACATTCTGCTGACACTGAGCCCAGACAGGAAGTTTGGACACTGAATGCAGTAGCAGCAGAGCCAGCTCTGTGAGTGTTGGCAGGAGGATGTAATGCTGATGGAGCGTGGGTTCAGTCAGGGAATCCTCACTGCAGGTTCCACTTGTTTCACACAAGGAAGTGGCCATTCGGTCCCTTAATCCTGCTCCACCATTACATTAGATCATAACTGTACTTATCGTAACTTGCTGACCATGCTCCATATCCAGTAATATCCTTCCTCAGCATGAACCAAGCAAACTCAATTCTGACCTTCTGAACTGACTACAGCATTCTGCTGCTGCTGCTGGCAGAGGTGGGGTGGTCCAAGAACGCCACTTGTGAGTGTGAGGAAGCTCTTCCAGTCATCACTCCTACCAGCTGCCTCTCAATTTAAGGTTCTTCCCCCTTGTTGGGGAGTCTGTGCGAAGCCTAGGAAATAGTTTCTCTTTATTGACTTTATCAACTCAAATCATTTAAAAAACCTTCAACTAAATTACTTATAGTCTTCTAAACTCAAGGGGATACACATCGTTCTGTGCAGCTTGCCTGGATATTTGAATGCTATGTTTTTCCCACATTCTCTCTGCAGGTTGTGGATGATATTGGAAACCAGACGCTGTGCCGACTGGCAGGACTGAGAGCAGGCACAGTGTATTTCGTGCAAGTGCGCTGTAATCCAGTTGGCATTTATGGCTCGAGGAAGGCTGGGATTTGGAGTGAATGGAGTATTCCCACAGCCGCCTCCACTCCCCGGAATGGTGAGTGATTCCACACACATGGTTTTCAACTTCACCAAAAAAAACAGAACCCAGCAATCTAAAAGTCTCAGTCTAGAGAGATCCTCAATTCAATAATTAACAGGCAAACTTTAGAGATGCTGATGTGATAACAGGGCAAGGGGAATCTAGATGAGGGACAGTGAGGAGGGAGCTTTATTCTGTATCTAACCCTGTACTGTACCTGTCCTAGGATTTTTTGATGAGAACAGTGTGGAGAGAGTTTACTCTGTAACTAACCCTGTGTTGAACCTGTCCTGGGAACGTTTGATGGGATAAACACAGTAAGAAGTCTCACAACACCAGGTTAAAGTCCAACAGGCTTATTTGGTAGTAAACACCACAAGCTTTTGGGGAAAGTTCTCCAAGGCGGCCTTCACGACATACGACAGTGCAGAGTTGCTGAGCAGAAACTGATAGCCAAGTTCTGCACACATAAGGATGGCCTCAACCAGGATCTTAGGTTCATATCATACCATCTGTAATCCCCATGACTTGCCTGGGCTTGTTACATCTCACTTACTGTCCTGGCTGGAGACAATACACATCTCTTTAACCTATGCTTAATGCAATTTCCACTCACATTGTCTACATCTTTAAAATTTGATTAGCTGACTAGCTGTAAAGATTCACTTTTTAATCAGTATTCTGTAAACCGTGTGTGCCTTTATATGATCAGAACTCTGTGACCAGAACTCTCTATTCACCTGACGGAGGGGCACAGCCCCGAAAGCTGTGGTGTTTACTACCAAATAAACCTGTTGGGACTTTAATCTGGTGTTGTGAGACTTTTGTTGTGTTTACCCCAGTCCAATGCCGGCATCTCCAGTGTTTGATGGGGACAGCGAAGATGTGTCTCATATAACCTGAGACTGTTGATTTGATTTGATTTGTCACATATATTTACAGTGAAAAGTATTGTTTCTTGCATGCAATACAGACAAAACATACCATTCATAGAGAAGGAAAGGAGAGGGTGCAGAATGTAGTTTTAAGGGGATAGGATACTATTTTTTAGAGCTTTACTTTTTACTAGCTTTACTAGGATACTATTTTAAGAGCTTTACTCTGTATCTAACTCCATGCTGTACCTGTCCTGGGAGTGTTTGATGAGGACTGTGAAGATGTGTCTCATATAACCTGAGACTGTTTATTTGATTTGATTTGTCACATATATTTACAGTGAAAAGTATTGTTTCTTGCATGCAATACAGACAAAACATACCATTCATAGAGAAGGAAAGGAGAGGGTGCAGAATGTAGTTTTAAGGGGATAGGATACTATTTTGTCCAGGTTCCTAATAGCATAGTAAAGCCCAAAGTCTTTACACAAACAAGATAAATAGCAGATTCCTTGGTGTTTTGGCAGAGAGATCAAGTGGTACCTGTTATCAGAAGAGTGGAGAGAGTGGCTCCAACCTGCGGCGTGAGTTGAAGCAATTCTTTGGCTGGGTGAAGAAACATGCTTATGGATGTACAGCCCTCAACATCAAACTGTACGACCAGTGGCGTGTGTGGCTGCAGAAATCACACAAGACACGGAACCAGGTACACACCTTACTCATCAGGTCTGGCTGTGCAACGTTTGCAGAGATCTAGCATACACCGAAACAATACATGCCGGAAATTCCACACCAAAACCATTTGTGCCAAAACCGTTGCACCAAAACCCCTTGTGCCAAAACCATTTACAACCAATCGTATCAAAACCATCTGCAATTAAACTGTTCACGCCAAAACCGTTCACATTAATGTAGTGTTCTCCACAACCTCAGAAGTCTGAGGTTCCCTCTAACTCATTCACCAGCCTGACTTGGGAATATCATAGAATCCCAACAATGCAGAAAAGGTCATTCGGTCTATCGAGTCTCTACTAACTCTCTGACAAAGTATTTTACTGAGGCCCTCTCCCCATCTCTGTAATCTCACACATTTATTATGGCTAATCCATCTAAACTTTGGACACTAAGGAGAATTCAGCATGGCCAATCCACCTAACCTGCACATGTTTGGACTGTGGGAGGAAACCCAAGCAGACACAGGGAAAATGTGGAAACTCCACAAAGACTGTGACCCAAGACTGGACTTGAACTCTGGAACTGTGAGGCAGCAATGCTAACCAGTGTCCCTGTTGCCACCGTTCCTTCACTGTTGCTGGGTCAAACACCAAGGACTCACTCCCTAGCAGTATGGTGGATGTACCTACACCACATAGACTGCAGCGGTTGCCTCAAGGGCAATTAGGGATGAGCAATAAATGCTGGCCTAGCCAGCATTGCCCACATCCCAAGAATGAATAAAAGCCAATAATGTAATTCTGACAAAACTACGTTCTCTGGGATTGTCAGCCTAGATCAATGAAGCTTGAACTCAAGAATCAAGTAGTGACAGTGCTGCCCGCTGAACTGCAAAGCATAGTCTAGTTACACTCTGGTACTGAATGTGAAGGTGATGTGCTGCTAAAAGTGGATTCAGCAGGGGTGAGACAGGAGGTGCTTGTTCTCCTTTCAAGCTTGCAAGTTCCAGTGAGGGAAGAAAGTAGTAAAAGGTCACCTCCTTGTCGCATTGCCCCCAATTTCACAAACAGAAATTCTGTCTTATTTTCACCTTCATTCACACACCATTCCTTTTTTTTTCTCTCAGAACCAAGAGGTTGCTGTTTTCGTTGGATTACAGGAAGGTGAGTGAGATAGATTTGGGTATGTGAGTGATTACTTTAATCGGTTAACAGCAAGTGAGCAGATAGCTGTATGTTTTCAGCTAAATGAAGGAAGCTGATGTAATCTGGGGATTTGAGTTGGCAGCACAGGCAGAAACCTCAGATATCAGCTCGACCTTGAGATACCAGCTTAATCCTGAACTTCAATGTGGCCTTGGGGGCCTACCCCCACATCGCTGAAATAAATATCTTTTTGATGAATTGATCATTCACATTTGAGAGAAAATCTCTCTCTAGTTTGCCATTTGTTACTTTATTTCTTTCACTTTTTCAGCTCTCCTGCCTTTCCTTTAGAACATCTCTCACTGTTATACTGGGGTTCCCAACTCTGTCTGGATCCTTAGGTTCTATCATGTGACTTCCTACCTCCAACTCACCGATGCTTGTCCCCTCTCTCCACTGGATATTTACTCACGCAATACCCCATTTCCCCATAGCCAATTGGACACCCTGTTACCTAAGCAAACAATTCTTGGCTTTCAATCATGGAATCACAGAACCAGGAGGCCATTCAGCCTATCATGCCTGTGACAGCCTGAGTATGACTGGCCCCTGCTCTTTCTCAACTGACCTTTCAAGTATTCATGCAAATCTCCTTTGAGTTACCCCTGAATTTACTCCCCCCTGCAACACAAAATCTTCTACATTTACTCACTTATTTCTCCTCTGGTTTTTTTTTTGCCAATTTTCTGAAACCCATCTCTCTCTGCTTTCTGATGGTCCTCCCACTGAGAACAGTTTATTTACTCGACACAAACCTTTTATGATTTGAACATCTCTATTAAAATTTCTCTTAACCTTCTCCACTCGACAGAGAGAAATCCCGGTTTGAATACTGGTTGACTCTTACCTGTCCTCTGAAATGACCTAGCAAGTCACTCAGTAATACTCATGATAACAGTTCAGACCATTATTAAACAAAGCATTGGAACAACAGGAAAAAGAAATTTACATCCCGATAGGTTTTCTCATGGGTATAGTTTGCAGTCATGTTCTGGGAATACATTACTAATGTTTGGAAACCCCAGAGAAATCCTGGAGGTTTGGCATAATTACTGGGTGCCAACGATGGGTTTTTACAAACATACCAATTAGGAATAAGCCATTTGGACCTTGAGTTTGCTCCACCATTCAGAGAGATTGTGGCTGATTCGATCATGACCTTAACTTTACTTCCCGGTCTACATTTTTGTCTTCCTTGTCAATCAAGAATCTTAGTCTTGAGACTGAATTTATTTCAGTGATCCAGTTTCCGTTGCTCTTTAGGGGAAGAAAATTCCACAGACTAAGGGCTCAAGAAATAATTTCTCATCTCTTAGATGTGAGGCCTCTTATTTTTAAACTATTTCCTTGTTCTCGTCTCTGACAGAGGAAACATCCTCTCAATATCCACTTTGTCAAATTCCCTTTTTCTGTACATCCGACTTTCTTACATTTCTCTTTCTGAAGCCTTTCACCTTATTTTTTGTCCCTCCCCAGATTCCCCTGGCCGGTAACTCTTGATATTCTTCTACGAAAGGACTGGCCCCTTGAAGCATAGAGGGAGGATTGATCTTTAAACCAGGAAGAACATACAGAGCTGTCACTACAACTGGTCCCCATTGTTAGCCATGGAGAAGTTGCAGACTCTACCACAGGAGTATTCATTCATTCACTAAATAAAGATATGGAAGATAACTGAGTGGCATCAGGTGTTTAGACACTTGTCATTTCAGGAATGTTTGGTCAACCTCACCAAAGCAGATGAAGGTCATTCCTCTTCAACTACTGGTCAACGTCCCATTTTCAATAATTTTGTATTTCAATTTAGCTCAGAGCTTTAATGCTCTTATAACCTTTCCTTCTCTGTTTGTGTGTCTCAATATTTTTGATCCTATTATCCTCTCGTGTGGATCAGTGTCAGTTTTTTTTATATAGCACTCCTTTGTTGTGTTGAGCGTGTTCTTCATTTGTTATGACGTTACATAAATGCAAGTTGTTGAATGTTCAAAAACTTCAGCAAGATTAAACAATCAAAATTCCCAGGAAGAAACAGGTTTGCAGCATCAGAAACGAAGCTAATTCAGGAAATATCATCATCCCCAGCTTCACGCAGAAAGACAACTGAACCAAAATATTCCAGAATGGAAACGATGATCAATGTTAAATAAACGAAAAATTACATTTTATTACAATTTATTCAAATGTTAAGATTTTTCTTTGAAGCAATATTCTTTTTATAACTGGTGCAAAAATGTTGGGGATTTGTGTCAAAAGTCACACTCATGATGGTTCCACCAACTGTGATGCTGTGCCAGAGAACAGAAGGGCAATGAGTTCGAGTAGTTTAGGAATTTCAACACCAATTTCTGTCCCTCTTGGGCAAGGGGTTGGGTTATGTGGAGCAAAAACCAGCCAGGGCTTCTGCCCTTAATCATCTAGCCAGTCCATGCCCCCTCACTGGAAAGTGTGCATGATTGATGAGTAACAGCAAGTCTTGCCTCTGATGCCCAATGCAGCTGAAAACCCTCTCTTGCTCTTGGACTCTACACAGTCTACAGCCAAAGCTTCCTGTTCATAGAGAAGGATAGTGCCAAATGTAGTGTTACAGTTATTGCTAGGCTATAGAGAAAGATCAACAATGCAAAATAAGTCCATTCAAAAGTCTGACAGCAGTAGGGAAGAAACTGCTCTAGAGCCAGTTAGTATGTGACCTCAGACTTCTTTATCTTTTTCCTGATGGAAGAAGGTGGAAGAGAGAATGTCCGGGGTGCGTGGGGTCCTTAATTATGCCAGTTACTTTGCTGAGGCAGCAGGCTTTGGTGAAATACCAGAACAGGACAAAATCAAAAAGTCCATAAAAGGATACAAGTTTATGTTGGTGTGTGAAAGATATTCGGACAGTGTTTGCAAGTGACCAATCCTTTACTGCCTTCTTATCAATAAGGAAAGAACTGGAGAATCTCTAACGCTTCCTCAGTCTGCTTTGCCAATTGTGTACAGTCAGCATTTTTTATAGGTCATTTCTTACAACTTCTAGTAATTGTTTCTAGTCACGCACACTGGCGAATTATTTACATTTGATATAAAGAGGTAGGTCTAAGACAATAGTGTTCCATTTGTAATGTCATAAACTTCAGTGGTAGATGGATGGAATGGCTGTTCAATGGTCACGTAATCATGTCTTTATTACAGTTTCGCTGCTATTAGCAATGACGTTCAGTTATGTTCTGTTAATAGATATAGTAAAACATCCCCCTTTGTCTACACTGTTTATTTGATGTACATGCAGAGATAGCCAATCTACAGCGAGACTACTGCTGCGCTAATTTTTCCGGCCCCCTGCTGAGCTCAATCTCTTCTTCCACAGTTACACAGAATGTACACACAAGTCCAATTGGGCTGTGCTGGTGTTAAACTCCACATGAGCCTCCTCCCACTCTACATCATTCCAGCCCAGCAGATGGAGAGAAACTATTTTCTGTGATTGGGGGTGGAGGAGGAGGGAGGGAAGAGGGTGGCCAGAACAAGGGAGTAGAATCTTAATGAGAACAAGGTTGTTCAGAAAGCATTTGTTCACAGAAAGGTCAGTGGAAATCTGGAGCACTCCCTCCATATGCTATGATACTGGGGGTGGGGGGGTGTCAATTACAGCTTTCAAAATTGAGGTTTCATTTGTGCAAAGGATCTGCAATAAAAATAAATAAATTGAAGTTACAGATCAGCCATATTCTCAAAGGGCAGAAGTGGCTCAATGGGCAGAACAGCCTCCACTTGTTTCTACTTTGGAAAACTTCACTCCGACCTCTCAGGAAATCACACAAATGTTGTTTTTAAAGCATTTCGATACAGTGTGATCTTTGACCCAAACAGGAAGTGTGCCAGGGGAAATGCATTGGATTGTGGGGATATGGCCTGGGTGGGATTTAGTCGGTGTCCTTCTGCACTATAGGATTCTATGATTCTACGAAGCAGACATGCTCCTTTTGAAAGTGTGCAGACATAATGTTCCCTTCTACCCCCATGTTGATCACAGTTCTCTTGCCACAATGGGATGTCAGCAGGCAACACTCTAGAAGCCACCAGACACAAGGGAGGGAGCCCATAAAACTAGAACAGCCTGCAAACACACAGCCTTATTACTAAAATATTCAATGGCCCTGCCTCCACTGTTCTCTGAGGCAGAGTTCCAAAAGTCAAGGGAAGTAAAATCTCTCCACATTTCTGTCCTAAAAATCCTAATTCTAAAACTGTGCCTCCTATTTCTGAACTCACCCACAAGTGGAAACAACAAGCTATAACTCTTTTGTTGGGATGTCACTACGCATCCACTTACCTGTGCCAAATTTCTCAGCCTGGGTGTTTAAAGTAAATAAAATAATTTAGAAGGTTTTATTCATCAAACTTGCTCAGAATTACTATTAGTTAACCTTGGCAGAGCCATTCAAAGTTTATGATTTAAATCACATTTTGGATCAGTCCCAGCACAGTGCAATTATCTAGAGGGAATTAATGCTTCTGGATAATTGCCTTGCAAATGCTTAGCTGTGAAATTCCGAAAGGGATTTCCCAGTGCCAGTAAACCCCCAGATCAGACACTAGGGAATTCAGAAGTCCACTCTTTCTGCACCCACCTCATTAAGACCATTCAGGATCTAATAGACTTCAATCAAGTCACCCCTCACTCTTCTAAATTCCAGCAGAATTAAGTCCAGTCTGTCAAACCTCTCCTAACATAACTTACTCATTTCAACGATCCATCTAGTAAAACTTCTCTGAACCAACTCCAATGTATTTACATCCTTCCTTAAATAAGGAGACCAAAAATACACACAGTATTCAAGATGTGGTCTCACCAATGCCCTGCATAATTGAAGCATAACATCCTTACTTTTATGTAATAAAGGATAGTTTTAGAGACTTGAGTCCATAATCACAGTCCTACTGTAATACTGCAGGGAAGCTGGATTGTTGAAGATGCCATCTTTGAATGAGACATTAAATTTCTGGATGCATGTGAGAGATTCCATGAATACAAGTCTGTTCTTTTGCCTAGAAAGCTGAGAAACACAGGCAAACAAGTGATGCATTTAACATACTTGACAATGATAATTTATTCTTCTAGAAAATTTACACAGTGAGTGAATGATACGTGCAGGTTATCAAACTGTCTAGTGATCCCATCACTGGTTAGCGGTCCAGCTGAGTCTTTGCTGAAATTTGGGATACACAGACTGAATCGAGATCCTCCGTGAGAAGGAAATATCATTCCTGCACCTCCCAGGAATAGGGCTCCCTACGTTTTTCCTTTTGGGCATTCTGGGAGCAGGGAATTTTCTGAACCAATTTGTAATAAAAAAGTTCCCACTGAGTGGTAAAGAGAGTGAAAGCAGCAGAAACCCTGGCCTCAGTGTCTGTCGCACACACGGACATCTTCCAAATGACAGCAGGTGGCATCTGCTCAGAGGCACGAACCAAACAGGGTCGATTCCAGATGGCTAAACCCCATGAGATTGATTTTATTCACCGGATTCGATCTCTTCAGAATCGTATTTGAAGTCCTGAAGAATCTCATTAATCGCCTCAATGGTTTTATTAATCCTGGAGAAAATATAAATATTTTGTAAAACCCAGGGAGGATGGAGGTTTTCATGAGAAATGCGACTACTTCCCCTTCCCCCCCGATCTGCTGGCTCCAGCTGAATGTTTCTGTGGGCTTTTTGCAGATGTTGCATCAAAGCAGTCACATATCATAGGCGAGACAGTGGAATTGATGAGGGCGAGCCCATGGATGTGGTTTATTTGGACTTTCAGAAGGCCTTTGACAAGGTCCCATATTAGAGATTAGTGCGTAAAATTAAAGCAGAGGCAATGCATGGAGATGGACAAAAAAACTGGTTGGCAGATAGGAAACAAAGAGTAGGAATAAATGGATCTTTTTCCAAATGGCAGGCAGTGGAGTACTGCAGGGATCAGTGCTGGGACCCCAGCTATCCACAATGTATATTAATGATTTAGATGAGGGAACTAAACGTAATATCTCCAAATTTGCAGGTGACACAAAGCTAAGTAAAAGGGAAGTTACTCACTTTGTAGCAAAAAAACAAGAAAGTAAATTATCTGAATGGCTATAGATTGAGAGAAGGGAAGGTTCACTGAGACCTGGATATCCTTGTGCACCAATCTCTGAAAGGAAGCATGCAGGTGCAGCAGGTGGTGAAGAAGGCAAATGGTACGGTGGCCTTCATAGTGAGAGGCTTTGGATAGAGGAGCAGGAATGTCTTGCTGCAATTATACAGGAACTGGGTGAGGCCCTCACTAGAATATTGTGCACAGTTTTGGGTTCCAGAGCTAAGGAAGGATGTTCTTGCTATGAAGGGAGTGTAAGGAAGGTTTACAGACTGAGTCTCAGGAAGACAGGACTGACTTACACGGAGAGATTGAATTGGTTAGGATTACATTCACTAGAATTTAGAAGAATGAGGGAAGGTCTCACAGAAACCTATAGAGTTTTGACAGGATTAGACAGGGTAGATGCAAAAAAGATGTTCCTGAAAATGGGGGAGTCCAGGACCAAGGGGTCACAGTCTGAGGAACCGGGATAGGCCATTTTGAAATGAGGAGAAATTTCTTCTCCCAGAGTGTGCTCAAGCAGTGCAATTTTCTACTACAGAAAGCAGTTAAAGCCCAAACATTGTATGTTTTCAAGGAGGAGTTAGATATAGCTCTTGGGCTAAAGGGGTCAAAACATATGGGGGGAAAACACAAACAGGTTACTGAGTTGTATGATCAACCATGATCATAATGAATGGAGTAGGCTCGAAGGGCTGAATGGCCTCCTTCTGTCCATATTTTCCATGTTTCTACATAGAAGCAGAAACCCTTCTTGATTCATCTCAACCCAGAAGGTGGTAAGAACATTTATAACAAAGAGCATTTAAATGTGGCAGGGATAAGGGAAATTTAGCCCCTGTACTTGGCTCAGGATCACTGGCAGGTGGCAGTGACCGTTAAATTCTGAGGGCTTTTTGTCCGGGGACAGCTAAGATCATCAAGTCAGAAGTTTACAGCATGGAAACAGGCCCTTCAGCCTAATTTGTCCATGCCGTCCTTATTTTTTTAAACCCCTAAGCTAATCCCAATTGCCCGCATTTGGCCCATATCTCTCTACACCCATCGTATCCATATAACTATCTGAATGCTTTTTAAAAGATAAAATTTTACCCACATCTACTACTACCATTGGCAGCTTGTTCCAGACACTCACCACCCTCTGTGTGAAAAAAAGTGCCCCTCTGGACACTTTTGTATCTCTCCCTCTAATCTTAAACCTATGCCCTCTAGTTTTAGACTCCCCTACTTTTGGGAAAAAATATTGACTATCTTATCTATGCCCCTCATTATTTTATAGACCTCTATTATGTCACCCCTCAGCCTCCTACACTATAGAGAAAAAAGTCCCAATCTACTCAGCCTCTTCTTATAACTCAATCCATCAAATCCCAGCAACATCCTAGTAAATCTTTTCTGCCCTCTTTCTAGTTTAATAATATGCTTTCTATAATAGGGTGACCAGAATTGCACACAGTATTCCAAGTGTGGCCTTAGCAATGTTTTGTACAGCTCAACAAGACATCCCAACTCCTGTATTCAACGTTCTGACTGGTGAAACCAAGCATGCTGAATGCCTTCTTCACCACTCTGTCCACCTGTGACTCCACTTTGAAGCAGGTATGAACACGTACCCCTAGATCTCTCCGTTCTGTATCTCTTCCCAACACCCATTACCTGGTTCAATCTACCAAAATGCATCACCTCTCATTTGTCTAAATTAAACTCCACCTCCCATTTGTCAGCCCACTGACCCAATTGATTAAGATCTGCTGCAATTGGAGATAACCTTCCTCATTGTCCACTATGCCACCAATCTTGGTGTCATCTGCAAACTTAATAACTACGCCCCCATATTCTCATCCAAATCATTAATATAAATGACAAATAACAGTGGACACAGCACTGATCGCTGAGGCACAACGCTGGTCATAGGCCTCCAGTTTGAAAAACAATTCTCTACAACAACCTTCTGGCTTCTGCCAAGAAGCCAATTTTGTATCCTCACCCTGGATCCCGTAAAATTTAACTTTATGCAGCAAACTACAAATCTTGTCAAAGGTCTTGCTAAAGTCCATGTAGACAACATCAACTGGGAAGTCCGTGTACACAACATCAACTTGCTAAAGTCTATGTAGACAACAACAATAAATAGGTGACCATGTTTACCCACCATGGCCTCATCTAACATGGAGTAGGAATCAAATCAGGATCCAAGGCTAACTTCTCTTGTCTAGATGCAGGTACTAAGAAAGGAATGGGCAGGAAGTACAACAGAAATTATTCAGCTCCAAGTTCAGCTGAGTAACGTAATCGTAGGGAATACACAGGACACACTGAACAACTTGCATCCAAAGTGGGGTCAAAGGATTCATTTTTGAGGAAAATCTGAAAGGAGGACAAGTAGGAATTACACAGCCTAGGACCTAATGAAACATGTTCTACAGATGGCACCTCTGATGGGGTGGATGGGTCACAAATTTTTTTGGGATTTATCTCATCGCTGCAGCAGTAGCAGTGCTCATCTACCCTGACTGCAAGGACTTGACACCCCAGAGATGGACCCAGGGCTTGCAGCACAAGTGAATAAGTTCACCTGGGCCTCACAACATAGAAGTGAGTAAGTTTACCAAGAAACGGCCTATTAAAAAACAGAACTAAACTAGCAGACCTCGATAGCACTCCTCTACAATCCCTCAATATTCATGGGGATAGCAATTACAGCACAGAAACAGGCCATTTGGCCCAAATGGTTCATGCTGTTATCTTTTAATGCATGAGCCTTCTTTCATCCTCCTTCATCTCATCCTATCAACAAATCCTTCTATTCCTACCTTCCTCATTTACTACCTAGCTTATTTTTAAACATAGTTATACTTCTTACCTCAACCCTCATAGTTATGGCACAGTTCCACATTCCCACCACTCTCTGGTCAAAGAGGTTTCTCCTGAGTTCCCTGCTGGATTTACTAGTGACTGTGTTACATTTGTGGCCTCTATTCTAGTCAGCAACCCTGAAGGTTTGGGTGCTTCAGCAGCCCTGGTGAGAACAAAGTGCATGGTAACAAGAGTCTCAGGTTGGGGATGAATACACCCAGGCCAGGCAGGTAATGATAAAGAACAAAGAAATATACAGCACAGGAACAGGACCTTCGGCCCTCCAAGTCTGTGCCAAACGTGAAACCCTAATTAAAAGGAAAAATCTTCTGCCTTTACTCAGTCCGTATTCCTGTATTCCCTCCCTATTCATGTATCCAACCCAGATGACTCAAATATTGATAATGGGCCTGCTTCTACCCTTTCCTTTGTCACTGTGCTCCAGGCACCCACCACTCTCTGCATGAAAATCTTCCCCTATATATCTCCCTGAAACTTTCCTCTGCTCACTTTGACCCCATGCTCCTTTGTAATTAACGTATCCACCCTGGAAAAAAGGCTCTGACTGTGCACCCTGTCTATATGTCTGCTCATATCAAGACCTCTATCAAGTCTCCCCTCAGCTTTCCAGTGAAAACAATCCTGGTTTATTCAACCTCTCCTCATAGCCAACACCCTCGAGATCAAGCATCATCCTAGTGAATCTTCTTTGCACTCTTTCCAAAGATTCTATATCCTTCTGGCAGTGTGAATGACCAGAACTGCATGCAATACTCCAAATGCAGCCTAACCAAGATAAATGTTAGTGTCATGTACAGAATGGCAGTGCTCCAACCTGTGCTTCAACTCCTGGGCCTCCTCTTGATAGGTTTCATTACCCGGATGGTCCAACATATTCTGTTTGGCAAGCTGTAGCTGGGCTGTCTGGGGGGACAAAAAAAAGGAGTTTTATCAGTAACTTACAATTCTTCTGTGTATAGGGAGCTTTACTCTGTATCTAATGCCGTGCTGTACCTGTCCTGTGAATGTTTGATGGGGTAAGAAGTCTCACAACACTAGGTTAAAGTCCGACCAGTTTATTTGGTAGCAAAAGCCACTAGCTTTCGGAGTGCTGCTCCTTCATTAGATGAGTGGGATTTCACTTCCAAACAAGGCATATAAAGACACAAACTTAATTTACAAAATAATAGTTGGAATGCAAGTCTTTACAGGTAATCAAATCTTAAACATACAGACGATGTGAATGGATAAAGTGGTAAGATTAAAGAGGTGTGTATTGACTTCAGCCGGGACAGTTAGTGTTTGATGGCAACCGTGTCAAGGGAGCTTTACTCTATATCTAATTCCGTGGTGCACCTGTCCTAGGAGTGTTCAATGGAGACAGCGAAGGAGCTTTGCTCTGTATCTAACCTCATGCTGTCCTGAGAATGATTGATGGGGACAGTGTAGAGGGAGCTTTGTGCTGCACCCAACTCTGAGCTGTACCTGTCCTGGGAGTGTTTGATGAGAACAATGCAGAAGCCAAAATAATAAATAGTCTTTTCCTCAACATGAAGTTTTTTTTCACTTTAATTACACAAAAAAACTCACTAAAGTTCAGAGTAAGGATTGGTAAACAATATCAGCAATCTATGTGGCTGAGAATGATTATCTGGGAATTTACAGGTGTTCTTCTAAGTTTGGGATTTGAACTGGCTGCATTCTCAATATCCACTGTTATTGTTGCAGGAATCCCTTTCCAGACAGATAGCTGGACTGGTCCTGCCCCAATCTCGGGTCAACAAAACCAGTGAATAGCATGCCAACATGTACCCCCTCCCTATCTTCCCAGTACTGCCCCCAACCATTAGAGATTCCCCCTTTTCCCTTCTCACCAGCTCCAGCTTCTCCCGTTCCCGCTCCTGTATCCTTTCGATGTGCTCAGAGAGATCGGGGCGATCAAACTCCTCATGGAACCGGTCCTTGAGCTGAATCACTTCCTTTGAGATCCGGTTAAAGGCTTGTGTGATTTCATGCACCAGCTGCCGGTATCGGATAAAATCATAATTGGGAGCGGAGCGGAGATACGCCTGGTGTCCTCTGAAAAGGCGACGGGAATGGCAGGGATGAAAAATTAAAATCATTATTTATCAGACACACTGGTCAATTTTGAACTCCCACTTTCCTCAGGAAGGAAGAAGGGACCAAGGGAACTGGCACCAGAGAGGGGGTGAGCGACGGACATGTCACATACAAGGAGGCACAGGTTCAGGGTGAAGGGGGAAAGTTTCAGGAGATGTGCAAGAAAAGATTTTCACACAGAATGGTGAATGCCTGGAACTCGCTGCCAGAAGCTGGATGGTACATGAATAGGGAGGGAATAGAGGGATACAGACTGAGTAAGGGCAGGTTTTGTTTTAGTATAGTGAGGGCATCATGATTGGCACAGGTTTGGAGGGCTGAAGGGCTTAAGGGCTTGTTTCTCTGCTGTACTTTTCTGTATTCTTTGAAATTCAGCATATTCAATACAGCTCTCACCAACTTTTATAAATGCACCATAGAAAGCAATCTATCCGGATGTATCACAGCTTGGTGCGGCTCCTGCCTGCCCAAGTTTTTTGAAAAAGTGACCAAAGAGGTGGATGGGGGTAAGGCAGTTGATATGGTACATATGGACTTTAGTAAGGTGTTCGATAAGGTGCCCCATGGAAGGCTTCTGCAGAAAATGCAGATGTATGGGATTGAGGGTGATTTAGCTAATTGGATTAGGAATTGGCTAGCTGATAGAAGACAGAGGGTGGTGGTTGATGGAAATTATTCATCATGGAGTTTGGTTACAAGTGGTGTACCTCAGGGATCTGTTTTGGGGCCCCTACTGTTTGTAATTTTTATAAATGATCTGGATGAGGGTATTGAAGGATGGATTAGTAAATTTGCGGATGACACCAAAGTCGGAGGAGTGGTTGATAGTGAAGAGGGGTGTTATAGTTTGCAGAGAGACTCGGACAAGTTGCAGAGCTGGGCCAAGAGGTGGCAAATGGAGTTTAATGCCGAAAAGTGTGAGGTAATTCACTTTGGCAGGAATAACAAATGTGTAGAGTATAGGGCTAATGGTAGGACTCTTAATAGTGTTGATGAACAGAGGGATCTTGGTGTATATGTGCATAGATCCCTGAAAGTTGGCAATCAAGTCGATAAGGTTGTTAAGAAGGCATAGGAGTCTTAGCTTTTATTGGTAGGGGGATTGAATTTCGGAGCCGCAACGTCATGTTGCAACTGTACAAAACTCTAGTGTGGCCGCACTTGGAGTATCATGTACAGTTCTGGTCCCCGCATTATAAGAAAGATGTGGAGGCATTGGAGAGGGTACAGAGGAGGCTTACCAGGATGTTGCCTGGTATGGAGGGCAGGTCTTATGAGGAGAGGCTGAGGGATTTGAGGTTGTTTTCGTTAGAAAGAAGGCGGCTAAGAGGAGACCTTATTGAAACATATAAGATGATTAGAGGTTTAGATAGGGTGGACAGTGATAGCCTTTTTCCTAGGATGGAGAAAACTAGCACGAGGGGACATAGCTTTAAATTAAGGGGTGGTAGTTATAGGACGGATGTCAGAGGTAGGTTCTTTACCCAGAGGGTGGTAAGGGTATGGAATGCCCTGCCTGCTGCAGTTGTAGATGCGCCAAGTTTGGTGGCGTTTAAGAGGTTAGTAGATAAGTTTATGGACGAAAAGGGAGTGGTTTAGATTAGAGGGTCATTGCTTTTTCCTAATTGGTCGGCGCAACATCGAAGCCGAAGGGCCTGTTCTGCGCTGTAATGTTCTAAGACCGCAAGAAACTGCAAAGGGTTGTGAACAAAACCCAGTCCGTCATGCAAATCAGCCTCCCATCTTTTGACTCCATCTACACTTCCTACTACCCTCGGAAAAGCAGCTAACGTAATCAAGGATCCAATGCACCTCTCTCTTCCATCTTCTTCTGTTGGGAAAAAGATACAGAAGTCTGAAAACACATACACAGCTGTTTTCCTGCTGCCATCAGACTTCGAATGATCCTATCATACATTAAGCTCTTTCCTCTTCACCCTGCCTGTAGCTGCAACACTTATATCCTGCACCTTACCCTTTTCCCTTATGTACTCTATCTACAGTATGCTTTGCCTGTATAGTGTGCAAAAATACTTTTCACTGTATCCCAATACATGTGACAAAACCAAATCAAATCACTGCAGTGTCCACAACTCAAGGGAATAAAGAAGTTGGTATTTCTGGAGATGATTATAGAAATCGCTTTGAGATGTTAACAATTGGTCAGCATGGCATTGTCAAACTAGTTCATCTTTGGTTTGAACCATGTAGGAAATTGTTTTTGCTCTAACTATGGCTGGTACTTATTTCTCATTAGTGGCAGAATTACACTCTAACACTCAATCTCCTACTGAAATGAGGTATTGTTTTGCTCTCGCTTCTCATCTAGCAACTTGCGATTGCTGTTGGCACTCCACTATCTCTGAAGTTTCTGGCAGTAAGAACAAATGTAGTTCTCAACTCTCTCTTTTAAGATTAGTCAGGTGAACTTTGGGAAGTTGCAGGAGTGGTATTTCTGTAAGTGACATGATAATGAACCTTGCTGACTTGAAGCTTTCAAGAACGTTTCAAGGGTTGTAGGAATCTTTCAGTTGATCCACTGGTTGTTAGATGATAAGGTGTGGATTTTATATGCCGAATACCATTTACGTTGAGATAATCCTTCAACTCGTGAAAATGTTGTCAAGTATTTCAATAGTTTGTTCAGATGTAGTAGATATCATGAAAACAACTTCTGGCCACTTTGTGTGTGCATCAACTCTGACTAAAAACATGGAACCTTCAAACCAGGCCCAGCAAAATCTAGATGCAATTGTTGCCATGGCAATTTAGGTTTACCATTGATCCACTTTTTTCTTCAGTCTGATCATCTAGACCTGGCCTCCTGAATTCCTTCATCTGGACTATATCAGGATACCTTTCATACAGTTGTTTAAGAACTCTTCCACAAAGACTAGGAGGAATGATTACTCTGATTCCCAGCTTTGAATGGTCAACACAAGCTGTGAGACAAAAGTCTGAAGACATATACTAATTGACTCAAGAACAGCTTCTTTCCTACAGACATCAGACTTTTGGACCTACTGTGCATTAAGTTGATCCTTCTCTAAGCCTTAGCTATGTCTGTAAAACTACATTCTGCACTCTCATTTCCTTCTCTATGAATGATATGCTTAGTCTGAAGAGCGTGCAAGAAACAATACTTTTTACTGTGTGCTAATACATGTGATAATAATAAATCAATTCCTTTCTTGAAATATACGGTTTCAAATCAGGATGCCCATGATGCATTCCAGTTATTGTTCCTTTCAATACTGAGATTATTTCTGCTATTTCTCTGAACTTGAGAAGCTGTCACAGGCAAATGATCCACTAGTGAAGAAAAGAACATCAACAAAACTGGTTGGTGGCATCAGCTGAATACGTGATAGTAAGTGTGGCTAATTAGCATTAGCATGGCAGTCTGATTGACAATACTTTATATTGCCAAACATTATACTTGTCGCTTCTTTTTCTAGCTGAGTATAGTTAGATTCAGCATGAGTCCAGATATGCAAAGCAAAAGCTATTGGTTGTTCTTCTCCTGAATGCATAATATGTGAAACTCCATAAGGTGAAGCATTGTAAGCAAGCAGTAATGGTCGTTCCAGGTTAAAGGACCCAATCCTTCAGATTTCTGCAAAGCATCTTTGACATCCTTGTATGCATTCTCACAATCTGCTGTCTAGTCCCATGACTGATTCACACATGGTAAATTATGCACTGGCTTCAATAACATAGGTAAGTTGGGAACATATTTGCATAATAATTTATTAATCCTAGAAAAGGCTTTGGTTGTGTCACATTCATTGGATATGGAGCTTCTACAATAGCAATCATCTTCTTAGGTGTTTTATATAGATTTTACTATCAATAACATAGCCCAAACTGGATTGACATCTGGTAAAAGTCATACTTCCTTCTCAATATGCAGACAAGATGTTTAAAATGTCCTAAGGCTGCTCATAAATTAATCAATTGCTCTTGCTTGCTGGACCATGTGATTAGAATATCATCCAGGTAATACTGTACACCAGAGAGACCAGTTAAAATCTGACCCATTGATCTTTGGAAGAGGGCTGGTGTGGATGTTATTCCAAAAGGCAATCTTTTATAACGGAAAAGATCTTCATAAGTAACGATGGTAAGCAATGGATGAGATTCAGCACCTACATTCATCTATAAATATGCTGGTGAAAGATTAATTTTGCTAAATTTCTGCTTATCCAGCAAACTAATCTTCAATTAAAGGAAGTGGATATTGATCAGCACACAACACTGAATTTATAATTGTTTTAAAATCATCACAAATACGAACAGAACCATCTGGTTTCATGACAGACACAATGGGAGTTGCCCAGTCACTCATTGTAATGGGCTCAAACATAGTGTTGACAAATTGCAGTTATTTTTCCTTGACTTTGGGATGAATTGCATATGGCACTGCCCTTACTTTAAGACTTGCTGATTGACAGTTAGGCTTTATCTTGAATTTCACTTGAACTCCCTTTATTGAGCCAAGTGTCTCTTTGAATACACAATTGCGTTTATCCAGAAGGTGCTGTAGATCTGTTTTGACACTGACCAATCCTTTGACAGCAATCCAGTTAAGCTTTATCTTCTCCAACCATAATCTCCCAAATAGAGCTGGAAAATTACCACTGACCACATGGAGAAACAACTCCACTGATTGTCCACTCAATTCTACGTTGAATATGATGCAACCTTTTAATGGCACCATCTCTTCCATGTATATCCTTAAAATTACATCAACTGGTTTTGAAGGAAGATGCTTCAGCTTTTGTTGGTGTGCAGTCTCAGGAATTAAACATACAGCAGCACTAATAACAATCTTCAGCCTAATGGGTTGTCCATTTAACTTCGGAATCACCCAGAATCTATATGATCCATCCTGTATGGATAAGACATTCAGTTGGAGCTCTTCTTCATATTTAGCACAGTGTATATTAATCATCTGAATGTGAATGTAAGAGATATGATAAGCAAGTTTGCAGATGACACAAAATTGATAGTGTGGTAAATAGTGAAGAATAAAGCTTTAGATGGCCAGTTGGATGGTCAACAATGGCAAATGGAATTCAACTTTGAAAATTATGAGGGGATGTATTTTGGGAGGGCTAACAAGGCAAGGAAATATATAATGAACGGTTAGATCTTAGGAACTAGGAGGACCAGAGGGACCTTAGGGAGAAGGTCCTTTGTTTTCTGAAGGTTGCAGGACAGGTAGTTAAGACGTATGGAATACTTGCCTTTACTAACCAAGGCATCGAACAGAAGAGTGGGGCGTTATGATGGAGCTGTATAAAATACTGGTTAGGCCAGAATTGGATACTGTGTGCAGTTTGGCCACCACATTGTAGGCAGGAGGTGAGGAAGAAATTCACCAAGATGTTGCCTGGGCTGAAAAATTTCAGCTATCAAGGAGAGGCTGCAATTGTTTTCCTTGGAGCAGAGAAGGCTGAAGGGGGACCTGATTGAGGTATACAAAATCATGAGAGCTGTAGATAGTTTGTAGGAAGGAACTTTTCTTCTTAGCAGAGGGATCAAAACCAGATTTAAGCTAAGTGGCTCAACTCTAAGGTTTAGGAAAAGGTTTGGGATTTAAGGAAAAACTTTTTCGCTCAGAGGATGATGGGAGTCTGGAACTCACTGCCTGAAAGGGGTGATAGAGGCAGAAACTCCCACACATTTAAGTAGCATTTCAAACACTTTAGGATACAAGGCTACGGACCATGTGCTAGGAAATGGGATTCAAATAGATAGGTACTTGATGGTCAGCGCAGACATGATGAGCTGAAGGGCCTCTTTCCATGCTGTAAAATTTTACAATTCTACGATTTCTGGACATTCTCTTCTTCGCAATCGTAATTCCTTTCTTCCAGCTTGTAAATTCTTTTTATAGAATGCAATTTGTTCTTCTTGAAGGTATCCAGATTTTCTCAGGGGAAGCAGGTCTAGCTCAACAAGCTTTTTGCAATGTGACCCATTTTGTCACAATTCTTGCAGTTACTATTCTTGCTTCAGCACTCACTCACTGAATGGCCCATTTTGACACATCTGTGTCATGCTTGTTATTATTTTGACTTCTTATGGGCAGCTCCCAACTTGTGCGTCTTTTTCCTGCAGAAAACTGTGAAGCTTCTTTAGCAGCCAGTTCCAGCAACACTGCAATTTCACCTGCTCTCTGTAAAATCAAAGCTTGTTCAGTAAGTATCTTGTTTGGACAAACTTATTTTGGAGACCACGATCTTGAAGCGAATCTTTTTACAACTCACCAAACTCACAATGTTGTGCGAGGCTTTTTAAGTTTGTCACAAACTGAGCAATGTTTTCGACTTCCACTTGATTCCTTCGGTGGAACCTGAACCGTTCCATGATGATCAGTGATTTTGGACAGTAATATTCTTCAAGGATCTTTGTCAAAGCATCGTAAGTTTTTATTGCTTCGACCAAGCCTACTAATACGCAGTGTCAGGACCCACAATGTATTTTTCTCCAAGTCTTTCCTCAATGTTCTCAATGAAACAAAATTCCAACTCGTCACCAATTTTCTTTCTATAATGTCCTAGTTGGGGTTGTATGTTTTAATAAAAAGAAAAGGTAAGGTTTGCACACAGAGTCAGATGAACACACAACAGGTGTTATTGGAAGAGATGTTCTCTGCACTGCACAGAATACAAATTGAAAGTAAAACAGCAACCTGTGACAACACCATTATAACAGCACCATTAAATCACGTGATCAGCCCTTAAAGCAACCTGCAACCCTTTTTACATATATAATGCTACTTTTTTCTAGAACTTTACGACACCTCTTCGGATCTAATATTATTCTTAATTTATTTTGTAAGTCATGGTTGGATTTTCTTGTGATTTTGCACCAGGCAGGAGTGTATAACTGTTGTGGGGAGGGGCAGAAATTGAGTTGGGGGGGCGGTGGGGAGAGAGAATGAGAGAGAAAGAAAGAAAAAAAAGAGCAGGGGGAATGAGAGGAGAAGAAAAGTGAGGCAACGAGACACAACAGAGATGGATTGACAGGCGGAAGTCAAAGGAAAGGTTCTGGAAAACAGGATGGTAATGGGTGAAATAGGAGCTGAAAGTGGTCTCTGGGTGTCTTACAGCATTCTGCTGGAGCCTCACACTGTAATCACTGTTATGTTTGCATGCCATTCATTTAATGCAATGGCAATAATCTCAGATCCAAAACCCACATCACAGAACTGTTACAGTACAGGAGGCCATTCTGCCCATCTTGTCCATACTGACTCTCCAAAAGAGCAATTCACTTAGGCCATTCTCTGCCTTCTTCCTGTAACCCCACATACTGGATGCTTCAGTTGATAATGCCTGCACCATGGCCTCAGGAAATGCATTCCAAACCCTAACCACTCAGAGTAAAAATATTTTCCTCACATCATTTTGCTTTTTTTCTCAATTATTTTAAATCAGTGCCCTCTTGTTCTCAAGTTTTTCACAAATGAGAACAGTTTCTGCCTATCTACTCTGTCCAGACCACTCCTGATCAAAAAGAGGCCATTTAGCCCATCGTGTTTGCACCAGCTCTTCAAATGAGCTTCATGACTCTCTGCCATTCCCCTGCCTTTTCCCTATATCCCTGTGCATTATATGAATAGAAACAATCATCTAATGCCCCTCGAATGCCTTGATGAAAGTGGAATGAAAATTTGAATGACTTTTAAAATATCACCCAGGGGGTGTTAAGATAAGAATTCCCTACAGTGAAGGAGGTCATTCAGCCCATCAAGCCTAACCAACAACAATCCCACACAGCCCTTATCCCAGTAACCCCATGTATTCACCTTACTAATCCCACTAACCTACACATCTTGGGACACTAAGGAACAATATAGCAAGGCCAATCAATCTAACCAGTACATCTTTGGAGCATGGGAGGAAACCAGAGCACCTGGAGGAAACCCACGCAGACAAGGGGAAAATGTGCAAACTCCACGTAGACAGTGATCAGAAGCTGGAATCGAACTCCAGATCCCTTGCATCATGAAGCAGCAGTGCTAATACAGTGTCAGATGGACACACATGCTGTGGTTGAATATCTTCCTGGCACTAAGTATGCAAGCTTACACAAGAAGGAATATCTTAATATATGTGACAATAATAAGTCAATAAGTTGAAGAACTGTTTTTAAAACACTACTGCTTTTGTGTAGGTTTGTAGATTACTCACAGATCGAAAAGCCGATAAGCTTCAACACGTTCCTCCTGTAGCGCATACAGGCTGCGCACCAATGCATTCAGCCCACTTGCACTCTGCAATCAACAAGAAAACCAAATAATGCACCTACTGGAAATCTTAAATAAAAACAGGAAGCGCTGAACACAGCAGCCTTCCAGTGAGTGTTCAGAAAGAACAGGAGGCCATTCAGCCCATCATGCCTGTCTGGCTCTTTGAAAGAGCTATCCCAGTCCCCTACTCTTTTTAAAATGCTATTCTGAAATTACTGTTGAATTTGCATTCGCTGCTCTTTGAGACTTGGTGTGTCAGACAGTTTCTCCCCAAATTACCCCCAGTTCTTTTGCTAATTACATGGGGACGTTATGGGACATAAGAAAATTAAATTAAAGAAAGGGAGGGGGTGGCCCCACCGTCCAGTGAATGCTGTCAAGGAGTGCGCATGTGCTAGTCTATCCATGCCGCCGACTAACCGGCGTGCGGACCCCGAGAAATAGCCATAGGCCCGGCGCTGGGGTTACTTCGGGCCTCGTTACCGCTTGAAACCGCTCGTTGACGGAAACGGGCCGCGCTCACCATTCTGCTGCCTGACCGCAACCTGCTGCGGGAGCGCTGCGCTCCCCTCACTGCCAACTGCCCGCCAATGGACCCTCCCGAGACAGCGCCATCTCAGGTCGGGCTGGAGCACTGCCGATCCTCCCAGGATAGCGCCTCTTTAGGCCGGGCCACACCACTGCGGGTCCTCCCGGCATAGCATTGCCTCACGCCGAGCAAGCTGGAGCACTGCAGGTCCTCCCGGAACAGCACCATCTCAAGCCGGACTGGAGCACTGCGGGTTCTACCGGAAACAGCACCATCTCAAGCCAGACTGGAGCACTGCCATCTCAGGCCGGGCTACCTGTCCTCGCAGGATAACTTCACCTCAGGCCGATCTGAAGCATTGCGGGTCCTCCCGGGATAGCGCTATGTCAGGCCGGGCTGGAGCACTGCGGGTTCTCCCTGGACAGCACCATCTCAAGCCAGACTGGAGCACTGCCATCTCAGGCCGGGCTACCTGTTCTCGCAGGATAACTTCACCTCAAGCCGAGCTGGAGCATTACGGGTCCTCCCGGGACAGTGCCATCTCAGGCCGGGCTGGAGCACTGTTGGTCCTCTCCAGATAGCGCCATCTTAGGCCGAGTTGTGGCACTGCAGTACTGCATCATGTAAGGTTCATGTGGAGCACTCTGGATCGTGCCCGGACAGCGCCATCTCAAGGCGGGCTGTTACACTGCTGGTCCTTCCCGGACAGCGCCATCTCAGGCCTAGCTGGTACACTGCATGTCCTCCCAGGACAGCGCCATCCCACGCTAGGCTGGGTTATTACAGCAGTACGTACATCGATTATTATTAAAGTTCGTTAACCTGAAGTGTTAACCCTTTATCCTCAGATGCTGCCAGACCTGCTGATTATTTCCATATCCTGTTTTCATGTTTTGTGTTTTTAAGCAGCACAGTGGTTAGCATCGCTGCCTCACAGCGCCAGGGATCCGGGTTTGATTCCTGACTTTTGGGGTGGGGGTGGTGTCACCGTCTGCACGTTCTCCCCGTGTCCTCCGGGTGCTCTGGTTTCTTCCCACAGTACGAAAGCTGTGCTGGTTGGGTGGGATTAGTTATGGAAAATGTGTAGGGTTAGGGTGGAGGATGGACCTGGGTGGGATGCTCTGTCACAGTGCAGAATCGATGGACTGAATGGCCTCCTCTGCACTGGAGGGATTCTACGTTTTCTATTTTCAAGCATCCCTTGTATTTTGCTTTTGTTTAGTTGATGGGGTTAGGATCTGGAATGCACTGCCTGAATGGTGGGGGCAGGTTCAATTGTAGCTTCTAAAGGAGGATTGAAAGTTATCTAAAGAGAAAACAAATGGCAGAGGAAAATGGTAAGGATAGGCAAGCCTAGGTTCTGAGGCTACAGCTTCAGAATAAAGGGACAACCCTTTAGAACCGAGCTGAGGAATTTCTTCAAGATCCAAGAACTGTACAGCACAGGAACAGGCCCTTTGGCCCACCAAGATCACATTGTCCTATCTAAACCAATTGCTTGTGTCCCTCTGTTCCCCATGTGTTCATATGTCTACCCAGATAAGTATCAAATGTCACTAACGTATCTGCCTCAACTACCTCACTTGACAGTGCATTTCCATGCCCTTTGCTATCTTTTGTGTTTTTAAAAACCCCCCCCCCCCTCTACTTTGAACTTGTAATTGTCATTTCTGTTCTGGGAAAAAGCTTCCAATTGTTCACTTTATTTATAAACTATTATCAGGTCACCCCTCAATCTTTCCAGGGAGAATAATCCCAGTTTATTCAATCTTTCCTCATAGGTAATACCCTCCATACCAAGCAACATCCTGGTAAACCTTTTCTGTTGTCCCTTCAAAGCCTCCACGTCCTTCTGGTAGTGTAGTGTAGACACTATTCCTAACCAACATTTTATATAACTGTAACAGAGGATGGTGGATCTGTGGAACTTATTATCACTGGAGGCCATTAAGTGTATTTAAGATATAGATTATTGATATAAAGGGATCAATCTAAGGTTACAGGGAAAAGGCAAGAGAATGGGGTTGAGAAATTTGTCAACCATGAAAGAATGTCAGAGCAGCCTTGATGGACTGAATGGCCTAGTTCTGCTCCTATATCTTATGGGAATAGTGATGTGGCCTTTGCAGAGAGGCAATGACAGGGAAATGATTTTCTTCTGTGCTGTAACTGCTGTGATTTTATGAACTCTGCCCTGTTTGTTTTATTTATCCCCAATCGCTGCTTGCTGCTGAAACACTGATCCCTGCCAAGAAGAAATTGGATGGGCACTCAAGAGTAATAAACATGTAGGGTCCAAGTACAGAGCCTGTGGGGAGCAGGGGGGGAGGTGTGGAATAGGACTGATTAGATTGCACTACAGTGAACAAGGAGAGGCTTGATGGACCAAATGGCTTCCACATGCACCTTAACAGTTCTATGTCTGGGTGATATCAACACTCCAACATTAGTCTTTTGCACATCCTGGATTTTCTAAACTCATTTTATTGGCAGCTTTATCCTGATCGCTGGCCATCCCTCTCTTTCTCTTCTCTTAAGATGCTTGCTCCTCACAGTCGTTATTTAAAATGAATTATAGTTTCTCCAGGCTTTCAACATAATTAATTCTTTCAAACAGCAGGGATCAGAATGATGGCTCTTTTAATCATTGGCTTTCTTGCTTTAGTATTTGCTTCATGTTGCAGCTGCTGCAAATCTCAAAGAGCCCAGAAAAATATACAATACGTGATTCAAATCCAAACATCTACCAACAAAGATGTTACGCTGTCACAAAATTAGAAGTATTTAATTTGTTATCAAGCAATCATAGGGAAAGGTGATAGTGAGATCCACCTAGCAGCTCAAAGCAAACTAGATTGAAAGCACGGATGAGGCGAGGCAAATAGACTTTGTCCTTTATTCCCCAGAGTGTATCTCACAAATGTAAATTTATTGCAGGGCAGGATAGAGCTACCAGGGATTCAAGAATTACCACTCAGCTTCAGAGTACGAGGTCACAATGACTTTTTAGATTGAGAGGGGAGAAGGATGTGCTGTTTAGATGCATTGGCCATGCTAAATTCTCCCTCAGCGTACCCAAACAGACACCAGAGTGAGGTGACTCGGGATTTTCACAGTAACTTCATTGCAGTGTTAATGTCAGCCTCCTTGTGACACTAATAAAATATAATAAAAATGGAGAGAACTTTGAAAGTGCTAACAGAACCAAATGGTCTTCCAACTCTTCCAGAAGATTCTCTAAGTTTCCTTCTTCGTGAAGGCTCTGTATTCAGAATGAAAAGCTCTGAGCCAGTGTTATTTGGTGCCAGTTTTTATTGCTTGGTTCAGTGTACAGCCTGGACTTCACCACAGGACACTGACCACCATCAGTATTCAGACACAAACAACTCAATGCACAGGGAACACCTCCCCCCCGCAACACCACTCCCCCTAGCATTGCAAATCTCCAAACCGACCTGGATCTCTAAGGGATTCGGAGAACTGGGGGGATGGGGGATGTTGAAGAGAAAGGGGCCAGTTGGAACAGAGTCATAGAAATGGGGAAGCAAAAAAAAAGACATCAACAGTGAAAGCTACTTCAGAAAAAGTAGTTCTGGCTAGTTTTCAGGTATTTATACATTTAATAATATAAATCAAAGATCTTTCATAGGTTCCAGACCATCCAATAATATAAAAGCAAGGTGGGGGGTGGGGGGGAAATAGCTACACATGGCAATTGTATCAGTTTCTGGTTACTTCACAAACTCTCTGGTTTTAAATATCACAAAAAGCCATCTTTCCATTGTGGAAATTGAAAGAATTGCTTTGATTTAAATTATCATTCCAAAACCAGTGTGCCTCAGGCAAGGGGCATAATACAGTGCCAGTGGTTTTGCTCCAACTTCCGAACAGATATCTGGATTAATACACAATGCTGTACCTTTGCTTATTATGTTCGAGATCCAAGAGCAATCGAAGGACCTGCACAACACAAACACTCAGTATTGGGGCCAAAGACACGTCCAAAAGCGAAAGCAGCCCCAAATCCACAACAAATTTGGTCCCATGATGTCCTGTAAACTGAGCAAAACCCTCAAACCCAGCACAACAAGCCCCAAAACACAACCTTCATCCCCCCCCCACATCGCAGCAGAAAAACACACACACAGTCAGGATTAAGTGCAACTTTCATTCCCAGTTTCTCACAAATTCCCTTTCAGGCAATGTAGCAAATCCAAATAACAGTGCAAAGTATAAATAAACCCTCCTCGGGGATTAGACAATCTCTATCACTGGCAAAGTTACCAACTCTCCAAAACTAGCCTGGAGTCCACAGGAATGGAAGATTAGCTGAGGGCATAGGTGGGAATAAAAACCAACAAATCAAAAATGTGACGACTGGAAA
This sequence comes from Sphyrna mokarran, assembly GCA_024679065.1. NCBI lineage: Eukaryota > Metazoa > Chordata > Chondrichthyes > Carcharhiniformes > Carcharhinidae > Sphyrna > Sphyrna mokarran. Next base: position 13,324,996 of record JAGIQG010000026.1, on the reverse strand, counting down.
GTTTGTTTTGGTCAAAATTGTTGGTTATAAAAATATTGGAGATTAGGGAAAATGGGCAAAGATTTGTCCAATTGGATAATGAATGGTATGTCTGTTTTCTAATTCGGCCACCAGATATTCCAGAGCCAATGGACAGTATACAGGTTGGGTGGTTCAAAATGAAAGGTCAGGTAGGAGTTGCCAACCTTAGCATCAGAACTGGCCTGAGCAAACATTGGGTGGCAGAGCAAAAAGGTTTATGGGCCTGAAATGTTTGCCTTTGACCTTAAAACTCCATCAGATATTCTGCCTCAAATCCCAATTGTCACCTTATCAATAAGCCAGAAAATTAACATTTTGACATTGCGATTTTTTTCAATAATGTGAAGCAGCCTCTGGCTAATGTTCAGCATGAGCCCAAACTAGTAATGACAGCTCTGGATGACCTTTCAATCACCCCTCCCACCCCCATCACTGGTCACCAGAGAACTGCCAATGGATATGCTACCCTCCTCACTTGGAAAGCAAGCAGACTATTTCTTAACCTGCTGGATAATTCTGGAAACCAATATCCGTAGAGTTCACATGAAGAGCATTGTTTGCTAGTTTCTAGCCAAATCTGGCGAAAACCAAGTGCCAAGATATCAAGCTTCAATTTTAGAGAGTTGGCAATCCACACTGTCTGTCCTATTCAGTCTGATTAGTTAATGATTTAAATACATTCCCTTCACAGACCACAGCAATCTGCAAGTCTTCTTCAATAACAAACTCTTCCCCTAAATGTACACATCAGAAATCCAGTGTCTCACTCAGTTATACTTTTTTTTACAATTTAGAAAGCAGAGACTTTTACATCAAAGTTAAAAGTCACATCTACAGGAGTGACAATACCTAGGCCAAAGAGCCTGAGTTTCTACTGAGACAGGTTTTCTTTAGAAAACAATCTTTCACTTCCTCTCCTGAAGATACTGACTCTCACTGGGATACAGGTTCCCCTTCTTCTCCTGAAGGTGCTGACTCTCATTGGGATACAGGGTTCCCCTCTTCTCCTAAAGGTACTGACTCTCAGTGGGGTACAGGTTCTTCCTCCTCCCCTGAAGGTGCTGACTCTCACTGGGGTACAGATACAAACTTGCTATCTTTGGGGCAAAATACAATGTCTACTGATTAACCAGGGATCAAAGGAGTGAATAGTAACAAGACTCATCTACGCAGACATTGCACTAATGCTGTCCGAAAGGCACTGTACATTCAGGGAGACTTTCAGGAAGGGATCAATTAATTATATTGGAATGATGAAACCCAGTAAGTGCATCTTTGGATTAAGGAAGGATTCATTTTCCAGCACTCAGTACCTACCTGGCCAGGTAATCAAACAAACTGGACTCTAGCCGCACATTGAATAGTTAAAGTTTCAATGAATTTTAACTCCATCCGTTTGGATACAATTGTGCAAACATGGAAATATAACACTGATTAAAAAAAACATCAATAAAGTCCACAACTGATACACAGAATCCAGTTCAATACATCCAGAATTCCTGGCTCCTTGAAACCCAAAATAACTCTTCCCCAAACTCTATCATAGAGAGGAAACAGGGGTTGCCAACTCTCCATAGTTCAGCTGGAGCCTTCAGCAATTAAAAATTAAATCTCCCAGCAGTGAATAAAAAGGGAGAAAAACCCCAAGAGTTCTGAAAATTAAACATTAATGGCAAATCAGATTTCTCTGATCGACCTCTTAGTTTCAGACATCCCCGGAGTCTCTACAATTCCTCAATGTTTTAAAACGTCTTGGTCAGTTCTCAAAACCCTTTCCTAGGGAGAGTTCAGGAGAGGCAATGTGGCTACAGTTGGCAACCCGAAGGAGTGGGGTGGGGGTGAAAAGTGTGTCTGAGTCTCAATCACATTCAAGTCACCAGTATTCGGCAGGGAGGTTGAGCTGGGATCAGTCAGGTTTACACAAACTGATAGCTGTACTCCAAAATGGCAATAACAAAAATCCCAAAGTTGTAACTTCTACATAACAAAAAGATTGCAGAAACTCCCATTATCTGGAATTCTGTTGGGATAGCCAACAGATAAAAAGGATCAGAAACATATGCTGAACCAAGAACTCATTCCAAGTGCAATAAGACAAGGGAGAAACTTTGCATCATTGATCATGAATAAGAGCATTTACTGCTCCTCTTTATACCTTCAAGGGGCAGCAGCTTAGAACGAACTCGGAATGGAAACAAATTCAAAAACCTTCAAATCCGAGTGGAGTTTGATTGAAAGATTTTCCCGTTTGTGGATACGGCAGGAGAAACCTGCTCAATATGGAGCTTTTCAAAACATTACAGACCAAATCAGATTGATTGAGGTAAACTGTTAGATACACCAGAGTCCGTAACCACTCAAAACAGTGGAATCTCTCAAACAATTCCCAGATGGACACAGTGAATCGACTACACACACACACACATACACACATCTTCATCCAGTGGGAGAATTCCTCACTAGCATCCGGCAAAGTACTTGCCTAGACAGGGAAATCAAAATGCAAAAATTAGCAACATTGCCAACTGATATTGACAAAATAGAAAGTAAATCAGCATTACCCAATTGTTCAACCCAGTGTAAAGCCTCTCAGATTTATTCAGTGAAGATTCATTAAAGTTTATTTATTAGTGTCACAAGCAGGCTTACATTAACACTGCAAAGAAGTCACTGTGAAAATCCTTTAATCGCCACATTCCAGGGCCTGTTGGGGTACACAGAAAGAATTTAGCATGTCTTTCAGACTGTGGAGAAAACAGGAGCACCCGGAGGAAACCCACGCATATATAGGGAGAACGTGCAAACTCCACAGAGACAGTGATCCAAGCCTGGAATCAAACCTAGGAACCTGGCTCTGGAGGCAGCAGTGCTAAGCACTTGCCACCCATACCCAATATAAACATATTCCTCAATTGCAATGACTGAACATCTGGAAACTCTTACCTGTAACTAATTTCTTCTTTACCAGTGAGAGTCTGTATCCACCTCCAACCAGACATATATCAGTGCCAGACATCGTACTACCCTCACTGGTAAACTGCAGAGCCAGGGGTGAAGGCTTATTGGGGCCATCAGCTACGTCCCAGCTTGCACGGAGCAAACCTTTGCCTGCAGGAGCCAGACGGGCAAGTTAGCTACGGATTGCCAGGAAGAGAGAGCGAGCAAGAGAATTTTATTGTGAACAAGCTACATCCCGCACACTTCAGTCTCAGGTCACGGATACCAGATCAAGAGAATTCACCTGGTGCAAAGTAGGGGCAATCCTAGTTCAAGTGGCACAAGGGGAGGGAGCCTTCTCGGGGCAATAAGGGATGGGCAATAAATTCTGTCTTGCCAGTGACAGCCTCAGCCCTGGAATGGTGGGTTTTCTTTCCCTTGTCATGATCCTGGTTGATAGACAAGTCTGATCCCCTGATCTCCCTTCCTAGATCATTTTTTTTTTAAATTGGTGGAGGGTATTTACTGAAGAGATTCACAAGAGTCTCCTATTAACTCTTCAACTTAAAGATACATTATCTAGACAAGAAAATGTTGGGAAGTCTTCAACACTGACGTCAAGAAAAATGATTCATTTTAGACAATACAGACTCAACACTCCAGTAAAGAGGTGTTGTTGTAACAAATCAAGGGCTGGTTTCAGAAGTCCTACCACAAGTGGTACTCCCTAAAGATATCCAGAAAACTCATTAAATTCACTATTATTCTAACTTCAGAGCAATATGGGTTTCCTCCAGGTGCTCCGGTTTCCTCCCACAGTGCAAAGATATGCAAGTTAGTTGGATTGCCCCTTACTGTCTAAAGATTTGTAGGTTAAGTGTGATATGTGTGGGGTTACAGGGATAGAGCAGGGGAAGTGGGCCTGGGTAAGATTCTCAGAGTCAGTGCAGACTGGATGGGCCAAATGGTCTCTTCTGCACTGTAGGGATTCTATAATATGACTATATTCCTCAATATCATTTCCAGCTAATGAGAGCCTTAGACTTCTGTCTTCTCCCTCCTATAATGGAACCAAAATCCATCTCTCCCTGGCTCTCTGTGCATCTGTCTGATCCCAGGTGCTGGGCAATAGCACTTTCTCTAGTTTATGTGTTTTTTTAAATGATGTCCCAAAGCTACTGACTTCTGGAGAACCCATCTCCTTACTTCAATGGTCATAAATGCTCATCATATATAAACAGGGCTCATACTCAACTCACTAAACCAAAACCAAATCTGGATTTTCACCTTTCTTAATACAAAACAAACAGTTATACCTTATTCCTAACACCACATCCCTGCAGGCTGAGGGGGAAGAGGTGTGTTTAAGAGTGATCAGGGGATGAGTGTGAAAGGGGCTAAAAAAAAAAAAAATGGATTTGCAGGGCTTCTGATGAGGGGTTCTTGTGCCTCAGTGTCTGGATGGAACCCCCTTTAAAGTTTAAATAATTGAACAACCTTTGTCTCCATCACTGACCTATCAGCTGCTCCCTTCGATAATCCATTCTGAAATGGGGTTAAAATCACTTGGTGGCACCAAGGAATCCCAAGGACCACAAGGAACTACAAAAGGTCATGAATGTAGCCCAATTTATCACGCAATCCAGCCTCCCATCCACTGACTCTGTCTACACTTTCCACTGCCTTGGCAAAGCAGCCAGCATAATCAAGGACGCCAAGCACCCCGGACATACTCTCTTCCATCTTTGTCTCTTTGTCTCTCTTCCATCTTTGTCCTTCGGGAAAAAGATACAAAAAGGTCACATACCAATTGACTTAAGAACAGCTTGTTCCCTGCTGCTAGACTTTTGAATGGACCTACCTCGCATTAAGTTGATCTTTCTCTACACCTAGCTATGGCTGTAACCCTACATTCCACACTCTCGTTTCCTTCACTATGAACGGTATGTTTTGTCTATATAGTGTGCGGGAAACAATACTTTTCATTATGTTAATACATGGTGACAATAATAAATCAACTTTTACTTTCCAATTAGGCATCACGTGGGAGACAAGGCCAATGGAGTTGGTTTGTAGCCACCTCTCCGATTTTACCATCTTCCATCCATTCTGCCTGCTGCTCGGAGTCAGAGTGACAGTCGGACAAAGGGATTAATATCAATACCAGTATCTGTCCCCAGCCTGCCACCTGAGAAGCTCCCAGACAATGGGAATGGTGAGAGGAACGTGTTTGCACCCTCCATTCCAACAAGATTTACCTTCGGTTCCTGACTGGTTGCAGATATCCGGAAGCTTCCACCACAGCCTCTTCTGTTTGGAATTCCTTCAGGAAGAGAAGCGGAGAGTCAGCTCCTGACTGGATGTCAAAGCTTCCTCCACCACTGACAGCTGTGCCTGGGCCCCAATCTCCAGGATTCCCTCCGCAATTGACTTAGCCTCACCAACCAAACCTTTCATTATCAACTTAATATTCCTTCCAGTGACAGAATGTCAAAATGTGCCTTCTTTTGGATGTTTGATTAATTAAAAAGGTGCTATATAAAATACAAGTTACCATGGTGACACTGAGGATAGGTACGGCCTCAGCCTGAATTATCATTGGTTTCTGATGGGGGGGGGGGGGGGGGGAGTTGGGAGGAGGAGGAGTGAGAAATACCCTCTCTGGGGGGGGGCTCAGTCAGCTCCCCCACTATATAACTGTGGCCAAATTCTCCTCCAATTTGATTTTCAAGTTTGCTGATGACACAGCTGTAGTGGGTTTGATTTCAAGCAAAGAAGAGACAGAGTACAGGAATGAGACAGAGAATCTGGTGAACTGGCGCGGCAACAATAATCTCTCCCTCAATGTCAACAAAACAAAGGAGATTGTCACTGCCTTCAGGAAGTGTAAAGGAGAACATGCACTTGTCTACATTAATAGAGACAAAGTAAAAAGGGTTGAGACCTTCAAGTTTTTAGGTGTCCAGATCACCAACAACCTGTCCTGGTCCTCCCCGTGCCGACACTATAGTTAAGAAAACCCACAGTCGCCTCTACTTTCTCAGAAGACTAAATAAATTTGGCGCATCAGCAACAACTCTCACCAACTTTTACAGATGCAACAGAGAAAGCATTCTTTCTTGTATCACAGCTTGGTACGGCTCCTGCTCTGCCCCAGCTTGCAAGAGGTTGTGAATGTAGCCTAATCCATCATCAAGCCAGCCTCCCATCCATTGACTTTGTCTACGCTTCCCATTATCTCAGCAAAGTAGCCAGCATAATTAAGGACCTCCATGCAGCCTGGACATTCTCTCTTCCACTTTCTTCTGTCAGGAAGGAGATACCAAAGTCTGAGGTCACATACCAACTGACTCAAGGACAGCTTCTTCCCTGCCGCCATCTTTTGAATGGACTTACCTTGCGTTAAGTTGATCTTTCTCTACACCCTAGCTATGATTGTAATACTACATTCTGCATGCTTTCATTTCCTTCTCTATGAGCAGTATACTTTGTCTGTATAGCGTGCAAGAACTAATACTTTTTTCACTGTATGCCAATATACATGACAATAATAAAATCAATTCATCCAGCATCCTAACCAGAGGAATTATATTGGCTGCTCACCCAGCAACCACCGCCCCCCCCCCCCCCCCCCCCCCCCCCCCCCACAGTCTGCGCAGGTTGGGTTCCTAATATCTCACCAGACAGCGTTGGGCTGAGACTGGATGTTACTGACATCTCCTTCCAGTGGTACTAAGGCATGGAGGTTTCTCAGTGGTGTTGCTGTGGTTTGTGTGTCATACTCGTAATCCATGGTGACCTCTGTGTAATTGGACTCACATTTCCAGTGAGCCGCAACTTTCAGAGGAACTGCCGGACAGTCCAGTGTAGCAACCTGCAAAAAAAAACACACCACAGCCATCACAGTGGGCATGTCGCTAGAACCTCACTTCAGAATTGGTGCTGCTCTGCCCCATGCTACATACACAACCACTCTGGCAATGTCTGTTGTCCCCCCTTCCTCCTAATCCCTCCCTTCACTCTGGAATTTACAGGTGTTGGAAATGCTACAAACGTTCACAGTTCACAAGGAAGCCATTCAGCCCATTGTCCTGGAATGGATGCATATGTGGAATCTCTGTTGTTTTCTGTTACTGAGCAATTATTTCTGGTAATGGGTATCTATGTGATTCCTGTCTCTTATCAATATGGCTGGTTTTTAAGTCTTCTCACAAGCAGTGTAGTATTTCCTGAGTTATACCGTAACAAACAGGAATGAATGGCAGCCAGGTCAGTGACGTTCAATGTCAAGACTGAAAACAAACAGATCACCAGCCCATTAATGTTACTATACAAGCATGGGAACAGGAGGACATTCAGCCTCTCTAGTCTGCTCCATAATTCTAATAGATTGTGGCTGAACTGTCCCTCAGCCACAAGAGAGGGACAACACACTATATCCAGCCTGGAGTCCAAACACAACAGACTAACCAGCAACCAAAAACTGAAAGTAGAAAACTCCAGTGAGACAAAAAAAAAATGACTGACTGACAGATCAGGTGGGATATTCTCCTCCCACAATTCAAAAAGGTCATAAAACTCAAACTCCAGTTCATTGCATTAGGCCCAGATTAAAAAAAAAGAAAAATCTGTCACAAACTCTAATAACAACAAAAGGACATTAACTCAGACTGGTCAGCAACAAGCACAAAAGACCTCTTTAAAAAAAGCTGCAGAGAAACATGATTACAATACATTTCTTTAAGACACAGTAGCGTCACGTCTTCCACAAAGTAGTTTTTGAATATGAAGAGATTTGCAAAGTGATACGTGATACATAAATCAAAGTCCATTGCCAGAGCATTTCCCTGATCTGTACCTGGTACTTGAGGAGACTGATGTTGAAGTAGGAGGCGCTGGGGTTCTGCTGGACTTGTTTCTGTAGCTGAGCTGTGAGAGTGGGCATGTTCAACCAGAAATCTTTCACATCGCAGTCACTCTGTGAGGGGTCACTGCACGGAGATAAAAGAGTTAGATTGCAGGCGAGCAGAGATGGAGATTCAATTAGTTTTTCAGCAGAATCTCCCACCTGCTTGAAACAGGCAGCAGAATCTACCACTTCCCAAGCTCTAGATCCTCACTTCTGGAGGCTATTCCCACCCTCTCAACAAAAATCAAAATTAATCTCAGCCTCAAACTTCTCAGAAGAGTTCTGGACTTCCAATCCTCTAAGGAAGCACTTTCTAACATCACCCCTGAACAATCCAGCTCAAAATTTAAGAATCTGATCCTTTGTTCTGGACTCCCCTTGGAGTAAATACTCTCACATTATTTACCCCATTGACTCCTTTGTCACTTTAAACACATTAACTAGAGTATGATACCCAGAAATACCACCCTCCCCATTGTGACCATTTCATCTTCAAGATACAGGACGCAGAATTCATAGAAACTGGAGACAGGAGGTGGCCATTTGGCTCTTTGGGCCTGCTCCACCATTCATTTTGATCATGGCTAATCATCAAATTCAATATCCTGATTCCCCCCCCCCCCCCCCCCCCCCACCACCTTCCTCCATATCCCTTGGTCTTTAGCCCCAAAAGCTATATCTAATTTCTTCTTGAAATTCATTGGAGGGATCAGACCAAACATCTATACAATTGAAGTCTCATTTCTCCACTTTGCCTTCCAACTGGCTTAAAGCCAACATACATAGAAATCATAGAAACCCTGCTGTGCAGAAAGAGGCCATTTGGCCTCTTGCGTCTGCACTGACCACAATCCCACCCAAGCCCTACCCCTACATGTTTACCCGCTAATCCCTCTAAATTACGCAACTCAGGACACTAAGGGCAGTTTTAGCAAGGCCAAATCAACCTAACCTGCACATCTTTGGAAACTGGGAGGAAACTGGAGCATCCAGAGGAAACCTACGCAGACATGAGGAGAATATGCAAACGCCATATAGGTAGTAACCCAAGCCGGGAATTGAACCCAGGACCCTGGAGCTGTGAAACAGCAATGCTAACTGCTGTGCTACTGGCTTTTTTTGATTATTCTCTACAGAAAATTTACAGCAGAGGATCAGACCATTTGACCCAATGGGTCTACGCTGCACATTAACATCTTTCCACTCCCAATAGTAGTGATTCCACGTTCTCAGCATCCTGGGTAAAGGAGTTTCTCCTGAATTCCTGATTGAATTTATTAGTGACTATTATATATCAATGGCCCCGAGCTCTGGAAGCAGTTTCTCCCATGTTGGTTTTTCATAATGATGCAACTGGTCACTCTTCAGAATGCTTTCTCTTAAGGAGGCCCCAGCCTGTTAATCTTTCCCAATGGTTCTACTATTGTCCACGTAAATCATTATTGCACTTTTGCCAGTCCCTCTAGATCCTTAAGGAAGCCAGAACCGCATAGGGTTCTCCAGTTTGTATCTATCCAACAGTGTTTAGGAATTTATGTCTCTCAATAGCTAAACCTTCAGCATAGCTGCTAATCACTCTTCATTAAGTTTCTTATGCATTATTATCACAAGTAGGCTTACACTAACACTGCAATAAAGTTACTGTAAAAAATCCCCTAGTCACCACACTCCAGCACTTATTCTCCCTCAGTGCTCTTGAATTCAGCATGACCAATGCACCTAACCAGCATGTCTTTCCGACTCTGGAAAGAAACTGGAGCACTCAGAGGAAACCCATGCAGACATGGGAAGAACGAGCAGACTCTGCACAAACTACGACTCAAGCTGGGAAACGAACCTGGGTCCCTGGCACTGTGAGGCAGAATGTGTCTCACAGGCCTGTCTTTTTATTGTGTGTGGGTATTACATTTTATTCTTTTTTCAATAAAGACTGTGAGAAAGTGGGGGTGAATTGAACCACCCAGACGCTGAGCTGTTGCCATGATCCAGGCTTCTCCATTCTCACCTGTATAGAAACTGGGCGTTGGGCAGAAACTGCGCAATCCTGTTGGCGTTTAACAACCTGAAGCTGATGACAGCTGGCGATGGATTCCCACTGAAGATCCGAACTATTCCCGCTGGGAAGGACATGGTGACATCTCCAGTCAACTTTACAATTACACTGCAAAAAGGAGGGAAGTTTCATCAAACCCATCAGAGAACAGAATCAAGCAGGAAGACTGCTTATTCCAGAGGCTGGGAGATAGCGGTTGCATGTCTTAACTTAACAATCTCACCTCCCTCTCTGCCCTATTTCAGCTTAGTTGTTGCTGAAACTCTCATCCAGATTTTGTTTTATCTCTAGATTAGACTACTCCAATGCTCTCCAGGGTAGTACCTTTCAGTGCATTATCCACAATTTCAGTTGATGCAAAACTGTCTTGTCCATAATCTAATTCTGTTCACCCATCATCCCTCGTGCTCACTGACCTTCACTGGCATCCAATCTGGCAATGCCTCGACTTTAACATTCTCTGCATGGTTATCAAACCTCTGCTAATTCTAAAACCTTCTCCAGTCCTGGAGCTCTCTACACTCCTTGGAATTCTGGCCTCTTAACATCGCTCCACCTCTGGTGTCTGTGCTTCCAGTTGCCTGGGTCCTCGAGTTCTGGAATTCCCTCCCTAAACCTCTGGGTTTCTCTCTCTCTCCTTAAACCTTACCAGATGTTTTTGACCCAATAGCTCCCAAAATGTCTCCAAGTCCATTTTAAAAAAAAATCTTGTGAGGTGCCATGGAACGTTTTACTGTACAAAAATTGTTTTATAAATGCAAGTTTCTTTTCTAGTTCTGATTTGTTAAAATAAAGTTACCCATTGAATGGCTGACACTTGATCACGTAATCAAAACAATTTAAGATTACACAAAATAAAAGCAAATTACTGTGGATGCTGCTGGAATCTGGAAGACTATGCAAATATACTTCCCAAATGAAACAATGCCTCTCTCCCGGAGATATTAATGTGATGCTGCTCTATTGCAAACCTGTCCTTAGACAAAAAGATTAAAAACTCCTGTCATCCTACATGTCCACAGGATGTCCCAATTTAAGTTTCCCTGCAAATACAGACACCGCTATAATGTTGTAAACTAAACAGGCAATTTGTGCACAGCAAGATTCCACAAGTAATGTGACAATGAACAGGATATCTGCTTTAGGTGTTAGTCGAGGGATAAACATCGGCCATAATCCTGGAAAGAACCGCTGCTCTTTTTCGAAGTAGCCTTGGGGGAATATTTTTTATCTTCTGGAGATGACAGACAGAGTTTCAGTTTAACACTTCAGATGAACAATGACACCCCTGAGAATGCAGCACTACAAGTAGATCATGGGGCTCGAGTCCCTGGAGTGAAACTCAAACCCATCATCTTCTGTTTGAGAGAAGGGGGGGACGCTGCCCACTGAATCACCATCAACACTTAACACCAGGATGGAAATATCATCTTTTATCAAATCTGTCCAAGTCTGGACTCTGTAATAAATCCATGCCGACAGTTATTCAAGCTTTGGGTATCGATACCCACACTTACTTTGCAAAGTCTCCACCCCGGAAATATGCATCGATACACTCCGTGAACGCAGCAGCAATAGGCAAAGCTTCGTGGCTTCCTGCTGTCACTGGACTCGGACCTCGAGAAATACCTGAGCATAAAGAATAAAATCAATGTCACCACATTCCAGAAGATTTTCTGAAGGAATCCAGGAACAACAACAAAACTACTAACCATGCAACATCCAATCATCAAACTAATGCACTGTGATCACAACGGTGATATTTCCATCTTATTAATCCAGTTAGCACGCCTCAAACTTTATAATTCAATCTGGTGGAAATTGCAAAAGTGTGGCTGGAAGCTTAGTACTGAATGGACCTTGGTATTGTCACATCCAATGATGATGATTGAACAGTTAGTGCTCAGTTCTCAATACAGCGAGACACACAATTCTCAAAGTGATGAGCAACAAACTCAGGAGGATGGTGGAACTCCTGAGTGGAGGGAGCTAAGAGACAACTCAACAAGTCTCCAATCAGCAGCTCATCAACTGCAGCAATGTAATCGATCAATACAAGCACTGCAAGGAAGAGTTGTATTTTCAATGCACCTCAGAATGCCCAAAGTGCTTTCAGATAAATAAATAATTTACTGTTGTAATGTTGCAAATGTAGGAGGAAATTTGTTCACTGTAGGTTCCCAGCAACAATACTGTTGTTGATGATCAGGTAATCTGTTTTAAATTTGGATAAGGGAAATACATTGGGTAGAAAACCTACTGCTGCTCTTTGAACAGTGGCTGTGAGATACTCGAGAAAAGTTTAATGTTTTTTCCAAAGGAAAAAGGAATCTTCAACAATGCAGCAATCCCACAGTCCAGCACTGGGAGGATCATTCTGGATTATGGCCTCAATTTGAACTTGAAACTTATGGCACAGAGAATGCTACCTCCCCTTCACCTCAAACCACAACCAAAATTTGGCAACATCATGGACTGTCCCCCTGCCCCGTGTGACGGAGAACACTTACACGCACTGAAGGCTGGAGTAGAGGCTCGATTCCGACAAGAGCGTGTTGTAGCTGCTTCATCAACTTGACTGGGAGTGGCTGCAGGGGGAGGGCTCAGCGATGTGACAGTCGGTGGACTGACAGATCCGGGCTGAAGGGAAAAAGGAATTAATTACTTTATAAAAACACACACAGATTATTACAGCTGATCACAAGCTGAACTTTCCAACCAAAAACTGAGTTAAGTTTGAGCAATTACCATAAAATAGACCTTCAATAAAAAAAGGGGGATGAAAGCTTTTATTTCATTCGGATGCTCAGGACATCCCAAAGGACTTTGATCAGCTGGGGAAGGGGGCTGAGAAATGGCAAATGGAGTTCAATACAGATAAGTGTGAGGTGTTGCATTTTAGTAAATCAAATCAAGGTGGGACTTTCATGATGAATGGCCAGATTGTAGGGAATATCGTGGAATGAGCTGCCAGAGGAAGCGGTTGAGGCAGGGACATTGACAGAATTTAAAAGGTATTTGGATGGCTCTACGGATTGGAGAAGTTTAGATTGATATGGGCCAAATGTAGGCAAATGAGATTAGCTTAGATGGACATTTTGGTCAGCATGGAAGTTTGGGCCAAAGGCCCTATCTCTGTGCCATAGATTCTAGCCAATGAAGTGCTTTTGAATTATAGTCAGCACTTCAGTGTGGCATTTGCAGGAACCAACTGATGCACAGCAAGATCCCATTAGTGAGCTAAATGACCAGTTGATCTATTTTTAAAGATATTGGTGATGGGATCAATACTAACTTCACAACACTGAGGGAAACTCTGCTGTTCAGCAAACAATAGCCAGGGGATCATTTACATCCACCTGACAAGCAGCTGGGACTCCAGTTTAATGACCCCTCCCAAGAATGGCACCTCCAACACTGCAGCACTCCCCTGAGTCTTGCACTGGATGTGTCAGTCTGGATTATGGGCTCAAATCTCTGAATTATGACATGAACCCACAACCTTGTGAAGAGGAGACAAGAGTCAAGCTGTTCTGCACATGGAATTAGTTCATTTTTTTTTAAAATGGGAGCCAAGGCACTGGATAACAAACCAGCTTGAGCTGAGATTCATCAAAAGGTTCCTCAGAAGTTTCTCTCCTTTAATGCTCATCAAGCAGTTCAGTACAAATCAGAGTTTGGAATCAACGACCACAGATATTGCCCTGTAATAGCGCCCTCAAACCCAGGAAATCACAATTTGTCGTCTCTGTGGCAAATGTCCTTGGACAAAGGGTCAGCACTAGGAATTTGCACAAAGATGGATAGGAAGGGATTGTGGCCATTGGGATTCTGTTGAAAGGGAAGGGATTTGATTCATCGAGTTTCTAAACTTTGATCAGCCGTTTGCAGAGTGGAAATGAATGAACAGCAGAGATGAGACATACTGTGTCCGTTCCTTCCAATGGAATGTGGAAAAGTTTCTTTTTTGAGTGGCGGCGTGGCGGAGGAACAAAGGTTGTCTCTCTGACTGAACTCTCAGCCTGAACACTGGCAATTCCTGCGGACACAACCAGATACATTCATTCAACCCAACTGAATACCTTGATGTAACAATATACAGTATTTGATGGTGATAGTGCAGAGGGAGCTTTACTCTGTATCTAACCCTGTGCTGTCCCTGTCCTGGGAAATGTTTGATGGGGGACAGTGTAGAAGGAGCTTTACTCTGTATTTAACCTTATGCTGTACCTGTCCTGGAGATCTGATCAAACACTGGGTGGCTGAAGTAGCTTTATTGAGTAAGCCACCCTCCCTTAGATCAGGTACTTGCAACAAACACACAGACTCACAAACATATTTTAGGAACAAACATCGGTCCTTTCTCCCCGTCTGGATCCAATCCCAATCAAGATGGTCACCTCCTCACTGTCCTCTTGTGTTGCATCGAACTCTTCAGTGTCAAACCTGTTCCAATGGAATTCCACACAACAGGGACTTGGATTAAGCCAGGAAGACAGTTCACTACCACCTCCTCTGGGCAGAGAGAGATTGACAAGAAACAATAAATCTACCAGTAATGCCCACAGCGATTGTGTTCAAAAATATGGATGAATTTGAGCAAAAGTGAGGGGATAGTGTCTCACCCATTCATTCATGGCAGAGGCACTGCAGAGGAAACTAAATTTCTTCCCTCTTCAAAAACCCTGAAACTAACTGGACTGGATGGCTGGAGGTGAGGTTTATGATCTGAGGTACAACAATGTCCTCTGAACGAGGCAGTGGGGTTCTTGTTTCTCATCATTGGCCACTAAGAGATTGGAATCAGCCAATAACTGAACATTATTCTGGGAGACAATGGAAGAAAGTGTATTTTTTTTTTAAATCGATCAAGGAAAACAAAAGCAAGAAATAAAATGCAAAGACCTGTGGTAGTTGTGGCAGCAGCTAACGCATGGAGACCTGGAACAGGGAGATTAGGTTCTGATTGTGAGTCCCCAGGAGACAGCTCACTGTCAGTCACAGTAGTATTATGGCCTCGGTCTCCATCGAGATGATCCACTGAGAAGCTTTGCTCATTTGTCTTTTGGTTACAAACGGGCTGGAAGGAAGTTTCGTTGCAAGCTGGGCAGAAGGTGTTGCTGAGCGGGAGGGAAATCGGGGGTGTAACAGTCTGGGGTGTCCAAGGCCTGGATTCAGGAGACGGCGAGGAACCATCAGTGGTTGGGAGAGAAGGAGAATCAAGACCTGAATCTTCAACAATTTCAAGTCCGTTGGAGCCAGTTGGAGCGCCCAAAGACAGAGGGTTCACGTTGACTTGGTCACATTGGCCTGGAAAAAAGGAGGGAAGTCTTTTAGTAAGAGCAAGCCATTGATATTAAAAAAATAGACATCAACTTAAACATTCACTTTACCAATGCATTGTCGCAGCAGCGTCTACAATCTACACAAGGCACTGCAGCAATTCTGCAAGCTTCTGTCAACAGAACCTTCCAAACCCATCATCTCTACCACCTGGAAGGACAAGGGCAACAGACACATGGGAACACCACCACCTGCAAGCTTCCCTCAAGGATACTCACCAACCGGACTTTGAAATACATTACTGCTCCTTCAAAGTTGCTGGGTCAAAACGCTGGAACTCCCTCCCTCACAGCACTGTGGGTGTACTACACCACATGGACTGCAGCAGTTCAAGGAGGCAGCTCGCCACCACCTTCTCAAGGGCAATTAGGAACGGGCAATAAATGCCACTGTGGCCAAATCCTGATAATGAATATTTAAAATTACTCATTATTTGTTAATTGCCTCAGTCAGCGGGATTTGTCATCCCTCCCAACACTGCACGATAACAGACATTCTGCAAGTTCCAATCCAGGCTTTAAAATCTTCGAAGTTCCCAGCATTGAACCCAAATTCGAAACTTCTGTTTGCTAACATTAAGATCTGGCCAAACTCTATTCGGGACCAGAACAAAATATAATTTTGAACCAACTCGCCTTGGTCAGATGTTGAGTATTTCAGAGAATTACTAATGGCACAGTGGTTAGCACTGCTGCCTCACAGCGTCAGGGACCTGGATTTGATTCCTGGTGAGATTTTCCACCATTTTCTCTTTTGGTTTTAATTCCTGACTTGGTCACTGTGTGGAGTTTGCACTATTTATCCCCATGTCTGCGTAGGTTTCTTCCGACAATCTAAAGATGCCCAAATTAGGTTTATTGGCCATGCTAAATTGATCCTCGTGTCAGGGAAATTAGCAGGATAAATACATGGGGTTATGAGGGTTTGGGGCCAGGTGGGATTGTGGTCAGTGTAGACTCAATGGGCCAAATGGCCTCCTTCTGCACTGTAGGGATTCTATACTGATAGGAAAATATTTGGGGAGGGAATCAAATAGATTGAGCATAAAAAAAGTACAAACAATGATTTTGTGGGTTTAATTACATTATTTGCTCCACATTAAATGGAGAAAAAACATATTGTAAAACTGGAATTATCATTGGATAGAAGAAATAAATCTCTTAGCTAGTATTTTGGATAATGTCACCAATATAGAGTGTATGTCCCAGTCCCAGATGATGCCATTCTGTTCAACTTCCATTGTGAAAACAAGGCACACTGACCACTGATGTTACAGAATCCTCATGGTACAGGAGACCATTTGACCCATTGTGTCTGCACCAGCTCTCCTCATGAACATTATAACTTAGTGCCATTCCTCTGTACCCCCAGTTTGCATCTGACAAAAATCTAGAAGGGTCTTTTTTATAAAAAAAAAATTTGTTTCTTGTGTCAGTATGCATGCAGAGTTTTTGTACCTTCATACTTTTTCCTGGGTGATCGTTGCAAAAGTAGAGAGTGGATTTTCAAACTGATGAACAGGCGCAAACACACCTCATCAGGCTGTGACCATCTTTACCGCAACCAATAACATGGGTTAGTCGGAAATAGTGGAAGGGTTGCCTGGGCTATTGTAGCTCAGCCACTGAGGTCTGGCTTAGAGGTGTCTCTCAGACCCAGACACAAGATTCCTATTGTATTCAGAAGCAGAATTCCCAACTGGAGCCCGGCTCTTCTCTAACCAGGGCTGCCTTGGGAGGGGTTCGAAGCTGGGATCTAGTCAGGAGGCAGGGATGCTATCATTATAAAATTCACACTAATTCCTTAACAATTCAATAAATTTGTATTCAGTTCCACTGGGAGAAAAACTGGACCAGAGACAGATAGGGATTTTATCTATTACATTTATGATGATCACTTCAGTCTGCTAGCCATTAATTCAAAGATGGCAAAGTGGGTTAGCACTGCTGCCTCACAGCTTCAGGGACCTGTGTTCGATTCCCAGCTTGGATCACTGTCTGTTTGGAGGCTGCACGTTCTCCCCATGTCTGCATGGGTTTCCTCCAGATACTCCAGTTTCCTCCCACACTCTAAAGCTATGCAGATTAGGTTGATTGGCCATGCTAAATTGCCCCTCACTGTCAGGGGGATTAGCAGGGTAAACATGGGGATACAGGGATAGGGCCTGGGTGGGATTTTGGTTGGTGCAGGCTCGATGGGCCAAATGGCTCCCTTCTGCACCATAGGGATTTTGTGATTCTAAATATCACAAAATGAGATCTTGGAATCCACATCAGTGCTGTGGTTTAAGCTGCCAGAAAAGGCCATGCAGTTCAACTCTGTCAATGCTTATGTTCCAGCCTTTCTTCATCTCATCCAATCAGCAAACCTTTTATTCCTTTCTCTCTCATGGATTTATCCAACTTCCCTTTAAATAGGTTATTGGCATCGTCACTCCCTGTGAGACAGAGTTCCACATTCTCACCCCTCTTGGGGTAAAGAAGGTTCTGCTATTGGGTTTATTAGTAATTCATCTTCTATTTATGGGCCCTGATTTGGTCTTCTCTACAATTAGTAACACTGCAGAACCGTTACAACACAGGAAGCGGCCATTTGGCCCATCGTGTCTGCACCAGCCCTCCAACAAGCATCTGGCTTAGTGCCATTCCCCTGTACCCCTGCACAAACAAACAGGAAGAGGAGAGAGAATGAGCGACAGAGAGAGCAAGCTCTGACAGAGAGAGTTAACCCCATTACCTGTGGGTCCTGGCTTCTCAAACATGGAGTCCAGTGATGGCCCGAAGAGTGGATCCAGAAAGCCAACATCATTCTGGGAGATGGTGGTTCTGCTGGAAGAGGACAGGAAGAATGGGGTGAAAATGACACTGAACATCACAGCTAATGAGGACCAGAAAATTCTAGAACCCATAAAACAACAACCAAAATTCCAGGAGTTAGAATGAGTACAGAACCATTAAGCGTGGGTGGCAGGAAAAGTTACCAACTCTCCAGAATTGCCCTGGACGCTCCAGGAACGAGATTAAATCATCAGGACATTGCTGAGAATAGATCCAGAGGAAGAATTTTGAGATAGGGAGGTGAATTACAAGTTTGTCTCTTGAACTCATTAACATAATCTGCGAGAATAAAGCTCCAACTCATGACATCGCCCCCCTCACAGGTCACATACCTGCCTGACTCGGAGCTCGGAGCGGTGAATCGGAATGGTGCTGCTTCCACACCTGGAGCAAACATAGAAACCCCAAATCAGCAAGTGTCCATTCAAGATCCGGAGAGAAACGGAACTACAGCCAAGTCCGCTCACCAATGTACAACAATCTTAAAGTTTGGAGGATAAAACCCACTGACTGAATAGTTGGTTCTGGGGGGGATTTGAACAGGTCATTTAGCAGAGCTGTGAGTGTGCAACCAGCTACCCGACAGAGGTGCAGTGAGATGGATTGAAGAGGCACATTCATGCACACCCCCACAGTTCTGGAGAACTGCGTGATCCAGCTTGATAAGGGAATGGAATAGCGACCTTGCAACCAAATTTGCTTCTAGTTAGAGGTTTTGTGGAGTAGTTTAGTATTTCAAGGATTCAGGCTTGAGATTTGGGGTCAGAATGGCTGCGTTAACACATTCTGCACTGTTTCCAAGACATCACCTTACCTCTCGGGCAAACCCCCTCAGAGTTTCCATCCACTGACAGTGGAGCCAATTGGATTGTATGCCCTACAGGGAGAGACAGAGATAAAAGGACATGTGGGAAATGCCACATAATAATACAGAATGATGAAAACAGCAATTCCTGGTATTGGGCAGAGGATTATCATTACAGAGTCCTTCAATGCAGCTTCTTGTTTAAACTACCTCTCTACTATTCCTGTTTCCAGAAACAGCTGGGACTGACCCCCTCCTGCAACTCTTATTCACTGTCTATCCCAACACCTGGACTCTACAACACACACACACACACAATACAGGTGGCCATTAGCCCATCATATCTGTGCCAGCTCTTTGAAGGAGCTATCCAATTGGTTCTACTCTTCTGCACATATTTTTCCCTCTAGCACAGATACCAAATCTTAGTACTAGATTGACAAACACTTACTCGTGGAATTTCTTTTGGATGGAATCTGCAAAACAAAAGGGAAGCAAAGAGTGAGTTTGGACAAAAAAAAAAGAGTCCATCCTACTTACTAGAACTTTCCTTGCTGCAAACTCAAGATTTGTCGATCTCTCCAACAGCCCTCATACCCCAGGAACCCCCTGCCCTCCCCCAAGAACATTCCAATTTTCACAAGAAAATTCCTAATTCACATATGGAGAAAAGTAGGGAATTCAGGATTCCCATAAAGCATTCTGTGTCTCAGCACTTGGAACCTTGGGAATGGGTTCAATATTCGACTGACTTGCCATGTCAGGTGTTGTGTCTGGGTCCTTTCCAACCCCACCCAGAACACAACATCTTACTTTAAATAAAAACCAATGTTTCTTTTGTTCACTATTGACTCGTTAACTCAAACCTCAAAGCATGCTTCAGGAACTTTGCTTGGTTATTAGCAAACTCTTCTTTCCAATTCACCACATTTATTATTTTGCTGCCCCCAGAAATCCCACTTCCCCCTGACCATGCCCCACCTCCCAAGGCTCTGCCCCCACCAACCATTGCCCATGATTGGATCCCATACCCTCTCAATGACACACCACCCAAAAGGACAGCGAGACACTTACCGTTGGGTGAGAAGAGAGGACAATATTCCCAATCGATGCCCTAAGTTGCTCCACAGAGGTCACTGAGTCATGGCTCCAGTCCTTCACCGTCACTGGTTTGATCTCAATGTGGAATTTTCGGGGCTCGTCATCATCAAAGTCAGAATCGCTGGAGGAACAAGGCTGGGTCTCCCTCTCATGTTCGGAGGAGTCAAGGAATTCCCATGAAAATCAGGCAACAGGCTGGGCAGCAACACCAGAGTGGATTGGCTAATACTGAGTGCGCTGATCCCAACAACTCCTCTCACACAATCTCTGCTTCTCTCTTTCACCACACCCACCTGCCCAACCTCTCCTCCTTCCCATCCTCCCCACCTGCCTAACCTCACTTCTTCCCCATCCCCGCCACCTGCCCAACTTCTCTTCCACCCACCAACACCCCCCCCATCAGCCCAACCTCTCCTCTTCCTCACCCCCTCCACCTGCCCAACCTCTCCTCCCAACCCCATCACTCCCAACAGTGAACATTAACTCTTTGATAAAGTCATTCTCTATTGGCTATTATTTAGCTGTCAAGGTCAATTCACTCCCCCCCAAAAATAGCCAAGCCTTTGGTGCTATCCAACATGGCAAATGTGGACATGGTGACAGGTTTGAAGTGAAGAGGCTCAATGGGACTTCCTGGTGCAGACCAGCCCACCACTCATCTGTTCAAAATTTTACAAGGGGAAGGTGTCAGTCAGCCACCCACCCTTGAGCACGGTGAGGCCTTTAAGTGGTTAATTAACCACTATTTTATCATTAGTTGCTGACCCTCTTGTCTGTGAGGGGAGGAAATCCTGCCCCCTCTGCCAATTAACCATGTTGAGCAGGAGAGCCACTTTCTCCTCGATGGGCTCCTCACCAACTCTATCTGGGGTCAGGGGTGGGCAATGGCACCCCGTAAAGTCCTGCCCAGGGATCATTTTGGAGTTGGAAGTGTTGGTAGTGCAGCCTCATAGTCATTGGCCCACACAGCAACATTCAGATGGCCACACTCCATTGGACAGCCCATCCTCCCTCACACTGGTATTTTGCCACTAGGTTATCTCCTGGCTACCAGAGAATTTGACTGATTATTAAATAATATCCTGCTTGTCCAAGGTGTGCAAAGTTTACCTCGTGCTTTAAGCTTCAGCTTAATTGACAGATGTTTGTAGGTTCAAGCCTCACTCAAGATATTGAAATCTGGACTAACATTCCAGTGCAGTACTGACAACGCCCTGTACTGCCAGAGGTGCCATCTTTCAGATGAAAGATTAAATTGAGGCCTTGTCCGTCCTCTCAGGATGTAAACAATCCCATCACACCATTTCAAAGAATTCACTCTCCTGTCTTGGGATCAATATCTATCCCTCAGTTCACACTAAAGTATTCCCTGATCATTTAATTTTTTTTTGTGGAATCTTATTGTACATTAATTGGCTGCTGCCTTTCTACATTGCATTTTATACTCCGTTCCTCAGGCAGTAGGTATATATACTGGTTATAATCTTCAGATAGAGACCCTGTGGGAAAAACTTCCCCTTCCCGTCTCTGAAACCAGCTGGGCCCCTCAGAACACTGGAGTGCTACGGAATCATTCACTTGGGAAGGACAGACAGAGGCAAGGATATCATTCTGGACAATGTCAGGCCTGATGCTATAACCTTCCTCATCCACCTCAGGAGAATTCTGAAAAACAGAACACCTTTAGAAACAGCTGCAAACGTGAGTCTAATCCCCTGTTACTCAACAAGCTTCCCGGTCTGGTGCCTAAACCAAGCCGTGTCCTGCACTGTTGGGCCGAAAGTAACACGTGAAACCCGTGCATGAACTATAGGAGCTGAAACCTCTTCCCTGACACAATTAAACAATGATCATAGAATCCTACAACGCAGAAGGAGGCCATTTGACCCATTGTGTATACACTGACCATAATCCCACCCAGGCCCTAACCCCATAACCCCATGTATTTACCCTAGTGTCAAGGAAACTAGTTAAGGGGCAATTTTAGCATTGTCAGTCCACCTAACCTCACACATCTTTGTACATCATGGTGTTAAAAGCTGCAACATTAACCAAGTGTGATAATAGTCTTCCTTTAACAAATATATCTATATCATGTTTCTTGTAAGGGATATGTTTATAACTTAACTGTTTTACACAGTGCCAATTTGTCTGGGCAACAGGCAGCTCGCAAGCTGAGAATGCAGGCTAACAATAGGGATTTGTTTGTTTTAATTTGACTTCATGCATGTTTGGGTTTTCCCCTGAGGATTTAGGAGTAAGGTTTTGATTAGGTTGATGAACAGAATCATATGCTTAATGGGAAGAGCTAAGATCACAGGGAAAAGCAGGCAGTTACTGCTGAGTTCCGAAAGAACCAAGTCTCTCTCTCTCCTTGGAGGCTGCTGTTTGAGATCTGCTAAGAGAAATAGGTCTCCCTCCAGAGGAAGCTCAAGGATTGGCAGTCCACATACCACTACATAAGCGTTGTGTCAATAACTGATTTTGAAGAGGAGTATAAGCCTATAAGAGAAATACTGCTTGATTGGAACTAAGAGGTAGGTTAGCAGTTAAGAATTGTATCCTGTTATGATTTAACTATTTTAATTGGTAAATGTTAAGCTAATTCATTTGTTATAGTTAAACTGTATTGTTAAACAAAGTTTGTTTTGATAAAAACTTCCTAGTGTGTTAGTACAATCATATTGGAGCGAAACACCTTATCCTCACACTAATGCCAAAATAAGAAAGCTATCTGGCCAGGCTTCAGAATATACTTGCGGTTTCTGATCAGTACTCTAAACAACAGACCAGAGATTATGACGGAACTCAGCAGTGGACAGTGAATCTCTGAATTCTCTGCCCATTGAAGTGGTAGAGGCTACCTCGTTGAATATATTTAAGTCATGAGTAGATTGATTTCTGATAGACGAGGGAGTTAAGGGTTATGGGGAAAAAGCGGGAAAGTGGAACTGATTCACTTCAGATTAGCCATGATCTTACTGAATGGCGGGCAGGCAGGCTCGAGGGGCCAGATAGCCTATTCCTGCTCCTATTTCTTATGTTCTTATGGGAAAGGTTCCAGCAGTAACTGACATAAACAAAGGCTTTGGTAAATCATGGCAGCTGAATATCACAATAACTCTCAATACTTAGATTCCAATAGGAAGAGTGGCCACTTGGATAAGATATCATTGCCACCGTTGAAGGTTGGAGGATGCTGGCTAAGAAGTGATGGAGCTCACTATCCAATGGTCACTGTTACACATTGACATTCATCAATGGCAATATAGTTAACTAAACCCAATTTTACAAAGGGAGATGGGAGCAAAATGAGGAGAGTGTCACACTGTGTTAGTGGAGTGTGTCTATACTCACAATAGAGTCAGCATCTGGGGAGCCCCTAAAACAGCAGAAAATACAAGAGTTACTAATTATATCAACACTCAGTCAAATGGTATCACAAATGCTCTCAACTTTCCTCTATTGCTTCATGATCCCCACCCCAACATCTCACACTTCCCAGTTTACACATTCTCTTCCCCCAACCCCCCATCTGTCTGGCCACAAATACATAATTGACTCACCATCTCGTGGATTTGACAGGGAACAGAGAAACCTTTTCCTCCAAAGGAGGAATCCAGAACAAAGGGAGAAAAGGCTTTGAGCTAAGGATTGATTCAGGGAAGTGAAAAATCTGGATCTCTTCATCAAAAGACTGTCAATGTTGAGGGTCAATAGAAACTTTGACCCTCTAGATTGATATCTGTTACCCAACAAAAAGTAATGAAAGGATTTGGAGCAAAGTTTGCTGAGATACAGATCGGGATCTGAGAGAGAAGATGAAATGGGTGAACAGAGAGTTTGTAGTAGAGTAGATTCTACACAGGCTGAAGGAGGAGCTGTTTTTGAGCAGAGACCAAGCTAATACTGGCAGTGCTTATGTGGATCTCCTGGGTGGGAGCAGGACACTAATCAAGAATAATTGGAACATTAAAGAGCCACCTCTCCCTGTTCCATAACTCTCCTGTCACAAAAACCAACTGCATCCTTCTCACATTGTACTCTCACGCTTCTCTCCAAGCTCAAGGTGAACAAAGCCAAGCAAAATTCCTTTTTGAATAGGATGCAAATTGAGACATTCGAGATATTAGCATTTAGATTGATTTTTAATCAGGAACCATGAGGGTGCAAATGAAAATTATAAATGGATGTGAGGAGATCAGTCTCTGGATAGAATGAGACTGATGGGCTGAATGGCTGTCCTCACTGAGATTTATTATTAACTGCAGGGCTCGGTATCTCAGACTCAGCCATTAATACTGAATAAAATGGCACCAATAGGAAACTCACGTGGAATCAGAATCCTTTTCCCGCTTGCTGAGTCCTGGGATCACAAATGATTTCCTTTTGCTTTTCTTCGGAGCTGTTTCACAAGAGGGAAAGTCATAATTCTTCACATAAAGCTTTCAGACTGAGCAGAATCATAGAATTCCTACAGTGCAGAAGGAGGCCATACGGTCCATAGACTCTGCACCGACCACAATCCCACCCAGGCCCTCTTCCCGCAACCGCGCACATTTACCCTGCTAATCCCCTGACACCAAGGGGCAACTTAGCATGGCCAATCCACCTTAACCGCACATCTTTGGCCCGTGGGAGGAAACCCAACAGACACAGGGAGAACGTATAAACTCCACACAGACAGCGACCAAAGGTTGGAATTGAACCCGAGTCCTTGGTGCTGTGAGGCAGCAGCGATAACCACTGTGCACCCTGGATCCTTTACGACTTCATAATCAGCTACCCCAACCAAAGTTCTGCCTCACATCACAGATAAACTCCCACCTCACTCCACGACTGTGTAGCCCTGACTCACAGACCAGCTCTGAGGTCAGTTCATTGTCAGTCTCTGCTGTTTCCCATACTGCAGTTAACAAAGGCTGAAATGGTTCCAGTTCCCTGGGTTAGGGAGACTGAGGTACAAATCGCTGATATATCGCCTGAGAATTCCTGGTCCAGGAATTCTCTTGCCAACAGCTGCTGGAACGTGTGGGAGAGGGAGAGGGAAATGGAGTTGTGGAGAGTTGCTGACAGGCTCAGTGAATCCCGTCATGGTTAAACATTCAGCTAATATTCAACATGCAGAAGCCTGTCCATGGATTCTGATCCCCAGTGAAAGGCATTGCTTTGGAGAGAGGAAGTGGAGCAGAGGGAGAGATCAGTGCAAACTTGGAGGGCCAAAGGGCCTCTTCTGCACTGCATCAATGATTCTATGAAAAGATAAAAGGTATTGTTCACATATTCCAGGTATTGAGGAAGTCCCACATAAGAGATTAGTGTGCAAAAAGGAGTTAATACATTGGCATGGACTGAACTGTTTAATGGACAGGAAACAGAGTAGGAATAAATGAGTCTTTTTCAAGTGACTAGTGAGAACCCACAGGAATCAGTGATTGGGCTCTAACTATTCACAATATAATCAATGATTTGGCTGAGGGAACCAAGTCTAATATTTGCAAGTTTGCTGACAACACAGAACTGGGTGGAAATGGGAGTGTGAGGTGGATGTTAAGAGGATTCAAATGTGATTTAGACTGATTGAGTAAATAGCAGATGCAATATAACGTGAATAAGTTGAAGTTATTCACTTTGGATGGAGAAACAGAATGGCAGATTAGGAAATGTTGATGTACAAAAGAGACCAGAGTGTCGTTTTACGCCAGTCATTGACAGCAAGCGTGCAGAACAACAAACAGGAAGGCAAATGGTATGTTGGCCTTCATCATAAAAGGACTCAAGTGCAGAAGAAAGGATGTCTTCCGACAGGTGTACAGAGCCTCGAGGAGACCACACCTGGAGTATTGTGTGCAGTTTTGGTCTCCTTATCCAAGGAAGGATAACCTGCCAGAGAGGAAGTGTAACAAAAGCTCACCATGAGGAAAGATTGGGGCAACTGGGCCTGTATTCATTGAAATTTTGAAGAATGAGAGAGGATCTAATTGAAATGTGTAAAATTCTGAGTGCTGGGCAGACTGGATGAAGGGACATTGGTTCTTCTAGCTGGAGGGTCTAGAATAAGGTGTCAGTAGTCTCAGAACATGGGATAGGCTACTTATGACAGAGATGAGGAGAAACATCTTCACTCAGAGGGTGGTGAACCTGTGGAATTCTCTACCGCAGAAAGCTGTGGAGGTCAAAAATATATTTCAGAAGGAAGTGGATAGATTTCTAGACTCTAAAGGTGTCCGGAGTATGGAGGAAGAGGGCAGGTGTATGGCATCGAGATAGAGGATCAGCCATGGTCATATTGAATGGTGGAGGAGGCTCGATTGATCGAATGGCCCACATTCCTACGTTCTTTGTTTCTATGCCTCGGTGACAATGAGCAGTGATAGAGCACAGCATCCCTGCGTGTAACTCAGTCCCTGACAGTAGAGGTGGACCCGGACTATCGTCACCCCGAGAACAGCAACACGGCAAGAAGCAGCTCACCTTCCAACACCACCTCAGGGCTACATTCCTCAAACTCGATGGCTCCTGGAAATGAGAGCACAGGGGCAGGAGTCAGACTGAAGCCAGATTCTCACTCCAACACTCATTCACCTCACGCTGTCCGACGCAGAGAGAACATACCCTCCCTCTGGAGAGGGACTCACACCCCATCACCCACCTCTCCTCCGGGAATATACTCTCATTACCTGGCTTCTCTTTGCCAGTCCCTTTGGTCAGAGCGTATCTCTGGATCAGATCCTGCACACGAATATTCTCCACGTTCTGTTTGAACTCTTCATGCACCTGAACAAGGAAAGAACACATCAGGAACTCACCAAGGCTCCTTCCAAGCCAGTGACCTCTACCATCTAGAAGCACCAGGGCAGCAGATACATGGAAACACCACTAGCTGGAGGTTTCCCTCCAACTCACTCAGCGCCCTGACTTGAGAATATTTTGACTGCTCCTTCACTGTTCTGGACAATCCTGGAACTTCCTCCTCAACACATTGTGGATGTTCCTGTGGCTCACTATCTCTTAGCCTAACTCTCCCATTAAATACCCCAAACTTCCATTTATAATATCAAATTGCATGTTACCCCTACCGGAATCCGTGTTCCTTTCACTGCATCCCCTGCCAGCCCTGCACCACTAAGTCCACATTCATTCTCCTTTATAAATTTACCCGTTTCTCTGAAGTTTCCCAAGACAAGTGTGAATGGGAAGAGGAGATAGTGGCCATGCAGTTGAAGATTAGGATCAGGAGGCCATTCAGCCCCACAAACCTTTCCATCATTCAATTAGATCACGGATGATCTGTACCTTAACGCCATCCAACTAGTTTGGTTTTGTAACCCATAGTCCCCTTACTCAACACTGATATTTGTCAATGGAACTCCAGCCTCAAGCAGCTTGTGGGACAGATGGGGGTGGCAGGCGGGCAGCAGAAGAGTTCCACATTTCAAAGACAGTTTGTTGTTTAAAAAAATGCTTCCTGTTATCATCGTTGAACAGGCTCGTTCTCATCTCCTTGCTCTGGTTTCTCTCTCTCTCCCCCACCCACACCCCACAGAGGAAACAGTTTCTCTCTATCCACTTCAGTCAGATCATTCTTTAATCTTCCAAACTCTATTAGGCGCAAACTTTCCTTTTAACAATTGAGGGCATTGAGTTTAAAAGTTGTCAAGTCATGGTGCAACGTTATAGAACCTTAGTTAGGCCGCACTTGGAATAGTGTTCAATTCTGGTCACCACACTGCCAGAAGAATGAGGGGGCTTTGGAGGGGGTACAGAAAAGATTTAGCAGGATGTTGCCTGGTATGGAGGGCATTAGCTACGAGGAGAGTTTGGAGAAACTTGGTTTGTTCTCACTAGAATGATAGAGTTGAGGGGTGACCTGATAGAAATCTATAAAGATTATGACAGGCGTGGACAGAGTGGATAGTCAGAAGTTTTCTCTCAGGGTGGAAGAGTCAATTATTAGGGGGCCCAAGTTTGAAGGTACAAGAGGCAAGATTTAAAGGAGATATACAAAGCAATTTTTTTTTTAAAACAGAGGATAGTGGATACCTGGAACTCTTTGCCAGAGGAGATAATGGAAGTGGATATAGTAGTGAATTTTAAGGGGCATCTTGACAAATACATGAATAGGATGGGAATAGAGGGTTACGGTCCCCGGAAGGGTAGGGGTCAGGCAGCATCGTCTGTGCAGGCTTGCAGGGCCAAAGGGCCTGTTCCTGTGCCATAATTTTCTTTGTTCTGGTTCTAACTCTTATTGTCAATTAGATTTCCTCACACTTCCAAACTTTAGCTCAGTCTCAGCAGCACGGAGCACCTACCTGGCCCACTTGGACATGCGTATCTTCAATGGAGTGGGAATACGACTTGATTAACCCCTTCATGTGTCTCAGGTGAATCTCTTCAACTTGCTGGAATTTCTGCAGGGTCACAGATCAGACCATTGAAACTTTGGATCGACTAAAACAAGGATTAGGAATAATTCTAGAGAATCAGAATCCAGAATATCCGAATCCCTACAGTGCAGAAGGAGGCCATTTGGCCCATCAAATCTACACTGACTCCCAGGACCTTTATCCCACAACCCCAGACATTCCCCATGGCTAATCCACATAACCCAAGCGTCTTTGGACTATGGGAGGAAACTGGAGCATCCGGAGGAATCCCACACAGATACAGGGAGAATGTGCAAATCCCACACAGTGATCCAAGGTTGGAATCGAACCCAGGTCCCTGGAGCTGAGAGACAGCAGTGCTAACCACTATGCCACCCTGTCCAGATCCTGGACAATCCTTTCAGAACCAAGTGCACGGCTTTGCACTCCGAGCCTTGTTCTACCAGGGTCTTCTCCCCCAACTCTTCTCTCACTGAAGTTTGGAAAATGCAGAACAAAATTAACAAACTTTGTTCCATCTCTTCAGACTCAAACCATTACCACTTTTCCCAAATCCATCTCAATCCACACCCAAAGTAAAATTACATTTCGAACTGTATATTTTCAACGTTCAGCCAAATTTTCTGCATCTGCGTGGTTAGAGTGTGATCCCAGTCTGAGCCACTGGTTCCTTCGACAGTGGAGCGACTTCCACATTCTCATCACTCTTTGGGTAAAGAAGATTCCCCTGAATTTCCAATTGAACGTCTTGGGGACTATTTTATATTGACGGCCTCAAGTTCTGCTCTTCTCCACACAAGGAAACATTTTCTCTTTATTCACTCCATCAAAACCGTTCAGAATTTTAACAACCTCTACTGCTCACCCCTGCACCCCTCTCCTCCCCCCAGCATCTTTCTCCCAAAAAGAGACCCAGCCTATCGATCCTTTCCTGATATAGAAACCCACACATTTCTGATATTATCCTTGCAAATTTCTGCACCCTCTCCCAGTGTTTCAATGTCCTTTTTATAGCATCAGAACCAGGAATGGGATACCATGGTGGAACATGGGACAGCACAGTGGCAAGTAATGCTGCCAAGTGCCAGGGAACCGAGTTCAATTCCCAGCCTGGGTTACTGTTTGTGTGGAGTATGCACGATCTTCCCATGTCTATGTGGGTTTCCTCCAGGTGCTCTGGTTTCCTCCCACAGTCCAAAGATGCGCAGGTTAGGTGGATTGACCATTTTAAATTGCCTCTTAGTGTCGGGGAGATTGGCTAGGGTAAATACATGGGATTATGGGGATATAGCTTGGGTGGGATTATAGTTAGTGCAGACTCGATGGGCTGAATGGCCTTTTTCTGCTCTGTAGGAGTCTATGAATTTATGACAACAAGTTCACATTGATTAGTATTTATGTCTAACAAGTCTACTATCATTTCCCAACTTTCCAATTCTATTCCTCTGGAAATGAAGCTTCATGCTTGGTTTTCTGTGTTTTAGTGACATTGTTAACCTTTTGTGTAACTTTTTTGTGGCTGGTGTATTTGTATTAAGAGATTCTTTTGTTCCTCCACCCTCACCCCAAATCGCTCACTTTTGAAGTAATAAGCGATGGTGCTATTTTCCTGAACAAAATGTACTACCTCACATTTATCGGTGTTGAAATTAATTTACCAATAAGTTGTCCCTTCTGCAAATTCATTAATGCCCTCCTGAATTTTGTTACAGGTCTCCTGTCTGTCTAATGATTGCCCCTCACACCTCTCCGCCAATTTGGTGTCATTCACTCCAACCTGTGCAGCCTCTGCCATCTTGTGCTGATAGTCTGAACGAGCGCCACGATATTTCTCGATGCTGGCCTTGTAAGACTCTGCCGCTTTCTTTGATTTGAGTTCAGCCTGTGAGTAAGAATTAGGATTAATCAGCATCTGCAGCAAGACAGCGAAGGAAAGGCGCACTATCCCGGAGGTGATAATCGGAACATTCACTGGCCTGGATAAAGTTAGCTTCTCTACAATAAAATAAAAAGCAAAATACTGTGGATGCTGGAAACAGAACGTGCTGGAAAATTACAGCAGGTCTGACAGCATCTGAGGAGAGAGACTAGAGCTCTGACTTCGGGTCATCCAGACTTGAATTGTTGGCTCTGTTTTCTCCCCACAGATGACGTCAAACCTGCTGAAACTTTCCAGCATTTTCTGTTTTTGTAGCTCATCTGCAAATCAGGCCTCAGTTTAACCCTGTCCCAGTGAGAGCCAATGCCTGAAGGAGTCAGATGCATTAACCATTGAAATGCTGGGGATCAAAGAACAAAGATCAAGACAGCATGGGAAACAGGCCCTTCGGCCCAACATCGCCACCCCGATGTTCCCACCCCTACCCGTGATCCCTGTCTATGTTTATAGATCTATGGATTAAAAACCAAATTTGAGACAATTTAGGGAGAATTTGTGTTGCCAATTAGCCTAAGAGCACATTTTTGGGATGTGGGAGGAAACCGGAGCACCCGGAGAAAACCCACGCAAGCACGGGGAGAATGCGCAAACTCCCACAGACACAGGCTCAAATCCATGTATCTGCACAGCACAGCGATAGTCACTGAGCTGTCGTGTTGCCCATCAAATGGTCCAGGTCAAGCGTACACTAACGACGTGAAGCACTAGGATACTCTTGAAAAAAAAATCCAAGAGCAGCCCTCTCACGACCCATCGCGTGTATGCCCCTCGTTAGACAACAATGTGGACCAAAGCACCTGTAGGATAAAAACAAGTACATCAATATCATCATCTATTTACACACTTCCCAGGGACTCCCAAGGCTCATGATCCCTATTTTAATCAGTTTTCTATACCCCTCCATTCCCATTCTGTTCATGTGCCCATCTAAGTATTTCTTAAATAACTCCAGAGGGCCTGCCTCCACCACTTTACTTGGCAGCACATTCCATACCCCTACCACCCTCTGTGTGAAAAAATTCCCTCTAGCATCCAAATTATACCTTAAGGTGCCAGAGAACAGCTAATGTGGTTCTGCTATTAAAGAAGAGATAAAACAGGAGACTTTTGACCAGTGATTCTCATGTCACTGGTTGCAAAACTATTGGAGAAAACTCTGAAGGAGAGAATCTATCTCCAATTGGTCAGAACATTGAATACAGGACCTCGTCAGTTACCTTATCGATCTCTTTCTGAGAAGCTCCATCCTTTTTCAGCCTGTCCCACTCCTGCCACTTGCCGTGATAATTGTCTTTGCACTTCTGCAGGAGTTGGACACTGGATTGTACATTCTGGACAGCTTCCAGAGTGCCCGACACCTCTTCCTTTGTCTGGGCACGACCGGAGAGACACAAAAAGAGAAGATATTTAATGCGTCACATTCCAACTGATCTGTGATTTGTACAAAATATCCCCGAGAGAGAAACTGCAGACACATCATTCATAATTCCCAATAACACAGAGAGACACAAAGACTCTTTCTTTGAGAGAGTCAAAGAGTATGTACGTGTACATACATACGCACATACAGACCCCGTTACCTTGCGGTGCATTTTGATTTGCTCCTCATTGAAGCGATTTATTTCTTTGATCAAATCATGGAGTTTCTTCACCAGCTCAAAATGACACAGTGCCAATTTATCCGCAGAGCTCCGGAACACCTCCCACATCGGAGCAAAGGTCCTGAAAAAGTGTTGCACTGTTAAACTTTTGCATTTGATTGGCTGCAGCTAGAATCTAAATTCAACAGTTCGGAAACATGTCCTGCCCTAATGTCGCCACGTTCCCCACGATTCAGGGCACTGACCTGCGGCACTGACCCATAGTCCACACACAGCCCCACAGCATTCAAGCCACGACACTTAGTCCACACACTGACCACAGCGCTACAGCCACACACGTAGAACATAGAACAATACAACTCAGTTTCCAGTTGAATGAATCCACAGACAATTCACTAGGAGACAGTGATGTAGTGGCATTGTCACAAGACCTAATCCAGAGACCCAGGGAATCTACCTGGGACACAGGTTCAAATCCCACCTGGCAGATGGTGGGATTTGAATTTCTGGTACTCTGAATTAAAAGTCGAATGGGGACCATGAAACTATTGTCAATTGTTGTAAAAACCCATCTGGTTCACGAATGCCCTTTGGGGAAGGAAATCTGCTGTCCTTACCCAGACTGGCCTAGATTTGACTGTCAAAAATGAAATATCTGAACAAGCCAGACTCAAGGGGACTTAGGAATAGGCAACAAATGCTGCCCCAGCAACACCCACATGCCTAAGTCAATCTCTAAACATAGAGTCACAGGGGATAGGGTGGCAAAGACGGCTTTTGGCCTTCATCGGTCAGGGCACTGAGTACAGAAGTTGGGAAGTTATGTCGCACTTGTACAGGACATTGGTGAGACCACACCTGGAGTATTGCCTTCAGTTTTGGTCACCTTTCAAGATTACATCTTGCTATTGGAAAGATGTTATTAAACTGGAGAGAGTGCAGAAGAGATTTATAAGGAAGCTGCCAGCACTCAAGGGACGGAGTTATATAGGGAGAGGTTGAACAGCCTAGGACTTTTTTCTTTGGAATGTAGGAGATAAAAAGTTCTAGAAAACAAAAGGTAGGAGAATCTGACAAGTTAATGTGACCAGCAGCCAGTCTATCTGAGAGTTTTACATATCTGGGAAAGGGAGAGGCCAAGTAAAATATAACACTGAGTCCTCAGCCTATGTGCCTGAGATAAGGTTCTGTCTTACTCTGTATTAGGCAGAGAGAAACTGATACTGTCAATATGGAACTTACCCCAGTGAACTATTGGTCACCATCTTGGCCAACTTGGACATGGATTTTGAGTAAGATTCCTCAATCAGCGCTCTGCAAGAAGACAGCAACATTTAAATCCTGGGAAAATAATTGCAAAATAAAAATACTGGACATTTAATTGATTAAGAGTATCGTGCTATAGGAATACGGGTGCCACACGCACACACTGACTCTCACTGGGGTACGGGTGCCACACGCACACACTGACTCTCACTGGGGTACGGGTGCCACACGCACACACTGACTCTCACTGGGGTACGGGTGCCACACGCACACACTGACTCTCACTGGGGTACGGGTGCCACACGCACACACTGACTCTCACTGGGGTACGGGTGCCACACGCACACACTGACTCTCACTGGGGTAGATGATCTTCCAGCATTTACAGGATATTTGAAGTGAAAGCACTGTGGGATCCTCACGGTGGACCTTCTGAGGTGAAACTTTGACAAGCAAACCATCCAGGAATGGACCAGATTTACTGGTAACACTGATATCAGGAGTGGCACAGTGAGAAGTCTCACACACTAGGTTAAAGTCCAACAGATTTATTTAGTAGCAAACACCACTAGCTTTGGAATGCTGCCCATTCATCAGGTGAGCCAGTGTGGAATCTCTCAGAGACTAATGACCATATCTTACCTTTCCCTCACAAAGTCAGCCAGCTCTTTGACGGAGATTTGCCCATGTTTCATGTTGTGGTAAAGGACGTCAAAACCATTGTTTTTCTCGCCCTGTTAATGGTAAATAGAGGAGTGTTAATGGAACCTCAGGTTACGTAGACCAACACTTTACTGTGAACAGGCCAAGACAAGCAAACCAACAAAACAAACTGGAAGAAATGATCCAAGGTGAGGGTCAGTGACTAAAAATCCAGAGATTCAGCTCTTGAACTATGTCGTCTGGTTGGAGAGCAGGAATGAAGTAAATTTGCATTTCAGCACAAATTCAGGGAAAGAAAAAGAAACGGGGATCAGGATACAGGCAGAGAGGTGGGAAGAGATCATCAGCAAGGGAGTAAACTCTGCTGTGTTGGAGACAGGGTGTTTGGGTTTGCATTCAGAACTGGGGTACTTTCACTGCTCCATGGCCCGTTTTCCAATCTGGTTCTCCCAGCTCCCACCACAAGCAACCCCTGGGAGGGAGAGGGCATTTCTCAGGAGCTGATCATGTGATACCTATTGGACTGGGTCTTGCTGGACGCAAATACTATGTCAAGATGCTTCTAAAAACAGACCAACATTTCTCAACCTCAGGGTGTCCCACAGCATTTAAGGCCAATGAAAATACACTCAAAGTATAATCACTGTTGGAGAGTGCAGGAGATGCAGACGTCATGTTGTGCTTAACAAGATCCCAAGAAAAGGTATTGAGGATTTCAGTTCCGATTTCAGTGATGTTGGTTGAGGGGTGAATGTTGACTAGGCCAATAGGTAGAACTGTCCTGCTTTTCCTTAGAATAATGGGCACTGGATCTTTAACATTCACCCCAGTGCAAGACAGGGCCTCAAACACCTCACCCTAAAAACAGCACCTTGACAGTGCAGCACCCCCTCAGTCCTGACATTGAGAGTACCAGTCTAGATTGTGTCAACAGTCTCTAGAGTTGGACTTTGATCCACTGAGTCACAGCTACCATTGGAGTCAGAGCCCTGGAAGAGGTGCTGGTTGCATCTGGGTGAACTTCATTGATGTAGGTTGAAGTAACATTCCTCCCTCTCCTCTCCTGCTAGCTTTTGCTGACTTCTTATTCAAAGAATTCTTGGCACCTTCTTTGGAGCCACTTTCTGCTCGAGCATTTCCATGTTCAATTTTAGTACCAACTCTCCAACAAGATTTATTTTTTAAATGAATTCTTTGACATGGGCATCCCTGACAAGGTGCATTAGCAGTCACCCTTGTGATGGTCTTGGTGGGTCACCTTCTTGAACCCATTAGCAGTGGGTTTAATGTAGAAAAGCAACTTGCGAGGTCACTTTAGAGGCAGAATCTGCTACATTGGTGTGAGACAGGCCAGACTGAATGAGGTCAGACAAGCTGACATCTTTTACGGATCCCAGCTTTTAGTTCCAATCAAAACAAGAACTGTAACAGACGTTTAAAAACGAAAGAGAAATGAACCACAAACCTCACTTCCTCCCAGGTGCAGAAATCCAGATTAAGGAAATCAGTAACTGTGAATGCCTTCTCTTTAACCCTTCAATGGGCCAATTGAACTAAATCCATGGTGATGTACTGCCCAGATTAGATTTGAACTCTGTTCTGTGGCAAGGCCTCTCCTTTAACCTTGAGGATTCTGATTACAATGGGTTGCAGCCTGGGTTGGCAGGGAGCTCAAGGCTGCAGGCAGGACAGCAGTGTGTGGAAAACAGGGACAAATTGGTGGTAGAGCCTACTTCTACCTCACGTCACTTGAACTTCTCTCCTTTCCCCCACCTCTTCCCTAAAGGCGGAGGGTCCAGGTTCACAGGTCCTTCCCACCAATCTCAGATATGCAGACACGTTGTGCATGGATGAAGCTTTCAGTTAAGTTTATTGCCATAATCTCTTTGATAATGAAGTGATTAAATATCAAATAAAAACTTGTGTTTATATAGCACCTTTAACACAATAAAAAAAATCCTAAAGTGTTTCATGGGAATAATTGTCAAATAAAATCTCGCACGTAACAGACACTGCGACAGGCAACTAAAGCTCAGTTGAAGAAGTAGGTTTTAAGAAGTGTTTGAGAACATGGAAGTAGAGAAGGGGGGGGGGGGGATTCCAGAACATAGCACCCAGGGAGTTGAAGACATAGCCACCAATAATGGAGACACACAAGAGGCCAGAATTGGAGGAGCACAAAGATCTCAGAGGGTTGTGGGTTGGAGCACAGACAGAGAGGATGGAAGAAAGTGAACGTGAGAAGTTTAAACGTTGAAGCATTGCTGTGCAACATTCAGTGGTGACCAATGAATGGGACTAGGACATGGGCAGAAGATGTGTTGAAGTTTACAGAGGGTGGAAGGGGGCCAGGAGCCCATTGGAATAGTCAAGTCGAGCAGTAAAACAGACAAACAAGCTCTCTTCCCATTGTGAGTTTACCTGCAACACATAGACTGCAACAGTTCAAGGCAGTGAACCTTCCCAAGGGCAACTGGGAATGGGCAACAGATGTTGGCCAATCCAATGATGCTTAACATCTCCTGAAATAAAAATGTGCTGAGGCAGGGCCAGAGATGGCGACATTAGAAAGAAGGCATTCTTCCTGAATGAGAGGATTTCAGCTCCAGGTCAGATAGGACACAAAGGTTGGTTCAGCCTCAGACAGCGACCAGGGGATCAGTGACCTATCATATACACCCACAACATTAAATTAATCTCATGGCTCCTCTCTACACTGACTCCAGCAACTGAATGTTGCCAGAAACGAGAGATCAGAGCTGGATTTTGTTCTCAAGGTGAATCTGAGCAGAACGGTACCCAGTTTGTGCAGAGTTTGTATTTTCCTGTTCTAACTGGAGATCCAGATTAGACTGACTTTTGTCGTGAGATATTCTGCGTTCATTGGACATCACCAGCTCATGGCTCAGACTTTTCCAGCTTTGATATTTCAATATCAGTCATGCTCAGTGTACTTCTCACGCCTCTCTCTCACGAATAGTGTCTTATACTGCCTGAGTTTGATTCTCAGATACCATTCCACCTATTTACACAGTTTGTCCAAGATCGTACAAATTACATTTGATTTTACTTCTGTGCTCATTTGGTGTCGTCTGACCTTTCTGTACTGAGTGTCTGAATCAAGACCTTTGATGCAAATGCATCTTAAACAATGATCCCAGCATCAAACCCCGAGGAAGCAGCAGTCTGTACTCCCACTCATCTCCGAGACTCATCGGGAGGAACGCAGGGAGGAGAATGAAGAATAAAGACGTGCATCATGATTTCTCACAACTTGTTATCTCTTCTTTTACCCCCGCTGGCTTGATATCCTCAGCTGGGAGTAGTTGGCACATTCCTGTAAACAGTACATCAAACAATGATTGTGTCGTCAGGAATGTCTTGCTTGCAAGCTGAAAGCTTTCTTAGTATAGACAGAGAGCCATATGCTGAGAAAAGTGGACAAGATTCAAGAGCAGATGCTCCGTCATAATCCAGTCCCACAATTCCTTAATCTTTTCCTCCTTTCATTGGTCATTAGTGACAATTAATAGCCAGACTAAGTTTACTAAAGCCACAGGAGTTAATCTATGTATAGATAGGTCTTGTTTATTTCCTGGAGCATTGAATATTTGAGTGAGACCAAACACAGGCGTTGAAAATGATCAAAGGAATTCATGGGATATAGAGAGAGAAAAAAATTCTCTCCTTTGGTCAGAGAGTCCAACACAAGGAAGCATAATCCTAAACTGACAGCTCGACTGCTCAGGGGTGGCATCAGGAAGCACTTCATTACACAAAGTGGAAATCTGGAACTCTGCCATTGAGTCTGGGGGTCGACTAGAGTTTAATTTGAGACTGATAGTTTGTTGTTAGGAAGAGGATTAAGAGTTATGGTAAAGACAAGTAAACAGAATTAATAATCAGATTAGCAATGATCTCATTGAATGGTAGAACAAGTTGGAGGGGCTGAATGGTCTCCTCACGGTCCTATGCTTCTCTTCCAAGTCCCTCCTTCCCCTATGGTCCTGCAGTTGTCCATGTGTCCCCTGCTGTTAAATACCTTCACTAGTTATCCCACTGAACCATTTGACCGCTTCTCTTTCTGCTCCAAGCCTGTCTGATCAACAGGCTTTAAAACATTCACTTCTTCCACCACCAGTCAGTGGTAGCCGTGTGTACCATCTACTGCAGGTTCTCACTAAAGCTCCTTCGATACACCTTCCAAACCCACAGACTCCATCATCTAGAAGGACAAGGGCAGCAGATATGTGGGATCATCAGCACCCAGACGTTCCCCTCTGAGTCACTCACGATCCTGACTTGGAAATATAATTGCTATTCCTTCACTGTCACTGGGTCAAAATCCTGGGATTCCTTCCTAACAGCACAGTAGGTGTACCTACTCCATGTGGGCTACGTAGTTCAAGAAGATGTCTCATCACCACCTTCTCAAGGGTAATAATGCTGGCCTAGCCAGTGACATCCACATCCATAAGTTTTTTAGAAGGATCTATGTCGCTATGAAATTCCACAATCTTCCAGGAACACAAGCCTGCTGTTGCCACAGTGAGAGATGGGAACGTTTGGGGTAGAGGGGGCGGATCTGAAGTGAGAGCAGGGACTGTTGAAAAAGGCTGTGTTATTATTTGTGATGTAACACTGGGATCGATTTTGACTCAAGCGCTGTCAAATCTCTTGATCAATTTCAAGTTTTTTTTCTCTGCCATTAATTAATCAGAGCCTGTAAACCGAATCCCCATCAGTGCAAACTCTGACTGCCACACAATCCGCTGGCATCAACATTTAATGAGACTGAAACGCTAACCCCGAAATCAAGTCGAGACTCAGAGTAACAGCTGCCTCCCGGCTGCACAGAAAGTATCACCTTCAGCACAAAGGCCACACGTAGTTCAAAACCTGCGCGGAACCCAAGCTCCTGTGGGAACATCCCTCCACAGACCCCACCTCACTCACCACCACCACCGCTCTCCCATTCTCAGCACTGAACCAAAAAAAAAAATACCTATACATTCTCTTGGCCTTTCCTTGACGTAGGTATAAAAGCCTTTGCTGAAACACACACCCACAGTGGTAATGACAATCTACCCTGGCTTGTATCGAGCATCACTGGACGCATCATTAACTGAAGAGAAAGAAACTTCAAAGTGGACAAGTTTCTCAGGGATTAGTTTGGGCCTGGAAACTAAACCCCATCTTCCCCAAACACAGACATTGAGCTATTTACAATCTGGATCAGGAAGCACCATTTCTAGGTGTTTGGGCAGGATAGCAGTCCTGTCCCAGTGACTCTGAAGTCCCCCTCCCAGCAACCAGACATAGTTCAGACACGGCCCGGAAGTTTCAGTTACCTCTGGTGTCAAAACTTGCAGTGCTCGCTATCCAATAGAGCGAACAAGGCAAGGAAACAAGATCGATGGAGTGCTGATCCAATCAAACTCAATTCCAACGGCAAACTAAGGATCTTCCCAAACATTTGATTTTGGGAATCTGATACTGGATTGCAATATTCACTTAATAGCAATAAATGGCAGTGGTAAATCCCAACAGCCAGGATTTCATAATGGCAAAGGAAAAGACAAAATAGCTACTTCTGAGGCCCATCCACTGGTCCTTCAGTCCTCTCAATGTAGTTTACATTTCATTTCCTCTCCAATACACAAACGCATCTTGAATGACTCCAATATTTTGCACTATGAACTTTTCCAAACACTTATTGCAATAGCAGAACCCCTTCTTCTCTGCAAGATACTGTTTGGATAATCTTCCCCCCCCATAACTCTACCCCACCATCTAATTCAAAATCAGAATCGGGGGTGCACGTGTTCTGATAATTTTGCCCATCCAACCAATGTGTGAGGGTGGAGGGAAGTAGGCTCTCATCACCTGAGTGAAATAGAAGATCTTGCCCTGCAACTTCCACCTCAGAATCCGTCACATCAAGACATGGCTCTGGTAAGTAGGAACCTCACCTTTGAGTCAGGAGGACGTGGGTTCAAACTCCACTCCAGACAGTTAAAAATTGATGTGGTGCTGAGGGAGTGCTGTGCTGCCAAAAGGAATCATTGTTTGGATGAGATGTTAAATTAAGGCCTTGCCTATCCATTTGGTCAGAGGTAAGCCATCCCAAGGCCCCCATTTCCAAACAGCAGAGGAACTCGCCTCCAAACTCCTATTTATCTCAACCAATCTCACCCCAATAAAGATGGTTTGGTCATTTTTCACATTGCTGTTTGCAGGATCTTGCTGTGTACACACGATGAGTTTTTTTTAAAACATTTAGGACACCACACTTAATTACAGTGTGCTCTGAGTGTCAAAGATTGTGAAGGGTCGTACAGAAAGGCCAGCTTTCCTCTCTCACATTTTTACAGAGTCCCTGTTACACAGTAAATCCCTTCAACTGAACAGCAAGATCCCATAAACTGACACTGTTGTTGGTGTTTCCAAAGGTTGAAAATGTCAGGGCGATGGGAGAACATCTTCAGTTAGTTACAAGGACATCAGCAAAAGAAGGAGGTGACAGCCATTTGACCCTACAAGCCTGCTCCACCATTCACAGGTGGCCTTTACCTAATTTTAACCATTCCACACTTTCCTCATATCCCTTAGTATCCAAAAATCTAATCAACCTCTGTGTTGAATATATTCAACGATGGAGCATCCACAGCTCTCTGCGAGAGAGAATTCCAAAGATTCACAGCCCTTTGAGTGAAGAAATTTCTCCTCATCTCAGTCTTAAATGGCCGACCCCTTAATGTCCACTTGAATCGGTGAATGGACAGGCAGGGTCTTGGTTTAGCGTCTGATCTGAAGAAAGCATCCCCGACACCGCTGGAGCAAGGAGGATACAGATCGGAATCGGGAAAGTTCTGAAAACGGCTCATCATTCCGACACACAACCCTGAAGAAAAGGGAATCGGCTTTAAGGAGGCGATTGGCGTGCGATGGCAGGGCGGGTGGGCATTGTGGGGGGAGCGGCAGCTCGCGACAGGCCCTCCATTGTGCCCCATGAACAGTGGCTGCAGTGACAGTGGGGCAAGGGGTGGGCAGAGGGAGAGAGGGAGGGCTGGCACACTCCAACACAACACAGCTATTCTACCGGGCCTGGTTGCCAAGCAGCTCAGTTGCCTAGCGACTGGTATTATCCTACTGGATGCAAGGCAAGCCAGTAAAACACGAAGCCGTTCTCTGCTCGGCACTGGGAGAAATGCATCACAGAAGAGCAAAGGAAACCCATCCACACTCCGAGCTCACGGCAGCGAGTGGCATTAACAGGGCCCTGGCACAGTATCCCCCTACAACACTCCAAACTCCAGCATTCCCACAAACATCAGAGTGGTTGTAATCTGACTCTGTTTATTCTCCAAACCTGCTTGCTTCTTTCCCGAAGGCACCCAATCCTGCTAGAAACAGCACGACAACAGCCTACAGGCCATTCAGCCCATCCCACTCTGTGCCATTCCTTTGCAAGAGCAACCAAGTTAATTCCACTCTGTTCCTGCTACTCTTCCCCATTCCCCTCCACATCCCATCCATCCCACTTCACCCTCCCCCATCCCCTCCTCACCCTTCCCCCACCAGATTCAAACTACCCACTGTCTAAAATCCCTTTCCCTCTTGTTGTCTCTGCTTCTGCTGTCAGTAGTTTGAGACTCTTGACTCTTCCACTAATGGGGGGACAGTTTCTCATTGTCTACTCTGCCCTGACCCCTCCTGATTTTCAGCACCTCCACCAAATCTCCTTTCAGCCTCTCAGGCTCAATTCCTCCAGTCTATGCAAACAGGTTCTTTATTC
The DNA here is from genome assembly GCA_024679065.1 of Sphyrna mokarran. NCBI lineage: Eukaryota > Metazoa > Chordata > Chondrichthyes > Carcharhiniformes > Carcharhinidae > Sphyrna > Sphyrna mokarran. The sequence continues at coordinate 13,283,336 of JAGIQG010000026.1, read as the reverse complement.
CTGGAATCATTTGCATAAATCTGGACTATGCTGTCTCGAACGCCCCCACATCTTTCCTGAAGGGTGGCACCTGGAGCTGGATGCAATGCTGAGGCTGAACCAGTGTTTTATAAAAGCTTGATCACAATTCCTTGCTCTGTACTTGATGCTGCTCGCTATAAAAGCCAAGAGGCTGTTTATTAACCACTTTCTCAACCTGCCTTGCCTCCTTCAATAATTAGTGTACATCTACCCTGGTTCAGGATTGTATCCTTCATTTTGTATTCCTTTCCCCTAATTTTTCCTAATGCATCACTTTACATTCCTCTGCACAAATTTGATGGAAACTGAAATGTGGTCAATATTTCGCCCAATGCCAATCTTCACACTGTTGGTTTTGAGCAGTGAATGTTGCTCTGGACATTATGACTGAGTTCACACTGACCCTTCAGCCCTACCTCCAAACAACCCACAGAAACCACTATGCAGCTGATTGGAGGGTGGGGGGTACAAGGGAAGGTTTTTAACTCTTGTAGGGCTGAAAAAGACAACAAAACAATGCAGAATAACATCACAGCCTGTCCAATCTCTCACCGAGCGCTGGGAACAGGTTAATGCGTGCTTTTTTGCATCTTTCTGTGCACTAGATACCAGCTGGGAAACAGAATCATGGCTCCAGCACACACTAACCTATTCGAAATTCCCATTTCCAAACCGTACCGGGTCACTATTTATTTAGTGATGAGGGAAAGAGTTAACTATTATGGTAATTTATTCAATTTTAAAAAAAAGGACAATATCTGATGATGTCAGAAGTGACTGTTTGACAGGAGTGAATGAAGTCGGATCAGATATGTAAAGCTGAGGCAGCGAGAGTTGTAACCAGTCCAGAAGTGGCAGGTGCAGAACAAGTAACTGTTTATCCCTGCTCTATCTCAACTCGGTGTATCCGTCTGTCCCCCTTTCCTCATCTTCCCAGTGCTTTCATTTCTCAGACTAATCTCTTCACCATCGTTTTAACCTCTGGCATTCCCAGCAGGGGATTTTTAAACAGGGCAGAATACTTGTACAGGGAGCTCCCTCAGAAACAATGGTTACCTTCAAGACGTCTGGATCTCTCATGGGACTGGATTCAACTCCTTTTGCAAGTGCCGAGATAAAGAGTTTGCTAAGGCCCATCGCTGGAAGGGTCCAATCTCAGCACAGGCAGAGCTGAATGTAGACTAGTCATTATTGAGGTGTCAGCTTGACTCAGTTTTAACGATGCAGCTTCAAAGTCAGAAGGGTCAAGTCCCCTGTAGGATTTGACCAAACATCCAGCCTGATACTGCAGCACTCCCTCAGTAATCCGCTGCAGTGTCAGAGCCCACGTACTCAGATACATTTTCAGTTGGACATAGAAAGTACATGTCACTATTTGGAAAAAAAGCAGTGGAGGGTGGGAGGGGGATGTGATTATGCCTGGTCTCCTGAATATTTAGTCCTCAAACAACTTCATCAAAACAGATTATCTGCTCACTATCACACTGTTATCAGTGGGATCTTGCTTTACAAATATTGGCTGCTGCGCTCTCTTCATTTCAACAGTCACTACATTTCAAATCAACTTCATTGGCTGTGAGGCACTTTGGGATGCACCATGGTGCTAGATCAATGCAAGTCTTTCCTTTCCCCACTCTGCCTTGCTGCGGCAAACACAAGTTCCCAATTACACCCGTTATGAACAACATGCCAGGGTAGCTAGCAGGAGTGCACAGCGGGTGTACAGAGTACAGGGTACTCCCACTATTTTTATCAGAAAGATACAGCCTCAATCTCCACAGGCCAGCAGGACGCATCCTGGCAAGTGTTCAATCCACTGAGAGACACCTCGAAACCTCCAGCTGTTAAAAGTTTGACAGGGATCCTTCCCTGGGTGATCCTAACCATTTGTTATTGGACATACAGCAGACTTAAACTTTAAAGTTCATTTATTAGTCAAAAGTGAGGCTTACATTAACACTGCAATGAAGTTGCTGTGAAAATTCCCTTAGTCACCACAGTCTGGTGCTTGTTTGGGTCAATGCACCTAACCAGCACATCTTTCACGCTGTGGGAGGAAACCGGAGCACCCAGAGGAAACCCACACAGACGTGGGGAGAATGTGTACACTCTGCAAGACAGTGACCCAAGCCGGGAATCGAACCTGGCTCCCTGGCGCTGTGAAGCAATGGTGCTAACTACTGTGCTGCCCTTGGGCAAGGAAAACAGGATTCCTTCCTTAAAGGACATCAGTGAACCCATTTTTTAGTGGAGGAGTAAAGGTCAGTAAGGGGAGTTGAGTTCGAGTTAGGTCATGAGTTAATGATAGAACGTGCTGAAGGGAGTGAACGGCCTCCTCTTCTTCCTCTGTTTAGAAAGAGATAAAAAGGTTTCTGATGGGCCTGCTTCATGGACTAATTTCAGTGGATCCTCGTATCTTCTAGAGCCTCGTTCCCCTGAAGTAGAACAGGTTGTTTACCATGTTAAAAGTGCAATATAAATGCAAGCTGTGGTTATGGAGTATTTACTAACTAGGAAGTCTTGCTCCAATCTCCCTCGCTCACAGGATCTGGTCAACAGTATTCCAAAACATCAAATAACAGCTTACATTTTGGAAATATGTGACTAATAAATTTACTTTACATTTATGTAGCCCCTTTTACACTGTGAAACATTAAGCAGTGCCTGGTAGGAGGAGAGGGGTGTTGAGGCAGGGGTGCGGAGAGGTTTAAGGCTCAGGAAAACACAGGCAATGAAGGGTATGTGCTGCCAGCTGGGAGGTTCGATTGGTATCAGAGGCAGAAGCACAGTAACAAACCACAACGGCTGGACTAGCTACTATCACACAGGAACGAGCAAACGCTTCCTTCCCACTTTTAATCTGAGTTAACGAGAGCAACTGGGGTCTTAGCTGTGATATTTTAAGCTTTTAAAAAAGTCCGACTCGAAGCTTCAGCTGCTTTTAAAAACCTCAAGACTCAAATGATTTGCTCAGGCCCAGAAGAGGAAAGCAGAGTCAGATGTAGTTCTCAATCCATGAATAAAAATTCCCTTAATTAGTGAATATTTAAAAATCAAATTCAAGAATAATTCAAATACTTTTTTCGGCCAGATCAGCTCCCTCACAAACCTTCTTACAACAGCCCCATCCACCAACCCTCACCCCATCTCCAAAATCCCTTTCACTCCTCAAAATTTCCCACTCGCACACTCACCCTCACAAACCCCCACCCCAGCCCAGCTCCTCTCAAACCCTCTCACAACAGCCTCAACCCATCCTCACCTCAACAACTGAGAAATCTCTGGTTTCCAAAAGTAATCGGCTAAATTCAGTTTCTTTTTTACTTTTGCAGAAAATTAAAAATTATTGTTTAGGATGTGGACATTCCCACAGTCAGAACGCAGGGTTTTCCTCTACACTGTCTCTATCAAACACTCCCAGGACAGGTACAGCACAGGATTAGATACAGAGTAAAGCTCTCTCTACACTGCCCCATTAAACACTCCCAGGACAGGTACAGCATGGGGTTAGATACAGAGTAAAGTTCTCCCTACACTGTCCCCATTAAACACTCCCAGGACAGGTACAGCTCGGGGTTAGATACAGAGTAAATCTAAGTTCTTTTTAAAAAAATCAGGCTGTTCCCTCTTTCAAAAACACATGCCTCCAATCAAATCAATTAAACACAGGATCAGTTTTGCATTTTCACCAATGAAAATCTGTTATTTGCCCTCAGGATTCCAAATGTTTTCTTGGATGTTGTAGAGTGCGGTGAAGTTATCAACTGACTCGCAACAAATAACCAGTTACTGCAACTGCTGCTTCTAATTTACTTTTATTGAATTGTTAGATTAGGAAGTTATGTTTTTATTTGCAATCCAATGGCTATATAATGCATGTGACTATGCAGGGGCTGTAAAACTTTTGCAACTTAAAAATCAGAGTTGTTACAGCACAAAGGCGGCCATTCAGGCCTCTTTGTTGACTAGCCCCCTGCAGGAACTATCCACCCTTCTGCCTGTCCCCCACATTTTTTTCCTTCTTAAATAATTAAGTATTTGCTTTTGAAAGGCTCACTCTCACCTTCACCACACACAGACAGACAGATCCTAATCACTCAAAGTGTGAAGGCAATTCTCTCCCTGTCACCATTGCTCCTCTTGTCAATGATCTTAAAATTCATTCCCTCAGATTCTTGGTCCTTCCATCAGTGGGAAGAGTTTCTACCGATCTATGCTGCCCTGACCCCTCGAGTACGAAAAGCAAGGGAACAACCCTCTCAAGCGGAGGCAATTTTGTGGGTTCACGATCTGGCACCATAATCTCCGCGACCAAATTTCCAGCGAAGTCAGCTCCATGCCAGGAAATTGACATGGAGCTGCATGAATTATTTAAATCCTGATTTTAATATATTTAACATTATGATCTTTGGGCCCAGGACAGAATATTTCATCTTTTGTATCACCGGTAAATTTTGAAATTGTGGCCTGTATACTGAAGTCTAGATCATTAAGATTCATCGAGGAGAACAGAGGTGTGAACAGAACAATAACCCTGGACAACTCCACTATCAACCTCCCTTCATCCCAAAAAGTAACGATTCACCACTACTCTCTGCTTCCTGTCACTTAACCAATTTGTATACATGTTGCTGTGTCCATTTTATTCTATGAACTTGGATTTTGCTCACAAGTCTGCTGTATAGCAGTTCCATGTGCGCTACATCAATAGCGTTACTCCCATCAACCCTGTCTGCTAGCTCATGAAAAAGCTCAAGCACGTTAGTTTAACACCATTTGCACTTGACAATCCCATGTGGGTTTACCTTAATTAACTCACATATGCCCAGCATATGTGAATAATTTTGCCCATAATTATTATTTCTGGAAGCTTCCCCACCGCTGAGGTTAAACTGCCTCCAGTTGCCGGGCTTCTCCTTACACCCTTTCTTTGAACAAAGATATAACAATTGCAGTTTTCCAGTCCTCTGGCACCACCCCTAAAGAAGATTGGAAAATTATGGCCAAGTGCCTCCCTAATTTCCATTCTCACTCCCGCAGTATCCTTGGATGCATCTGATACAACCCTGCAGCACGGTGGCAAAGTGATTAGCGCTGCTGCCTCACAGAGACAGTGAGCTGGGTTTGATTCCCGGCTTGGGTCACTGTCTGTGTGGAATTTGTATGTTCTCCCCATGTCTGCGTGGGTTTCCTCCGGGTGCTCCGGTTCCCTTCCACAGTCTGAAAGACGTGCTGGTTACGTGCATTGGCCCAAACAGGTGCTGCGGAGTGTAGTGACTAGAGAAACTTCAGTAGTGTAAGCCTTACTTGTGACTAATAAATAATAAATAAAACCTACCCTTCCTGTCTATCTCTCTTCTTTAAAGGCGGCTCATTGTTCCATTAGTTTTTTTTCTGCTCATTGTTGATTCCAGTTTCTGAGTCAGATCCACAATCATTAAAGTTGACTTTCCCACAGTTCATTATTCTTACCCTTCTCCATACAATCTAAACTCAATAATGCAATGATCACTGTTACCTAGACGTTTCCTGCTGGCATTGGATCCATCTCATTCCCAAGAACCCGTTCCGACAGTGTTGGACTGTGTCCTCTTTTAAGGTCAAACCAAATAGACAAACTCAAATTAAATTAGGACAAAGTAAAAGGGGCGGCTCCCCAAAAGGAAGGGGAACAGCCCAAACAAAAACAAAAAGTACAAAGGAAACTTAAGACACATCACATCAAAATGTGATTGTCGGGACCCATAACGCACCCCAGCCCCTGCGGTGCCCAGCAGGCAAGAAAGGCGTCGACTGTGCCCGCGGACACCGCATGCTCTCTCTCCAGGGACACCTAGCCGTGAACGTAGCCACGGTAGAGGGGCAGACAGTCGGGTTGGACAACTCCTTGTTGGATGGGAAACATATCATTTTAGAAAATTCTCTTGAAAACATTAATTGTTGCCCCTCTCTGCTCTTCACATTCCTACTATCCCAGTCTACATTCTGGTAATTAAAATCCTGCATTGTGACTAGTCTATAATTCTTACATTTCTCTGTAATTTCCTTGCAAGTCCCAAGATTAGGAAGAGTGCTAAATAAATTCTCCTTTTCAGAGAGAAATTCCTGTTTGAGGGGAAAAGTATTTTGAAGTTCTGCTGTTTGTTTTGGCAAACATGCATCTAAAATCTCCCCAAATAATTCTACTACACTCCTCATTCAAATGTAACTGTTTCTCTTCCCACGTGCCCAAAACTAACCCGACTTAAAGAGTAGCACACTCATTTGACAGCAATTTATACCAGTGCCACTCAGAGACTTAAGCACAAGGTCTCAGCCAACATTACTTATGCAATGCTGAAGGTGTGCAGTACTGCCAGAGGCATTGTGGTTTGGACAAGATGTTAAACTCTGTCAGGTGGATGCAAGTGATCTGATGGCCACTCTTTAAAGAGGAGCTGGAGAGTTTTTCGTAACCCAGTGAACAAAGCAGCAAATAATAAAAAAAACAGATCATTTAACATACAGGAGCCTTGGGGAGGGGCTGTTTTACACACCTGTGGGTCTTGCTGTGCACAAATTGGCTGCTATGTTTCCGATATCACAAGAGTCACTACGCTTTAATTATTTCATCGCGTTTCCCCAAAGAGCTTTACACCAAGTAAAAAGGTGCTAAAGAAATGCAATTATTTTCACATTTCTATAAGTCTAATGTGGAAAGGGACATTTGGGAGTTTGAGGGAGGTGGGAAGAAAATTGGCAAAAACTGAAATAAAAAACAGATAGAAACCCAGAGAGCAGGGGGAAAGCGATTAGAAAACAAGGAGGGATGATTCTCTGTTTAAAAGAGAGAGTAGTTCTCCTTTTTCAGAAGCTGGTAACAGCCTCGAATGTTGACAGGGAATTGCACCCTGCTGAATATGTTGAAGATTATTTAAGGAAATAAGGGCAAGTATACAGGGAGCTGTGGCTGAAATCATTCACAGCTCCTTAAATACTGAAGAACAGGCTGGTGATTTCTCAGCGTTGTAATTTCCATCCCATTAATTACATGCCTGTGTTGTTCCATGCCTAGAGTTAAGGAACAGACTGAAAGATTCAAATAATCACTGCAGCAACAGCAGCCTTACAAAAACATGTCTTTTGAAACACTAGGCAGCCGTATAAGGGGGTGGGGGGAGTATGGGGAGGGTAGTGGAGCCGGGGGGGGGGGGGGGGGGGGGAGGCAGGATCAGGTCAAAGATCATTCTCAGTCTGACATTTAAGCCATTATGGATCTCAGAACCCAAGAAAACTGGAATGAGGGGAGGCCATTCCATCCCTTTAGTTTGTTTCATATTCTATCAGCTTGTGGCTAATACCCTGACCCCACTTACTCATCTTGGTTCTGTAATTCTTTTTAGGGGAAGGGATGACCTGGTGGAATTATCACTAGACTATTAATCCAGAAACTCAGCTAAGGGTCTGGGGTTCAAATCTTGCCAAGGCAGATGGTGGAATTTCAATTCAATAAAAAAAAAAAATCTGGAATTAAGAACCTACTGATGACTATGAAACCATTGACAATTGTTGGAAAAACCCGTCTGATTCACTCATGTCCTTTAGGGAAGGAAATCCACCATCCTTATCTGGTCTGGTCTACACATGACTCCAGAGCCACAACATCGTGGTTGACCTTCAACTGCCCTCTGATGACTAGAGATGGGCAATAAATGCTGGCCCAGCCAGTGACACGCACGTCCCACTAATTACAAAGAATTCTTACCCAACGATGTATCAACATTATTTTTGAAATTGTCGCTGACCCTCATCCACCACAGCTTTCTGAGGGAGAGTTGCAGGTTTTCACATTCCAGTGTGTGAGGAATGCATCCAGACATCACAGCCTGGCTCATTTTAAGATTCTGTCCCCCTGTTCTAACTCCAAGGGATGAAGTAGTTTCTCCAGTGGGCCCCTTTTATTATTTTTATCATCTCGATTAGATCATCCCTGAACCTTCTAAACAGTGAAGAAATGTGGAGCAAGTTGATGCAAATGGTCTTTGTGAATTAACTCTTCAATCCCCGATATCATTCTGGTAAACCTGCACTGAAATCTTTCCAATGCCCAAGGGTACATTTATTTCATTTTTGGGTTCCCTCTGAGGTTCAGTTAAAAAAAATTCCAACACCGTTATTCAACCACCATTCTGTCCCCACCCCTGCAAACTGTCCTGAGACAACATCACTAAAATCCATTATCAAAGCATGATCATAACTGCCATTTGTGCAATCTTATTAAGTGCAAATTAACTGTTGCGCTTCCCACATTTATAACTATGTTTTTAGAGTCATTGTTGTAAAGTGTGTAGTAATGTCTTCAAGGTGTGAAAGGTGCTATAGAAATTCAGGTCTTTAATCTCTGCTCTTGATCATGATCCTGTGCTACAGTGGTGTACATAGTCACTGACTGGAAACATGGTGTGCCAGTACAGATTGGCTGGGCTTATTCCGAAATGACCATTGAGCAGCTGTTAAAACACCGAGTAATAGTCACCTCATTGGATATTATTTTAGAAATCACAGAATCCTGTCAATGCAGAAGGAGGCCATTCAGCCCATCGAGTCTGCACCAACAATCCCACCCCAAGCCCTATCCCCACGACTCTTCACATTTACCCCACTAATCCCTCTAAATTACACATCCTAGGACACTAAGGAGCAATTTAGCATGGCCAATCCACCTAAACCATACATCTTTGTAGGAGGAAACCGGAGCACCTGGAGAAAACCCACACAGACACAGGGAGAATGTGCAAACTCCACACCGCCAGTGACCCAAGCCAGGAATTGAACCCAGGTGCCTGGAGCTGTAAGGCAGTAGTGCTAACCACTGTGCTACCATGCTGCCTGGCCAGTGACACCATCCACCAGCGCAACGTCTCATCTTTCGACTAAGAGACTTACCAATTGCTTATAATAGGCATCTAGACTTCAGGACAAGAACGTAACCTGCAGACATCTCATTTAACCCCCACATTCTATCTGTCCCACAACTTTTTTAATTTCAATATACTCCACAAGAGTCTACAAACATTGCACTTGTGTTTGCTTCTGGAAATTCATCCCTCGGAAGCCTCCCCATCTCAGAGATGGTCCTGAAAGCCTATTTTATTTTTCTCATTCAAGTAATGCGGGCGTTGCTAGCTGACCCAACATTTATTGGCCATCCCTAATTGTCCTTGAGAAGGTGACAGTGTGCTGCCTCTTTGTACTACTGCACTCCATGTAGTATAGGTACACTCACAGTGCTGTTAGGGAGGGAATTCCAGGATTTAATTGACTTGGGGAGATGGGGGTGGGGGGAGGAGATGGATAGAAGGGGAGGGAGGGAAAGAGATCTTCCAGGTTGTGGTGTTCCCATGTATCTGCTGCCCTTGTCCCTTTAGATGGTAGTGGTCCTGGGTTTGGAAGGTGTTGCCAAAGGAGTTTTGGTGAGTTCCTGCAGTGCTTCGTGTTGATGGTTCACACTGTGTTCAGTGGTGAAAGGACTGATTGTTTGTGGATGGGGTGCCAATCAAGTGGATTGCTTTGTGCTGGACGGTGTCAAGCTTCGAGTGCTGTTGGAGTTGCATCCATCCAGGCAAGTGGGGAATATTCCATCACCCTCCTAACTTGGGCCTTGTAGATTGTGGACAGGCTTTGGAGAGTCAGGAAGCGAGTTACTCGCCACAGGATTCCTAGCCTACAACCTGCTCTTGTAGCTATAGTTTTTAAAATGGCCAGTCCAGTTCAGTTTCTGGTAAATAATAACCCCCGAATGTTGATAGTGGGGGATTCAGCGCTGGTAATGCCATTGAATGTCAAGGGGTGATGGTTAGATCCTCTCTTGTTGGAGATGGTCATTGCTTGGCATTTCTGTGGCACAAATATTACCTGTACTTGTCAGTCCAAGTCTGGATATTGTCCAGGTCTTGCTGCATTTGGAAATGAAATACCTGAGCAGTTTGCTAATGGCTGAACATCTCCACTTCTGATCTTATGGTGGAGGGAAGGTTATTGATGAAGCAACTGAAATCGGTTGGGCCTAGGACACTATTCTGAGGGACTCCTGCTGCTGAGGTGATTGACCTCCAACTATCACAACCATCTTCCTTTGTGCCAGGTATGATTCCAACCAATGGAGAGCTTTCCCCCGATTCCCATTGACTCCAGTCTTGCCAGGCTCCTTGATGACACACTCGGTCATATGCTGCTTCAATGTCAAATTCTTATCACCATTTCTTTAGGCCATGTGTTAGGTTACTCACCCAGTGTCTCTTTCTTTGTTCAGGGTTACATTTTTCACAGATGAAGAATTTGGTCTATCTTTGATAGAGTTGTTTAATTATTCCCATTCCCCTGGCTCCTCCTCATCACTCCTCAAATTTCCCTTTTTAAGAACTTATACAATTTGCTTCAGAAACAGTTATTATTGAATTGGTTTCTGATATCTGATCAGGAAGTGCGTACCAGACCACAACAATTTGCCCTGTCAAAATATTCTCATCTTCTCCTTTGGTTGTTGAGCCAATCACTTTAAAATTGGTGCCCTCTGGTGTACACCCCTCCTGTCACTGAAGAAAGTTTCTGTGTGTTTACGCAGTTAAAACCACTCACCACTTTGAATACATCAATTAAATCTCCCCTTAATCTTTCCACTCTTAAAAAGGAAACAATCCCAGCTCCTCCAATCTTTCTCCATTAAGCAAATTCCCTCAAACCTGGCACCAAACCTAGTAAATCTCTACTGCACCCTCTCCAAGATCTTGACATCTTTGCCCCAAAAATTAACACCAGATTCTGAGTGAAACTTGGCCTGTTTTTCCTAAATGTTGAGAATAATTTGCTGCTTATGTTCCAGACCACTATTTAGAAAGCTCAGGATCCCGCATCCTTTTTTTAAAAAAAACAGGTTTATCGACTTGCCCAGACACCCTCATGCGTCTTGCCTGCTGAGACCTTTAAAATTCTAGTACTTAATTTATACTTCTGATCATTGATAGATTTTGTCAAACACTTGGGGATATTTTTCAACATCATAAAGCACTACATTATTTGTTGGTGTAATGAGTCTAGCTATTCTACTACAGAGGGCAGCACAGCTTGACAGAATGCTCTCGTCACGCACAGAGTTGCTAGGTAGTGATTGAGAACACAAACCTTGGCTGATTTCACCCTCTTGGCACTGAAGCCAATCGTTACTCGTTGCGATGGGGGTGGGGTGGGAGGGGGTGCAGCCACTGATTTCACTTCTCTCTACAGAAACAGCAAAAAAAAAATGAAAGATTTGTTTTTATACGGTGCCTTCATTGACCTCAACGTCCTAAAGCAATTCTTTTGGAAGTGTAACACTAGTGGCAACCAATTGGTGCATACTAAACTCCCACATGTGACAATGTGATCATGGCTGGATCATCTGGAGTTGTCATGTCAGCTGAGGGATGAATATTGGCCTGGCCATTGGGGAGAATTCCCTAACTCATCTCCAAATAGTCACCTGGTAAATCTTTTACTGCTGCTCCAGAGAGCAGGTCAGGTATCAGTTTGACATCTTCGACAGATCGTTGTACTTCCTGCAAACTGTACAGGAGTCAGCGGAGGAGTTGAGGAAGGCTGAAGGAGCATTGTGGGTTGGGGGTGTGATCATTGGCCGGGGGGGGGGGGGTTTGATTGTGGAGAGGGAGGGGGGCAAACACTTGAGCTAGGAATTGGGCAAGAGCCAATTAACGTAGTCTAAGATACAAAGCACAGCATGGCAGTCTGGCAGCACAGATGGGGAGACCAAGATAGATAACTGCAGGCTCCTGAGAGGGAAAGGGATGCAGTTCTAAAGTGAGTGACCTGTCATATTTCCAAACATGCCACATCAACCAGATCAACTGCCCCAGGCCCAGAACTTTGCATCAAAAGAGTGTCTCAGGGAGATGAAAATATCAGTTTCTAAACAATAAACTTACGTGCCAACCAAACATAGAAACAGGAAGCAGCCATGTCACCCTTTCAACTAGACCTGGCTGGTCTGTCTTTTAGCTCTGATCTAACTACCTCCCCTTCATAACTCTTAAATCCCAAATCCAACAAAAAAAATTATCAAAGCTCAGTTCTGAAATTTTTGAATCCCCACCATTACTCACCCCACAGTTCATTTTTCTGGGCTAGGGGAGTGTAGGTGGAGAGTTCCAGATCTCCTATGTGTGTGAGGTGCTTCCTGACCCCTGTTAAACTGGCTCAAATGTTATCATGACCCCTTGTTCTGCATGCATGCATGTATGCATCCATCCACCGCCCCCTCCCCCCCAAAGACGAAATAGTTTATCTATATTTATTAAATGCTTTAAATCTTAAACACTTCAACTAAGTTACTCTTTTAATGGCGGGAATAGAAACCTACAATTAGGTAGGGTCAATAAAAACACATAACTATTTATTGTCAGCAATTTAAGCCAGCCCATTATCCCGGTCTGTGTGCGTGTGACACAAGGTAACTGTATATCGACCAACCCCCGCTTCAATTGCAAAACAGTCACTGCACCCAAGGGTGCTCTACCCTACCCCCCCAACATTAAAAAGACTGCCCCTTCCCCATAGAACGAAGATGCAACACACATTGTCAAATATTTCATTGGAATGTTTTAAAAACCCTTCATTATTTGCAATAATATCTGCTGCAGATATTATTCAGCCCTAATTACCCAGCATCACACAGGGAGACACACACTCACTCACTCACTAAAGCTGTGCATGAAGAAATGGTAAGGTATATTATTTACAAGCTGTGAAACCGGGTGTCTATCCCCGCATTCCAGACACGCGGTGTCGAGCTGAACATCAAAGTGGGTTACAGTCTATCTGTGACGGGGGGGGGGGGTACAGACGGTTCCTGCTTCTCACCTACTGCAGGTTTCGCTATTACACACTCGCTGTGCGCTGCAACTGCAGCCGCTATCCCAGCTCAGGCAGCTGGTACAAGATGCCTGCAAATCCCTCCTCCCCAACCCAACAATGCAATTCCCCACTTACCCAGAAATTGCTCCCAAAATGTTGCATCGCGAACCCCCCGGAGCAGCTCCTGAAACTGACACAGCTTCTGAAATTGACACACAGCGAGACCCGCCCACAGCCTCCCCATACGCTGCATGATATGTCAATCCAATGCGATAGGACACACCCTTATTCTCTATAGGCTGAACCAACACTCAATCAAACACTAGCCCGCCCACCTCATCTTAATGAGGAGAGGTTCTGCCAGTCCCATTGGCTACTCAGAATGTCCCCGATAACACATCGAGTGCTAATTGGGTAATTTTCACTCACTCAATTTTAATTGGCTGGCAGAACGCCTATCATGGCCAATCCACCCTCCCCCTTTTTGCTTATTTAAGTAGAACAATTTTATTTATTGAAGTTGACAACATTTACAACAGAGCAAACTGAAGTCAATGATGAGGGTAGAATGTTGGGACTGTTAAGAGTGTTGGGAGTGTCTCTCGGTCAATTGATAGAGTTTTTTTTGAATAATGGAAGGTTTTTATAAAACAGACACAGGGAAGAGGTTTCTACCTTTGGGGAAAAGGAAAACGAGAGATCATCTGCTAAAATAGTCACTAAGAAATCAAATGGGGAATTCTTCACCCAGAGTGGTGACAAGTGCAATTCAGTATTACAGGTAGTGGTTGAAGTGAATCGTAAGGGGAAGCTCGATAACCACCAGGGGAGAAAGAAAAGAATAGTTTGTTAGGGTGAGCTAAAGGAGAATGGGGTCGGGGACGGGGTAGTGGGGGCGTGGTTAAATTAAAAAAAGAAAATGCTGGAAAAACCCAGCAGGTCTGGTAGCATCTGTGAAGAGAGAAACAAAGTTAATGCTTCAAGTCCAACATAACTATTCTTTGGGAGAACAAAGCCGTGCCAAAACTGGACGCTACACGCTAATACCCTTTTCCCCACCTTCCTGCAAGAAGTCATCATTTAACTTTATCTGCACTAAATCGCATCTGTCCATTCCATCAGTCTATCTATCTCTTTTTGAAGTCAATCTTCTTCACAGTTAGCAATACTCCTAGATATTGGGTCATCAGCACATTGTGAAATTGTGTTCCGTATACCAAAGTCTATGCCATTAATGTTTGGGTACCAGATCAGAAACTCCAAGGTCTATATTGAAGCCAGACCAGACCCAACTATTTTTCGATTTTGGCATTAATGTGAGGAAATGATATTTCGCTCCAGATGTGTTCCTACTAACAAACCAGTGAAGTTTTTTTTAAAATCAAAACAAACTATATTTAACAATTTAATCAAAGCAAATAAATTAGTTTAATCTTTAACAACCGAAAAATCCTTAAATATGATCAGATAAAATTCTTAACTGTGAACTTATCACTATTAATTCAATCAAACAATATTTCTCTTAAAGCTTTCTTTATAATTAATTAGCAATGCACAGGTATACTTGCTTTGACCTAGGTTAATATAGAAACATAGAAACTAAAAGGAGTAGGCTATTGAGCCCTTTGAGCCTGCTCTGCCATTCATTATGATCATAGTTAATCATTGAATTCAATATCCTGATCCCTCCTTCCCCATATCCCTTGATCCCAAAAGCTATATCTAATTACTTTTTTAATCAGAAAATGTTTTGATCTTAACTACATTCTGTGGTAGTGAATTCCACACATTCACCACCCTCTGGGTGAAGAAATTTCTCCTCACCTCAGTTCTAAAAGGTTCACCCTTATCCTCAAACTATGACCCCTAGTTCTGGACTCCCCCACCATTGGGAACATTGTTTCTGAATCTGCCCTGTCTAACCCTGTTAGAATTTTTAAAGTTTCTACGAGATCACCTCTCACTCTTCTAAACACCAGTTAATATAATCCTGACCGACTTCATCTCTCCTCAAATGACAGATCTGCTATCCCAGGAATCAACTTGATAAACGTTCGCTGTACTCCCACTATAGCAAGGGCATCCTTTCTCAGATAAGACACCAAAACTGCAGACAATACTGCAGGTATGACTTCACCAACATACTATACAATTGCAGCAAAACATCCCTATCTCTATACTCAAATCCTCTTGCTATGAAGGCCAACACATCATTTGCCTTCATTACTGCCTGCTGTATCTGCATACTTACTTTCAGCGACTGAGGCATGAGGACACCAAGGTCTTGTTGAATATCCGCTTCTCTCAATTTACATCCATTCAAGCAACAATCTATCTTTTTATTATTGCTACCAAACTGGATAACCTCACATTTATCTACATTATATTGTATCTGCCATGCTGATACTCACACACTCAACCTGTCCAAATCACACTGAAGCATCTCTGCATCCTCCTCACAGCTCACTCTCCCACCCAACTTTGTACCATATGCAAATTTGGAGATAATACATTCTGTTTCCTCTTCCAAGTCATTAATATATAATGTGAACAGTTGTGGTCCTTGCATGAATCTCTGCAGAACCCCATTAGTCACTGACTACTAATCAGGAAGAATCCATTTATACCAACTCTGCTTCCTATCTGCTAATCAGCTTTCTATCCATCTCAAGACATTACCTGCAACCCCATGTGCTTTAATTTTTCATTGTTATCTATTAAATGTTGAAAGACTTCTGAAAGACTCCTTGATAATGGAGTCTAGCAGGTTCCCAGTACCAACGTTAGGTTCACTGGTCTATAGTTCCCTGCTTTCTCTTACTTCCCTTTTTGAATAGTGGGCTTACATTAGCCACTCTCTGATCTGCTGGAAGAATTCCAGAGTCCAAAGAATTCTGGAAAATAACCACCAAGAGATCTACTATTTCCAAGGCCACTCTAGGATGAAGATTATCAGGACCTGGAGATTTATTCACTTTCAATGGCATCAATTTCTCCAAAACTATTTCTCTATAACGCTGATTTCCTTTAGCTCCTCACTAAAACATGCTTCTGTCAGCACTTCTGGCACATTATTCATGTCTTCCTTTGTGAAAATTAAAGCAAAGTATAAATTTAATTCCTCCGCTATTTCTTTATCCCCCGTTATGAATTCTGACATTTCTGACTGTAAGAGGCTACATTAATTTTTGTCAATCTTTGTCTCTTTATGTATCTATAGAATCTTTTACGGTCAGTTTTTGAATTCCCCACATGCTTTCTTTCATACTCTATTTTTTCCTGAATCAAGCCCTTTGTCCTCCTTTGCTGAATTTTAATCTGCTCCCAGTCCTTGCCCTATTGCTTTTTCTTGACAATTTGAATGCTTCTTCATTGAATCTGATACTTTCTCTAATTTCCTTTGTAAGCCAAACAGGAATAAGCAACTTCTGGAGATCACCTATTCATTCTTTAAATGCCTGCCATTGCATGTGCACTGTCCTTCCTTTCAGTAATGTTTCCCAGTCCATCATGGCCAATTCATGCCTCATACCATCATAGTTCCCTCTATTGAGATTCAAGGCTATGGTCTCAGAATCAATTACACCACAAAAAATTCTATCATATTATGGTCACTTATCCACAGCCTCTGATCTTTGGGTAAGTGTTCTCCAAGGCGGCCTTCACAACACACAACAATGCAGAGTCACTGAGCAAAGACTGATAGCCAAGTTCTGCACACATAAGGATGGCCTCAACCAGCATCTTGTGTTCATGTCACACTATCTGTAACACCCATGACTTGCCTGGGCTTGCAAAATCTCACTAACTGTCCTGCCTGGAGACAATACACACCTCTTTAACCTGTACTTAACCCTCTCTCCACTCATCTTTAGGACTTGATTACCTGTGGAGATTCACATTCCAATCATTATTTTGTAAATTGAGTTTGTGTCTTTATATGCTGTTTGTGACCAGAACTCCCACTCACCTGATGAAGGAGCAGCACTCTGAAAGCTTGTGGCTTTTACTATCAAATAAACCTGATGGACTTTAACCTGGTGCTGTGAGATTTCTGTTGGGGGAGGTGCCAGATGACAGGAGAACAGTTAATGTGGTTCCACTGTTAAAGAAGCTTTGTAGAGATAAAACAGGAAACTGTAGACCTGTCTCCTGTTAGTGGAAGGGAAACTATTAGAGAAACTTCTAAAGCAGAGCATCTATGTCTATTTGAGAGGCAAAGCTTTATCAGGGATAGTCAGCATGACTTTGTCAGAGGGAGGTCATACCTAACAAATTTGATTGGATTTTTTGAGCAGGTGACCAGGAGTGTAGATGAGGGTAGTGCAGTCAATGTAGTTTATGTGGATTTCATCAAATTCTTTGACAAGGTCCCACATAGGACACTTGTAAAGAAGGTAAATTCATATGGAATACAGGATAATTTAATAAAGTGGATTCAAAACTGGCTCAGTTGTAGAAGACAGAGCAGAAGGCTGCTTTAGTGACTGGAGGCCAGTGTCCAATAGCCACCCTATTATTCATCATTTATAGAAATGACTATGTGGCAGATAGGATTAGTAAGTTTATGGATGACACAAAGATTGGCCAGGTGGTTAACAGTGAAGTGGAATGTTTTGAGCTACAAGAAGATATAGATAGAATGGTCAAATGGGCACAAAAGTAGCAAATGGAATTTAACCCTGAAAAGTATGAGGTGATACAATTTGGAAGGAGTAATTTGACAAGGAAATATTCAATGAATGGTAGGACACTAGGAAGTTCAATGGAACAAAGGGATATTGGTGTATTGTCCAGAGATCTCTGAAGGCAGAAGGGCATGTTAGTAGCTGGCAAAAAAGGCATTTGGGACACTCACCTTTGTAAGTTGAGGTGTATGTTATAAAAGCAGGGATGCAATATTGGAGTTGTATAGAACATTGATAAGGCCATAGTGTTGTGAAGTTGGGGAGCGTAATTGTAGATTGGGAGGCAGGAAGTTAGAATTTGGTGTTTGTAAGAATGGTAAAATTGTAAAATGCTTGGGAGGATGGGAGAGGATGCGGAAATATTGCATAGTCCCATTAAAAGATGGTCCTTCTTTTGCTTAGAAAGTTAAAAAAAATGCAAGTACACAGAGAACCCAAATTGAAACATTTCTATCAGAATGCCAAGCAGTAGTTTTTACAAGATAACAGTCTTTTGAATTCAGCCAATCAATTTGAATCAAGCACTTAGATACCAAGAACATATTAAATTTAAAGCTGATGGTTTTGATAACCTAGGGCCAATCCTATTGGGGGAAAAACTGATATGTCATCACAGGTATAAAAGAAGGGGGGAGTGGGACGAAAAGAGAGAACAACTGCCTCTTGCCACAACTCTCAAATCTGAAGAGAGGGAGAATCGCTGGGTCTCACAGCATTGCCTATGTCTTAAAGAAAGCACCATCTAGATAACAAAGGTACGAAAGAAGAAAGAAGTTCCAGATAGAAGAATCAACAGAGAAAGCCCAGAATATCTTGGAAGTTACAAAACCTAGTTGTAATTTAGAGAGAGACTAAATTCTATTTTTGTTAATGAGTGGGAAATGTGTTTATTGGAACAGTTGCCCATTAGAATCTTGTTTTATTTAGGAATATTTAATAATTAGAAAGGATTTATTCAGTTTGTTAATAGTTTCATTAATTTGTTCATTGTTAGGTAGTTAAATAAATAGTTACACATTGATTTTAGAGTGTCTTATTTTGTAAATAACCACTAGGGATTGCTGAAGACCAGGTCACACCACTTCACACACACTTTTACAGGTTACAGGGCAAGGGTTTTCTCTTTGGGGGTTTTTGTGTTAGTTCTCGGGGAGGGGGAAAATCCACCTCTGTTTTATAACAACAGAAAACTGTGTGCAGTTCTGGTTGCCACATTATAGGGAGGATGTGATTGCACTGGAGGGGGTGCAGAGGAGATTCACCAGGATGCTGCCTGGGATGAAACATTTAAGTTATAATGAGAGGTTGGATAGGCTTGAGTTGTTTTTGTTGGAGCAGAAAAGACTGAGGGGCGACCTGATTGAGGTATACAAGATTATGAGGGGCATGGACAGAGTGGACAGAAAGCAGCTGTTCCCCTTAGTCGAAGAGTCAGTCACAAGAGTACATAGGTTCAAGGTGAGAGGTAGGAGGTTTGGGGGAATGTGAGGAAAAATTATTTTACCCAGAGGGTTGTGACAGTCTGGAATGTGCTGCCTGGGAGAGTAGTGGAGGCGGGATGCCTCACATCCTTTAAAAAAATACCTGGATGAGCACTTGGCACATCATAACATTCAGGGCTATGGGCCAAGTGCTGGCAGATGGAATTAGGTGGGAGATGAGTTTCTAATGTATCGATGTGGACTCAATGGACCCAAGTCCCACACAAGAAGTTAGTGTGCAAACAGGGGTTAATATATTGGCATGCTTTGAGAATTAGTTAGCAGACAGGAAACAGAGAGTAGGAATAAATGGGTCTTTTTCAAAGTGATTAGTGGGATCCTGCAGGGATCAGTGATTGGACTCTAACTATTCACAATATAAATCAATGATTTGGCTGAGGGAACCAAATCTAATATTTCTAAGTTTGACAACACAGATCTGGGTGGGAATGTGAGTGTGAGGCCAATGTTAAGAGAATTCAAATGTTATTTAGTCTGATTGAGTAAATGGCAGATACAATATAACGTGGATAAATTGAAGTTATTCACTTTGGACGGAGAAACAGAATGGCAGATTGGGAAATGTTGATGTACAAAAGAGATATGGATGTCCTTCTACACCAGTCACTGACAGCAAGCATGCAGAACAGCAAGTAGTTAGGAAGGCAAATGGTATGTTGACTTTCATTGCAAAAGGGCTTGAGTACAGGAGCAAGGATGTCTTCCTGCAGGTGTACAGGGTCTTGCTGAGGCCACACCTGGAGTATTGTGTGCAGTTTTGGTCTTCTTATCTAAGAAAGGATACACTCGCCAGACAGGGAGTGTAATAAAGGTTCACCAGACTGGTTCTTGGTACGGTAGTGTTGTTATATGAGGAAAGATTGGGATGACTGGGCCTGCATTCACTGGAATTTCAAAGAATGAGAGGGGATTTAATTGAAATGTATAAAGTACTGAGAATGCTGGACACACTGCTACAACTCAGCCTTTAACACCATTATTCCTACAAAACTCATCTCCAAACTTTGTGTCCTGGGGATCAGGAAAAGACCCTTTATGCCATCTCTTTGCTTCCTATCTATAACCAACTTTCTATCCATCTCAAGACATTACCTACAATCCCATGTGCTTTAACTTTACATAACAGTCTGTTATGTAAGACATTGTCGAAAGCCTTCAGAAAGTCCAAATTAACCACATCCACTGGTTCTGCTTGTTCAACTCCACTAGTTACATCGTCAAAAAAAGTCCACAGATTCATCAGGCATGATTTCCCTTTTGTAAATCCATGCTGACTTTGTCCAATTATACCATTGCCTTCCAAATGTGAAGTTATGAAATCCTTAATAATTCTGGCAACTTCCCCTGTCCCGACGTTAGGCTCACTGGTCTATAGTTCCCTGTTTTCTCTCTATCTCCCTTTTTGAATAGCGAACTAACATTAGCTACCCTCCAATCTGTAAGAACTATTCCAGAGTCTAAGGAATTTTGAAAAATAATCACCAATGGATCTATTTCCAAGGTCACTTCTTAAATAGTTTGGGATGAAGATTATCAGAACCTGGAGGTTTATCACCTTCAATCCCATCAATTTCCCCAAAATCATTTCTCTACTAATGCTGATTTCCTTCAGCCACTACTGGCACTATTCATGTCTTCCTTTGTGAAAACTAAAGCAAAGTACAAATTTAATTCTTCAGCTAGTTCCATATTCCCCATTGTGAGTTCTCCTGTTTCTTACTATAAAGGGCCTACATTCGTTTTTGTTAATCTTTTTCTCTTTACATATCTGTAGACACTTTTATAGTCAGTTCTCATGGTTCCCACTAGCTTGCTTTTATACTCTATTTTTCCCTTCTTTATCAAATCTTTGGTGCACCTTTGCTGAATTTTAAACTGCTCTCAATCCCTCAGGCCTATTGCTTTCTCTTACCAAATTGAATGCTTCTTCCTTGAATCTGATACTGTCTCTAATTTCCCTTGTAAGCAATGGTTTGGCCATAATTCTCTTACCATTCTTGTGCCAAACAGGAATAAACAACTTCTCGAGCTCACCTATTTGTTGTTTTAATATCTGCCATTGCCTGTCCACTATCTGGATATAACTAGTAGAGTTGACTGAGTAGAAGCAGTGGGTGTGGTTTATTTAGACTTCCAGAAAGCTCTTGACAAGGTCTCACATAACAGACTATTGTGTAAAGTTAAAGCACATGGCATTGCAGGTAATGTCTTGAGATGGATAGAAAGCTGGTTAGCAGCAAAGAGTTGGCATAAATGGGTCTTTTCCTGATTGGCCGTCAGTGACTGGTGGGGTTTCACAGGGATCTGTGCTTGGACCTCAACTGTTCACATTATATATTAATGATTTAGTAGCAGGAGCTGAATGTATTATCTCCAAACTGACAGATGATACAAAATTGGGTATGAGAAAGATGCAGAGATGTTTCAGTGTGATATGGACAGGCTGAGTGTGTGGGTATCTGTATGGCAAATGCAGTATAAAGCAGATAAATGTGAGGTTATCCAATTTGGTAGCAATAATAGGAACTCAGATTATTATTTGAATGGGTGTAAATTAAGAAAGGTGGATACTCAGCGAGATCTTGGTATCTTACAAAAGAACAAAGAACAAAGAAAATTACAGCACAGACACTCCAAGCCTGCAGTGACCATGCTGCCTACCTAACTAAAACCTCCTACCCTTCTGGGGCCATATCCCTCTATTCCCAATCTATTCATGTACTTGTCAAGACACCCCTTAAAAGTTACTACCATATCCGCTTCCAGTACCTCTCTCGGCAACCAGTTCCAGGCACCCACCACCTTCTGTGTAAAAAATCCGGCTCGTCCATCCCCTTTAAACCTTATCCCTTGCACCTTTCACCGATACCCCCTAGTAATTGACTCTTCCACCCTGAGAAAAAGCTTCTGACTATCCACTCTATCCATGTCCCTCATAATCTTGTAAACTTCTACAGGTCCCCCCTCAACCTCCATCACTCCAGTAAGAACAAACCAAGTTTCTCCAACCTCTCCTCACAGCTAATGTCCTCCATACCAGGCAATGTCCTGATAAATCTTTTCTGTACCCTCTCCAAAGTCTCTATATCCTTCTGATAGTGTGACGACCAGGATTGAAGACTATATTCCAAGTGTGGCCCAACTAAGGTTGAATAAATTTGCAACATGATTTGCCAATTTTTAAACTCAATACCCCAGCGGATGAAGGCAAACATGCCGTATGCCTTCTTGACTATCTTCTCCACCTGCATTACCACTTTCATTGCACTGTGTAGTTGTACATCCAGATCTTTTTGTCTACCAATACTCTTAAGGATTCTGCCATTTACTCTATATTTCCTATCTATATTAGACCTTCCAATATGCATTACTTTACATCTGGCTGGATTAAGCTCCATCTGCCATCTCTTGGCTCAAGTCTCCAACTGATTTATATTCTGCCACATTCTCTGATGGTCCTCATTGTTTTCTACAAATCCACCAACCTTTGTGTCATCTACAAACTTGCTAATCAAACCAGTTACAATCTTATTACCAATTACCAGTTGCATCAGTCGCTGGAAGTGAGCACTCAGAGACAGCAGGCAGTAAAGAAGGCAAAAAGCCTTCATAGCCCGAGGATTTGAGTATCAAGATAGGGATGTTTAGCTGCAATGGTACACGGAGTTGGTGAGGCTACATCTGGAGTATTGTGTGCTGTTTTGATTTCCTTATCTGAGAAAAGATGTCCTTGCTTTAGAGGGAGTGTAGCGAAGGTTTATCAGACTGATTCCTGGGATGGTAGGTCTGTCATACGAGAAGAGACTAAGTCAATTAGGATTATATTCACTGGAGTTTAGAAGAGTGAGAGGGGATCTCGTAGAAACTTATAAAATTCTAAGACAGAGGGTGGTGGTTGATGGGAGATATTCATCTTGGAGTTCGGTGACAAGTGGTGTACCTCAGGGGTCTGTTTTGGGGCCCCTGCTGTTTGTAATTTTTATTAATGATCTGGATGAGGGTATTGAAGGATGGATTAGTAAATTTGCAGATGACACTAAAGTCGGTGGAGTGGTAGATAGTATTGTGTGGCAGTTCTGGTCCCCACATTATAAGAAAGATGTGGAGGCATTGGAGAGGGTACAGAGGAGGTTTACCAGGATGTTGCCTGGTATGGAGGGCATGTCTTATGAGGAGAGGCTGAGGGATTTGAGGTTGTTTTCGTTAGAAAGGAGGAGGCTAAGAGGGGACCTGATAAACATATAAGATGATTAGAGGTTTAGATAGGGTGGACAGTGATAGCCTTTTTCCTAGGATGGAAAAAGCTAGCACGAGGGGACACAGCTTTAAATTAAGGGGTGATAGTTATAGGACGGATATCAGAGGCAGGTTCTTTACCCAAAGGGTGGTTGGGAGTGGAATGCCCTGCCTGCAGCGTTGTAGATGCGCCAAGTTTGGTGGCGTTTAAGAGGTTAGTTGATAAGTATATGGAAGAGAAGGGAATGGTTTAGTTTGGAGGGGCATTGCTTTTTATATTGGTCGGCGCAACATCGAAGGCCGAAGGGCCTGTTCTGTGCTGTAATGTTCTATGTTCTATGTTCTAAGAGGGTTAGACAGGGTAGATTCAGAAAGAATGTCTCCAGTGGTGGGACAGTCCAGAACTAGGGGTCATAGTTTGCAAATAAGGGGTAAACTTTTTAGAACTGATGTGAGGAGAAATTTCTTCACCCAGAGGGTGGTGTATGTGTGGAATTCACTATCACAGAAAGTAGTTGAGGCCAAAACGCTGTCTGATTTCAAGAAGAAATTAGATAAAGCTCTTGGGAACTAAAGAGCTCAAGGGATATGGAAGGAAGTGGGAATCAGGATATTGAATTTGATGATCAGCCATGATCAAAATGAATGTCAGAGGAGGCTCTGAATGACCTCCTCCTCCTTCTAGTTTCTATGCTTCCTATTCTCCATTCCAAAAGGAGTGACTTCAATCTGGTACAGACCATTTGGCATCACAAAAGCTGAAATCTCCTTTGCTCTTTCAGATAAAAATAGCTGCCAGTAACCTTTACATAAGTCAAGTTTAGAAATGAAATTCACTCGTCCTATTTTCTCAATGTAGTTTTCCAATGGAGGAATAGAACATAACTCTGACTTTGTAACTGCATTGACTTTCTTACAATTCACACACAATCATTGTGTACCATCTGATTTTGATACCATCACAATTGGTGAATCAAACTTAGTGGATTAAATCTATCCAGATTTTGTTTTAATTCATTCGTGGGACATGGCCATCACTGAATGGCCAGCATTTATTGCCCAACCCAAGTTGCCCTTGAGAAGATAATAGTGAGCTCAATTGTTTATTTGGAACAGCATTTCCTACACCATGCATAAGTATTGTAATACTTCCCAGTTTATTCCCACATAAAGCTCTTTGTGATTGTAGTAACTCTTTCAGGTCATTGTGATTTTCCTCCTGAAAGTAACTTACCCAATTTATTATATTTCCTCATTGTCCAATCTAATTTGAGGAATATCAAATTCAGAATAACCTGGATTTGTTTCTTCACTCTGAGTTGTAACAACTAATGCATCCTCCTTCTGCTCTCCTTCCCTATCAAAATACCTTTTGAGCAGATTCACATGACACTCTCTGTGAGTTTTCCTTCTATATGGCGTTCTCATCAAATAATTCACCTCATTTTTCTTTCAGTTTGATAAGATCCACTAAATTTTGCTTTTAAAGGTTCTCTCACCATTGGCAATAATACTAATACTTTATCCCCATTAACAAAACCATGACATTTTGATTTCTGATCTGTGTCCTGTTTTATCACATACTATGCCACTTTTAAATGTTTTGTAGTCAATTCATCAGCCCTAGCTTTCACTAAAAATTGACACATGGCCCAATACTGTAGCCTCAGGACACAAACTCACCAATTCCTCCTTTATCAATTTAAATGGTCCCCTCAATAAAAGTAAATTATTGAGAATGCTGGAATCTGAAACCAAAAGAGAAAACGTTGGAAAATCTCATCAGGTCTGGCAGCATCTGTAAGGAGAGAAAAGACCTGATGTTTCAGGTCCAAATGACCCTTTGTCAAAGCTCTTTTCTTTCCTTACAGATGCTGCCAGACCTGCTGAGATTTTCCAGCATTTTCTCTTTTGGTAAGTGGTCCTCTTATCTCATGACGAAAATCAATTCAAATGGACTGAATTTAGTTGATTCATTAGGTGCACTTATAATTGCAAAAAGTGCAAATGGAATTCCTTTATCCCAATTCTCTGGATATTCCTGACAATATGCACTCAACATGGTCTCTAAAATTTGATGCCATCGCCCTAACACTCCCTGCGGTTCTGGATGGTACGCAGTTGATTTAAATTGTTTTATTTCTAAGCTATCTATAACTTTCCTGAATAATTTTGATGTAAAATTTGACCCTTGATCTGATTGGATTTCTGTGGGCAGTCTGTATCTGGTAAAACAAAATTAAATAACTTCTCTACAATCCTTTTAGCTTAACATTAAATAACGGAATGGCCTCTGGAAATCTAGTAAACACATCCACTATAGTCAACAACTATTGGTTCCCAGTTTGTGTTTTAGGTAGGGGTCCCAGTTAGGACCCTCATAAAAGATTCCTCAAGTGTCGGAATGGATATTAAGGGTGCAGATTTAATTACTGCTTGAGGTTTCCTATTTCTTACATGTGTGAAATGTAGGGCAAACGTCTACTACATCATTATTGAGTCCTGGACAATAAAATGTTATAAAGTCCAAATAGATCACAACAGTTTTTTTCAAAACATTTGACATTAGTGTGAGGATAAAGTGTTTCACTCCAAGTATGATCCTATTGACATATCAGGAAGTTTCAATCAAAAGAGATTTTATTTAAACATGACAAAATACGATTCTTAACAGCTAACTATCTCTATTAGTTCCAATTTGAGCAATATTCCTCTCATAGACTTAAATTCCTCTTCAAACTCACTGGGTTTATGAGCTGGTATGTGAACCACTAGTCCTCAAGTTTTCAGATCACCTCTGGACAGAGAGAAAGAAGGAACAATATATTTCTCTTCGCAGATCTCAAATAGCAGCCTCCAGAGAGAGAGAGAAAGTGTGAGAGAGGGAGAGAAGGAGACCTCTTGCTTCTTTCAAAACCAGATAGAAACTGCTCTTGATTTTTCCCAGTAAGCTTAGCTCTGCCCATTAACTCATGACTGTCTCTGTCAATCAACATAATCAAAACCTTACTCTGATTAAAACCAACACTGCATTATCTAAAATCTATTATTAGCCTGCAATCTCAGCATGTGAACTGCCTGGTGCAGACAAATTAACATCGTGTAAACAGATCTGAGTTTTAAAAATGCAAGAAATGTGATAAAAATACATTTCGTACAGGCACAGCAACAGTGAGTCTGTATTAGTTCAGTATTTAATCTGTTGTATTATTAGAGGCCAAGTGTCAAGACAGGTTAAAGCTATTATAATCACTTACAGAACTAGGAGGCACTAGTAATACAGAGACACAGGGTAATATTTGAATTGCACTACAGCAGATGGTGAAATATTGAATTCAATAGAAATCTGGAATTAAAAAAGTCAAATGATGACCATGAAAGCATTGACGATTATCGCCTGGTTCGCTAAAGAGAGGGGATGGTGTGCTTTCGGGTAATGGGAGGCATCTTAAGGTGTCTGCATTGGTTATGTGATCCCCTGGCTGATGTTCAAAGATAAATTTTTAACCCAGCAAGAACAATGCCCATCGTCATATTCTAGCAGAAGCAATTGGGGGAGCTGCTTTATGTTCTTTGTAAAGGCCTGTGTTCTGTGATGTCAGTAAAATGTCTCCCAGTAAAGCATTGATGGAACTTCTTGATGCTGAAGATAACAGCGGGGTCTGCCTTTTCCATCTGGGTAGGTCCACTTTTCTGATAGGATCCTGGTTACGAAAATCTGAATGTGACGTGGAGATCACCCAAAATGAATGAGATATCAGTCTGCTCGCTTTTGCAGGCTTCTCAATGTAATTAACACAATAATCTCCCAATCATCCCCATCTCATTTATCTTAGCGACCTTTCAGGCCTCTTTTAAGGTTGAACCAAATAAGCAGACTCAAATTAAAAATCAGGACAAAGTAAAAGGGGCAGCTCCCCAAAAGGAGGGGAAACAGCCTGAATAAAATCAAATTACAAAGGAAACTTAAAAATTCAAATTAAAATGTGATTATTCGGGTCAATAATACACCCCAGCCCCTGCGGTGCCCAACGGGCGCAGAAGGTATCAACTGCGCCCATGGACGTCACATGCTCCCTCTCCAGGGACAACTGGCCATGGATGTAGCCGCGGTAGAGGAGCAGACAGTCAGGATGGTCGGCCTCCTCGATCGCCCGCTGCCTGGACTTGTAAATGGTGTGTTTCGCCAGGCCCAGGAGCAGGTTCACAAGGAGGTCGCCATCCCGACCCTCCCCTCTCCGCACCGGGTGCCCGTAGATCAGGAGCATGGGACTGAAATGCAAACAAAACATCAGTAAAAGATTCTTCAGGAAAACAAAAAGGGAGTGCAAGCTAAGACATGAAACATGGCCCATGGACTCCACAAGGCCACAGAATGGGGCAAGCTTCGGAGCCCATGAACCAGTGAATCCTACGATTGTGCGGAACTGCTGCATGCATCACCCTCCACTCCAGGTCCCCAATGTAATTACGTAATTACGAAGATCCCTCTGTAAAGGGACCACCGCCGCTCAATAGCAACAAGCCCGCCAAGGTATATTCGAGCGACAGGCGAGAAGGCGACCTTGTTGGAGGTAGGTAAAAACCAGCTCTATGAAGGTTTGCTGCAGACACAGCAATAACGAGGGTGAGTGAGGAGATCAGTTGCTCATATTAACCCTAAATGTTAGAGTATAAAATGGATACTGTAACTTGTTCAATCTTTTTGACCTTGTATGCTGAAGTTAATTTGGTTGCGCAAAACCTGTGGAATCTTGTGACATTTATTCTCGAGGTGAATGTCTTGGGGCTCAAACTTTTGTCAACTTTAAACGGAACGTTACTCATCCCTGACTGGATCATATCTGAGCAGCCGCCTGACACTGTCCTAAATTACCAGCAGGCGGCGACATTGCAGCAAAACCTTCAGCCCAACAAACACCCAGTTACCAAACCGGCTGCAAATTAGCTTTAAAATTGCTCTCATTTTCAGAAGATTTTTGTCTTGAGTATGCTCACACAAGCTTATTTATATATCATCAAATCTGCTATGTAACAGTGCAGTTGGCCATCTGGTTCAAAGGTCATTTCAAAAGTTGATTGAAAATTATTTCTGGTGATTTGTTGCACAGCCCAAAATTATATTTTAAAAAAGCATGAATCACTTTCAAATGCCAGTAGTCTGATTTTAAATGACTGAAAATGACTTCACCAAATACAGAAGGGTTTTCCCAGTGAGATTAGGGTTCTTTTTGGATCGATCACAGCTCGGTATGACTCCTGAATATACTGGCGCTATTTTCATTGGAGTTTAAAAGAACGAGGGGCAGATCTTATAGAAACATATAAAATTATGAAGGGAATAGATAAGAGAGAAGCAGGGAAGTTGTTTCCAATGGCAGGTGAAACTAAAACTAAGGGGCATAGCCTCAAAATAAGAGGAAGCAGATTTAGGATGGAGTTGAGGAGGAACTTCTTCACCCAAAGGGTTGTGAATCTGTGGAATTCCCTGCCCAGTGAAGCAGTTGAGGCTACCTCATGGAATGTTTTTAAGGCAAAGGTAGATAAATGTTTGAACAGTAAAGAAATTAAGGCTTATGGTGAGTGGGCAGGTAAGTGGAGCTGAGTCCACAAAAAGATCAGCCATGATCTTAATGAATGGTGGAGCAGGCTCGAGGGGTTAGATTTTGCTAGTTCTTACATTCTGCTCTGTCCAAGACCACAAGAACCTACAAAGAGATGTGAATGTAGCCCAATCCATCACGCAAACTAGCCTCCCATTCAGTGACTCCGTCTACACTTCCTGCTGCCTGGGAAAAGCAACCGGCATAATTGACACACACGTCAAACATTCTCTTCCACCTTCCTCCATTGGGAAAAGGATACAAAATTCTGAGATCACGTACCAACTGACTCAAGAACAGCTTCTTCCCTGCTACCATCAGACTTTGAATGGACGTACTTCGCATTAAGCTGATCTCTCTCTACACCCTAGCTATGACTGTAACACTACATTCTGCACTCTCTCGTTTCCTTCTCTATGAACGGTATGTTTTGTTTGTATAGCGCGCAAGAAAGAATACTTTTCACTGTATGTTAATACACATGACAATAATAAATCAAATCAATAGTTTGTTAGTAAATGTTCAAAAGCTTTCTTGACTCATCTATGTGACCACAAGACAAAAGACAATAATATCATAAAAAGATTGGAGCAGGAGTAAGCTATTCAGCCCATCAAGTCTGTTGCACTGTCAGTATCATGGCTGATCTGATTTATTTCCTTTACTCTCTTTCCTGCTTCACCCACACCTCTCATCCACTGTCTCCCCCAACACCTCTCTCATATCCCGTAACCATCAATCTCCTTGTTGATCAATAGCATGGTTTTGTATCTATTTAATGGTCCAGACTCCAATGCTAGCTAAGCAAAGATTTGCAACTTTATGAGAAGAAATTCCTCCTCAAACTCATCTCAAGTAAGAGATGCCCAATCTTTGAATGACACCTTCCCTTGTTCTAGATCCCTGCAGATGCAAAACCATCCTCTCGGCACCCACCCTGTCAACCCTCTTTTAAATTTTCAATAAAATCATTTCTCATTCGCCAAAAATAAACCTGTTTAACCTTTCTTCATTCAGCAATCCGCTTCCTCCCAGGAATGTGCAGAGCGAACCTTCTCTGAACTATTCCTGATGCAAGTAAATCCCTCCTTCAAGAAACAGACCAAACTACTGCAGGTGTACCCTTGCCAAAGCCTGGTACAGCTCGTAGCAAAACTTCCCAACTTTTATTAAAACAAAATACTACAGATGCTGGAATCTGAAATCAAAACAGAAAATGCTGTAAAATCTCGGCAGGTCTGACAGCATCTGTGAGGAGAGAAAAGAGCTGACATTTCGAGTTTGAATAACCCTTTATCAAGCTGGTCATCCTGACTTGAAACATTGGCTCTACTGTCTCTCCTCGCAGGTACTGTCAGATGTGCTGAAATTTTCCAGCATTTTTGGTTTCTATTCCCAAATTTTTATATTCCACTCTCCCTGCAATAAAGTCCATTATTCCATTTGCCTCCAAATCACTTTCTGAATTTGCACTGTTGGCATTTTGGGATGCGAAGAAAAGTGTACTTTTGAAACATTTCTGGGGTCTATTGTGATATTTGGGTGAAGCAGGAATTTGGTGTGTGTGCATGTGTGTGTATGCTTGCGTGTGTGTATGTGTATGACTGCATGTGTGTGTGTGCGTGTGTATGTATGTGTATGACTGCATGCGTGTGTGTGCGTGTGTATGTATGTGCAAAGCTAATTAAACTGTTCTGAAGTCTAATTTTAACTGTTTTGAAGTAATCTTACATGTCTAAGTTTACTTTTCTTAACAAATGTTTTAATGTAATCTTTAAAATCTTCAAAAGTATGTCTGTGCAGTACAACGGTTAGCATTGCTGCCTCACAGTGCTAGGGACCTGGCTTGGGTCACTGTCTGTGTGGAGTTTGTATGTTCTCCCTGTGTGTGTGTAAGTTTCCTCTGGATGCTTCAGTTTCCTCCCACAGTCCAAAGATGTGCAGTTTAGATGGATTGACCATGATAAATTACCCTTTCTCCAAAGATGTGCAGATTTGGTGAATTAGCCATGGTAAATGCGCGAGGTTATGGTGTTTTTAGTGGGTTAGTGGCCTAGGTAAGAAACTCTTTCAGAGACACAGACTCAATGGGCTGAATGGCCTCCTTCTGCATGGTTGGGGTTCCATGGGTCTAGGGAAATTGTAGCTCCAAGCATAAGTTTCTCATAGTAAAATACAAAATAGCTTTGATAATTTCCCAACTCTCACTTTGGAATTGGGTTTGTATGGCATTTACTACCTGCCAGATTGTAATAAATTCTGGATCAAAAATTCCCTGCATGGCTTGGAGATGGTGAATCTAAAGATAATGGATACATGAGAACACTGATTGGGTCACAGACAGTGATGATGCCTTCTGTAGTCAAACAGCCTGATGAGATGCAGTCAACAGAGAGTTTGCAGAAGCAGCATCCTGGATTGTTTCCAGACTGTGTGGCAATGGAGCCACAAACTCAAAGTTTAAATAGGAAGAGAAAGAATCTAAGACAGGCGAGAATGTGAAATTCAGTTAGCTGCATTGGCCTTCCAAAAGATTACTCAGGAGATTGGAGAGAATTAGAATGAAGTGTTTAGTTCAGTGAAATTAGGAAGAGTTATAGCAGAAAGATCACATTAGACAGTCATACCAGACAGTTTAACAAAGAACAAAGAAAATTACAGCACAGGAACAGGCCCTTTGGCCCTCCAAGCCTGCACCGATCATGCTGTCCGATTGAACTAAATGGTCCCTTCTGGGGACCACAGCCGTCTATTCTCATCCTATTCATGTATTTGTCCAGATGTGCCTTAAAACTCACAATCATATCTGCCTCTGTTACTTATCCCTGACAGCGAATTCCAGGCATCTATCATTTAGAGTGTAAAAAAACTTGTCTCGTACGTCACCTTTATACAAAAACGCCTAGATACAAAAACACTTCTTATTGATCTGAACTACATTAAGGTGTAGTCAAACTTATCAGACATGTCAACTGATAGAAAACACTAACCCAATGTTCCCATGTATCCATTACCTTTAGATTCACTGTCTCCAAGCCAAGCAGGGAATTTTTGATCCCACAGAACTTGTTACAATATGGCAGATGGTAAATGCCATACAAACCCAATCCCAAAGAGAAAGTTGGCAAATTATCACAGCTATTTTGTATTTTACTACGAGAAGATATGTATACTTATGTCTGGAGCCACAAATTCCATAGATCCATAGAATCCCTACCATGCAGAAGGAGGCCATTCAGCCCATCGAGCCTGCGTCAACTCTCTGAAAGGATGTCTTACCCAGGCCACCAAACCTGCAGCCTAAGTTGCAATTCCAGCATTTGAGGAACCTTTGAATAGAGCGCTGCCTGATTGTGTAGGAAGTCTTCCTAAGAGTAAAAGTGGAAGTTAGCACTTACTGATAATCATGAATGTGCCTGTGAGATTTCCAGGAACGATACATTTAAGGAAAATCCCAGCATAGGTGATTGGAGAGAAGTTACCAAATTGTTTACAGGATATGGTTCATCGGAAGAAATATGATCGCATTTGGTTTCACATTTCATCTCACAGCTGTTTAAAGCAGTAACGAACATCCTGCAAATCGCTCTGAATCACAAGGTGCTTACAGAGATGGCATCAGACTTTAAATACTATGAGAGCAAAGAGCCAAGATTCCCACAGGATTGGCATCGAGAGATTTCATTCTTGTTGTTTGCTATTTGGTATATCCTGAAGAAGCAACAGGAAATGGTGCTTTTGAATCAGTTTATTGCCATGAATTAACCGGCCCACTCCAGTTCATTCAGGAAAAATTTGTCAGTCAGAGCTCGGAAACAATACGCCAGGATCACAAGGATTCAATTCCTGGCTTGGGTCACTGTCTGTGTTCTCCCTGTAATGGCGTGGGTTTCCCTCAGGTGCTCCAGTTTCCTCCCACAGTCCCAAAGACACTCCTGTTAATTGGATTGGCCATGGTAAATTCTCTCGGTGTACCCAAACAGGCGCCGGAGTGTGGCAGCTAGGGAATTTCATAGCGACTTCACTGTCGTGTTAATATAAGCCTACTTGTGACACTGATAAATAAACTTTAACTTACGAGAAAGACTGAACAGAGCATACGAGTTGTCGCAATAACTACTAAAGCCAGTGTAGAGAAAAGGACAAAGGCTGTGGTTTTGTGGCTGGGGAATGGTGCTAGTTTCAGGCGAACAAGGCAAGGTTTAGTGGAACTCAGGAGATCAAAAAGAGACCATGTGACATGAATCATTTAGTAAATATTCCAGATAGAAGAAAGAATCAGAGAATGTTTCATGTAAATATGCTAAAAAGTACTTTGACTGCAAGGAGAACCAGAAGGAAGTAAATAAGGATGATAGTAAATAAGGATAAGGGAACAGAAATGAAGCATTCTGACAGTTAATTTCCTTGAATTAAATTGGACAGTGATGAAGTACTTAAATAATATGGAGTTATTTTCCAGGAAAGTATCAAGGTGATTTGGAAAAGCTTTTAGAGTCATAGAGGCTTACAGCATGGAAATAGGCCCTTCAGTCCATACCACCCTTTTTTTTATAACCCCTAAGCTAATCCCAATTGCCCGCATTTGGCCCAAATCCCTCTATACCCATTGTACCCATGTAACTATCTAAATGTTTTTTAAAAGACAAAATTGTACACATCTCTATTACTACCTCTGGCAGCTTGTTCCAGACACCACACTGAAAAACACTGTCCCTCTGGACACTTTTGTATCTCTCCCATCTCACTTAAACTATGCCCTCTAGCTTTAGATTCCCCTACCTTCAGGAAAAGATATTGAGTATCTGTGCCCCTTGTTATTTTATAGACCTTTATAAGATCACCCCATAGCTTCCTATGCTCCAGAGAAAAAAGTCCCAGTCTATCCAGTTTCTCCTTTTAACTCAATCCATCAAGTCCTGGTAGCATCCTAATAAATCTTTTCTGCACTTTTTCTAGTTTAGTAATATCCTTTCTATAACAGGGTGACTAGAATTGCATACATATTTCAGGTATGGCCTTACCAATGTCTTGTACAACTTCAATAAGATATTCCAACTCCTGTGTTCAATATTCTGACTGATGAAACCAAGCATGCCAAATGCCTTCTTTATCACTATGTCCACCTGTGACTCCACTTTCAAGGAGCTATGAACATGTAGCTCTAGATCTCTTTGTTCTGTAACTCTCCCCAATGCCCTACCGTTAACTGAGTAAGTCCTGTTGTAGTTCAATCTATCAAAATGCATCACTTCGCATTTCTCTAAATTAAACTTCATCAGCTAACTGGCCCAACTGATCAAGATCCCGTTGCAACTGGAGATTACTTTCTTCACTCTTCATTATGCCACCAATCTTGGTGTCATCTGCAAACTTACTAACCATGCCCCTTATAATGATTTGAATGAGAATATAAATGACAAATAACAGAGGACCCAGCACTCATCCCTGGGGCACGCTGCTGGTCTCCAGCTTCCCGTTTGAAAAACAATCCTCTACAACCACCCTCTGCCTTCTGTCAAGAAGCCAATTTTGTATCCATTTAGCTACCTCACCCTGGATCCTGTGAGATTTAACCTTATGCAATAACCTTCCATGCAGTATCTCGTCAAAGCTTTGTTAAAGTCCACGTAGACAACATCAACTGCATTGTCCTCATCTACCTTCTTGGTTACTCCTTCAAAAAACTCGATCAAATTTGTGAGACATAATTTTCCACTCACAAAGCCATGCTGACTGTCCCTAATCAGTCCTTGCTTCTTTAAATGCCTATAGGCCCTGTCTTTCAAAATACCCTCTGATAATTTACCCACCACAGATGTGAGGCTCACTGGCCTGAAGTTCCCAGTCACACAAAGCAGTTTGTACAAATACTCCAGGGAAAACATATTTAGCTGTACATGTGGATGTGGAGAATTCAATTTCAAGAGAGCAGCATCCCTGTGGACTGAATCCAGAAAAATTTGCTGAGGTGCAAAAGGAAATTGAATGTAGATTTCGGAATGAGATTACAGAGCCCAGTTACAGTCAATGGAGCTTACTCAGTGGGTGCCATCAATGAATCACAATGATTATTGCAAAGAAAACACAGTAACAAAAGCAGATTCATATCTGATTCAATGATTGCATGATTGTATTGAGAAAGTGGACTATCAGAATTGATTTGCTGAGGATATTGGCAAATTCCCTTATCACAAATGGTTAAAACAAATACCAGCCTTTGTGATGCCAGGGAACTCAACAATTCAAATCATTTGGCATGGAGTGTACCAGCGACATTGTAGAGTCAGTGTGTGTGTGGAACCCATACCCCAGTGGGAGTCAGTGTGTGTGGGACCCGTATCCCAGTGAGAGTCTGCGTGTGCGTGTGTGTGGAATCCATACCCTAGTGAGAGTCTGTGTGTGTGTGTGGGGAACCCATACCCCAGTGTGTGTGGAACCTGTACCCCAGTGTGATTCAGCGTGTGTGTGGAACCCGTACCCCAGTGAGAGTCAGTGTGTGGGGAAGCCATACCCCTGTGTGTGTGTGTGTGTGTGTGTGTGTGGAATCTGTACCCCAGTGTGATTCAGCGTGTGTGGGGAATCCCTACCCCAGTGAGAGTCAGTGTGTGGGGGACCCGTACCCCAGTGAGAGTCAGTGTGTGGGGGACCCGTACCCCAGTGAGAGTCAGTGTGTGGGGGACCCGTACCCAAGTGAGAGTCAGTGTGTGTGGAACCTGTTCCCCAGTGAGAGTCAGTGTGGGGAATCCCTACTCCAGTGAGAGTCAGTGTGTGTGGAACCTGTTCCCCAGTGAGAGTGCTTGATTCTAATTGGGGCATGGGTTTGACTGGATAACACACGCTGGGAACACAGAGCATCAGCCCAGCTGTTACCAAAATAAAATCCAGAATATTTATTATAGGAAAAAGCTGATTTAAACTCTAATCCTTACAGACTGCAGCATTGCTCCAGCCTTTAATATGAAACTCACTCTCACAAACCACCTCTGATTAAAGCAGGGTATTTTGCACTGAAATTCTCACAGCAGCACAGGGCAGTCATTATCAACTGTTACCATAGCAACAGCTCACCCCATTCCCGACACACCAAAGGCAAGGTCCAATCATAAATCAAGAGACACTGTCAGCTGACATCCTCCGGGAATGAACTTTGCAAAGGCTCATTCTTCTCTTTCCACCTAACAAAACAAATTCAAACACAACTCTCTTCTCTCTCCACTATCCCGTGGATTTAAGGGTGGACCATGAATAGTTGTCCCCCCACCCCACGAAGCAGCTTATATATCTAGGGCACCAGGACGTGGAGATCCCTGGGCTAAAAAGGGTTAATTTATCAGGGCAGGAACATGTGGAAAAACCTTTTGACCCACAGGATTTAAAAATCACTTCTGCCACGAGAGAACAGGCTCAAGGGGCTGAATGACCTTTACATAAATAAACATCATTCCTGCTCACCATCCAAGGCACAAGACAGGAGTGCAGTGGAATATTTCCACTTGCCTGGATGGAAGCAACACCAAGAGCACCGAGCCTGTCATCCAGGCCAAAGCAGTCCTGCGGATTCTGCACCAGCCAACACCTTAAACATTCATCCCCTCCACGATTTGATTTGATTTATTATTGTCATCTGCATTAACATAGTGAAAAGTATTGCTTCTTGTGCACTATACAGACAAAGCTTACTATTCAGAGAGGGAAAAGAAAGTGCAGAATGTAGCTAGGGTGTAGAAAAAGATCAACATTATGCAAGGTAGGTCCATACAAAAGTCTCATGGCAGCAGAGAAGAAGCTGTCCTTGAGTCATTGTTACATGACCTCAGGCTCTTGCATCTTTTTCCTGATGCAAGAAAGTGGGAGAGAGAATGTGCTGGGTGTGTGGGGTCCTTAATTATGCTGGCTGATTTGCTGAGGCAACAGGAAGTATAGACAGAGTCAATGGATGGGAGGCTGGCTTGCTTGGTGGATTGGGCTGCTTTAATGATCTTTTGTATCCCCTTGCAGTCTTGGGCAGAGCAGCAGCCATACCAAGTTGTGATACAACCAGAAAGAATGCTTTCTATGGTGCATCTGTAAAAGTTGGTGGGAGTTGTAGCTGGCATGTAAAAGTTCCCCAGTTGTCTGAGAAAGTAGAGGTGTTGTTGGGCTTTCTTAACTGTAGTATTGGCAGGGAGGGGGTAGGACTGGGACAGGTTGTTGGTGATCTGGATACCCAAAAACCATTTCTATTTCATCCCCATTGATGTAGATAGGGGCACCTTCTCCGCTACACTCCCTGAAGTCGATGACAATCTCCTTTGTTTTGTTGACATTGAGATTATTGTTACCGCATCAATTCACCAGGTTCTCTATCTCATCATTTGAAATCTGGCCCACTACAGTGGTATCATCAGCAAATTTGAAAATCGAGTTGGTAGGGAATTTGGCTATACAATCATAAGTATAGTAGGGAACTGAGAACACAGCTTTGTGGGGTACCCACGTCGAGGATGATCGTGGAGGTATTGTTGCCTATCCTTACTGATTGTGGCCTGAGAGTTAGGAAATTCAGGATTCAGTCACAGAAGAAGGTGCTGAGAACCAGGCCACAGATTTTGGAGATGAGTTTCATGGGAATAGTAGTGCTGAAAACTGAGCTGTAGTCAATAAATAGACAAAGGTGTCCTTGTTATCTAGGTGTTCCAGGGTTGCATGCAGGACCAGGGCAATGATGTCTGTTGTGGACCTGTTGCAGCAGTCAGCAAACTGTAGCAGATCAGGGGCATTCTAGGAGGCTGGAATTGATTTGTGCCATGACTAACCTTTTGATGGATGTCAGACAATTGTTATTGAGACACATTGCTTGGGTTTCTTTGGTACTGGGATTATGGTCATTGTCATAAAGCAGATAAGAATCACATTGTTGTAAAGAGAGGTTGAAGATGTCTGTGAATACCCCCTGCAAGCTGATCCACACAGGTACTCATCTGGGTCAGTCTCTTTCTGCAGGTTGACCTCAGAAAGCTGCTCTGAAATCTGCAATGGTGACCTCAGATACAGGCTTCCACAGTGGTGCTCTTGCAGACCTCTGGCTCAAAACAAGCGTAGAATTTTTTGAGTTCCTCAGGGAAGGGTGTGTTGGAGCCTGTGATGTTATGTCTTGCAGATTTTGCCATAGTAGCAGGAGTCCATGCAGGAGTAGCAGGAACTCTAGCTTGGTCCAGTATTGTCTTTTGACATCTTTGATGGACCTCTTTAGATCATATCTGGCTTTCTTGTATAGATCAGGATCACCTGACCTGAATGTCTCAAACCTGGATGTCTATTCCAGTAGAGATCCCTGTTCAGCTATGGTTTTCACAGATTTGCTTCTTTGGTACAGTATCCTACACACTTCATGAAGTTAATACAATCTGCACCATAGCAACTCACCCAAGGCTTCTTCAAGAGCACACACAGACAGCAGAAGGATGAGGAGACTTAAGGGTACAGAAAAGGTTTACTAAGGTGGTACCTAGCTTGGAGGGTATTAGCTAGGAACATGCATATCACTGGCTAGCCAGCATTTATTACCCACCCCAAGTTGGTCCTGAAGGGCAGTTGAGGCAATCAAATTGCTGTGGGTCTGGAATCACACGTAGGCCAGACCAGCAGACTTCCTTCCTAAAAAGGACATTAGTGACAGAGATGGGGTTTTTGACAATCAACAATGGTTTCATGGTCAGTAGATTTTTAATCCTTTTTTTATTGAATTCAAGTTCTACCATCTGTCATGGTGGGATTCAAACCTGGATCCCCAGAACATTAGTTGAGTTTCTGGAATAGTCTAGCGATAACACCACCAGGCCATCACTCCCCCACTTAAAATTTATTAGTCACAAGCAGACTTACCTTAGTACTGTAATAAAATTAGTGAAAATCCCCCACTCGTCACACTGACACCTGTTTGGGTACATTGAGGGAGAATTTAGCATGACCAATGCATCTAACCTCCACATCTTTGGACTGTGGAAGAAGTGGAGCAGCCACAGGGAAACCCACACAAACATGTACAGAACTGGCATACTTCACACAGACAGTGACCAAAGCCAGGATTGGAACCTGTGCCCCTGGCACTATAAGGCAGCAGTGCTAACCACTGTGCCATTATACCACCCCCTTGAATGTCAGAGAGGCGATAGAATTTTAAAAGATTGAGGCATGAATAGAACAGATAGTTGGAATCTTTTTCCCAGGGTAGAAATATCAATAGGGTAAGCTTGAAAGAGATGCAAGAAGCAGGTTTTTAATTTTGAAAACATAAGGTAGTAAGTTCCTGGAATGCGCTACCAGAGATGATGGTGGAAGAAGATACAATAGCAATGTTTGGAAGGCATCTTGACAGATATATGGATAGGTAGGAAAGAGGGTTAGACCATGTAGAGGCAAAAGGACTTTCATTTAGGGAGGTGTTTTGTGTTGTCACAGGCTTGGTGGGCTGAAGGGCCTGCTTCTGTGCTGTACTGTTCCTTGTTCTTTGCAGTGGTTCAAAATGCAGGTGGCTCATCACCTTCTGAAGGGCAATTTTGCATGGTCAGACACACTTGCATTGCATGACGCAGAGTTCCTACAGGGCAGGAGGCCATTTGGCCCATCATGTTTACACTGATTCACCAGTAAAGCATCTTACCCTCCCGTCTATCTTATCCCCATAACCCCACATTTAAGTGGCTTGGCCATGCTAATCTACACATTTTAGGACACTATTAGCATGGGCAATCCACCTAACTGCACATCTTTGGATGGGGTGTGGGAGGAAACTCATGCAGGCACAGGGAGAACTTGCAAATTTAATACAATGACTGTCAGAGGCCAGAATTGAATGCCTGGCACTAAGGCAGCAATACGAACCACATTTGCATCCTGTAGCCTGAAATAGTAACAATTTTTTTGCAGTATTAAATGTTCATTCAATGACAACAGGGAATTTGGAGAGCAGAATAATATTTGCTATAGCCATACAGGTTTTTACAAGACCACACGTATGTGAACAATTACCAGAATAATTCACTACAGCAGCTGATTCGAGAGGAGACAGTTGGCAAGTTTGGATGAAGTGGTATCCAGGAAGAAAACACAAGGAATATCAATCCCTTTATTGAAATTTTATTGTTTAATTTCATCATAAAGCCAGAAATTCTAACAGTAGTGCCAACAGACAGACCCAATCTGTGTATATATACACACAGAACAATCTTTAAAAGCAAGTGAGAATAACTAGCAGCCTGGACTTCTGCACAGTAACAGGGAGTGACTTGAGCAAGTCCGTGCAGACACCTCCCCAATTAAAGTAAAACATTGAATACAGACTCACCCAAAACACAGCTCCTATACCCTTGCCCATGAACCAGGATTAACAAGAATATAAATATGGGTGTTTACTAATTGAGTGGGGTTAGAGTCCCAACAGAGCAGAGAATTGATCACCTCTTCCTTGGGCGATAAAACTCTGCATCTATCAGCAAATCTTAGATTAAAAATCACCTGAAGCCACACAGTATTTTTTAAACCAAGTTGTCTGATATCAGCTCCTTTGAGGCAGGCAGTCCCCATTTACTGATGTGTAAACACACACCCTTTAAAATACAAATATCCTGTCGATGTATGGCACAATCAGCAGTAATGAAAGTTTTACATACATGTTCAGGAGTACAGTACAATTCTCAATGAAATGCAACCAGGACAGTTTGTAACCTCCATTGACCTAACCTGAAAATAATTCTCCAATTAGTGTTTAATACTGATTAAAGCTCACATTAAAAAAATACCTAATAGAAGGTTTGACATAAGATCAACATTGAACAGTGCTGCCCCAAACAGCAGCAATTACAAAATAGTGTAAACCATAAACAGCTTATATATTAATTTTGAGAATAAATAACTGGATTGAAGTCGCAGCTTTTTAGTTACATGCTTGCGTGTCACGAGCTCTCTTTATTGCTCCTCAATGGAGTGTATTGGATTCAATCAGCTGGCATCAGAACACAAGATCAGTTCTGTGTAAACAACAAAGGGAGAGAGAGAGAGAGAGAGAGAAAAAAAAAGAGAAAGCGCATGCCCCAGGTTATACACGTCTGGGAGGCTCTGGAATAACTGGCCTCATCAATACTCAGACTGCCTTGTTTGATTTCACAAGCCACCTCCTTCCATATCCAACCTCTGCACCCCCAACTTTCACCTACATCCCTTCCCCAAATTACCTCCCACCCCCCAACCTCATTGGCTAAGGACATTAGTATCAACAGTTCAAGTTGCAGCAGGGCCAACTCAAATATAACCACACAGTGACTGTCCAGCAGAGTTTCTGCGCACTCTTATTACATACCCCAGTTTTTCTACACCCACCTTGCTAACCTGCTGTGTAGCCTGGATATCAATAGCCTGTCTTCAAAACACATCCGCCTGTCCCTTCAACTACTTCCATAAACCATCAGTCACTCAAGTCTCTGAAGTTAAACGGTGCCCTTTAATCGACCATGTCAGTATCTAGCTATTTTTGAGCAAATCACCATCAGGTTGATGGCGAGTTTGGACAATGGTCAGGGTTCCTTCCCCAGCTGGTAATTAAATCACAGTTGGGATGCAAACACAGAGACACTGCAGTCTTCGGGAACACCGCACTCCCAGATAACACAAAATAGGTGAAGTCTCACAGTGCACAGCTCCTCACTGAGTGAGGCTTCACTAGCTAACAAACTATACCCTCATTCTCCTCATATCTATACCCATCTCACAAGAAACACAACCCTTACTGGTTGGCTGGAACATTTCAAAGCATTTTACAATTGCCAGATAATCAAGTTAATGTCAAGTATTGCCATGGAAACAATGTCCCTGATGGCATCTGTAGGAAGAATGGAGATTTACATTAAAACTAAGACAAAATTGCCTTGGTTTCAATTGTCTTTTGTCTCCATTGCTTCCTATTGCGTTGGTTTGATAGCATAAATAAACAAGTCTGAGTGAGTTGAGATGAGATGTTCCTCACATCCTGCTGGAATTCAAAATCAGTCTCAACTGAACAGAAACATCCATCACTGCAGTTTACGAATTCTTTACCTTGTACCCGCTGGGCCTTAGGATTGGGAAGATGGAATACAATCCTCCCAATTTCCCTCATCCACAATATTTAATTGAAGCTGGTTAGCATGCAGTATATATTTCATAAAGAACTATCAAAGCTCCTTCTGTTTATGGTGGAACATTCTAGAAGCAGTGATTTTACAGGTTAATTGAGCTTATTTGCTCTCTCCCAAGTCTAAGTGGTGTGGAATCCTAGCACCCATAAAAATGCAAACTCAAAACCTGCTAGACAACAAGTAGCCATTAGTCGTAGCCTCCCTTTTGGAATTGGGTTTTAAAGTAATGATTTTCACTGCGAATTTTCCACTGGACGGAAAGTGCTGCCTTGTCAGCCCATCAGCCAGTTTGCTATTTGCCTGAGTGTAAACAAATAGCCTAACACTCCAAATAGACTTAGCAACAAGACATGCATGGTCAGTGATAGGATAACTAGACCAGGATCCAGAGAGTTACAAGATTTCCCCAAATCAACGCATGCAAGTACTACCCTCCTTGGAGATGGAGCATGACCAAGTGAAATCATTTAAGGTGGAGGAAAGCTACACAGGACTCTTACTGATCTGTGGGAGATTTTATCCAGATTTGGGCTTATTCTGTCACAGGTCCCAGTCCAAGAACTGATTCAATTACATGATTCAAGCAGAGCTTCTTGGAGCAGGGAATCAAATTCCTGGGCCTAGTCCCCAGAACTCAAGATAATTGCTGGGCTTTGATATGGAACTTGGTCTAAGCCAGCCTAGCCAACGAGGCAAAGTCAATCAACAGCTGACATCGTCTGGGCTTCCATGAAGAACAAGTCACTCAGCATCTATGGAACCCACGTCCCAGCAGGATTGAGTTTGTATAGGATGAGGAAGATCAACTCCTAGGATTCAACCAGGATGACTTGGGCACCTACAGGTGACGAGTTGTAATTCTAAGCTACAATAGCGACTTGCCATGTGAACAAAAAACACAAATACTTAAATCACACATTTACCGTAGACTTTCAGACCAATGGGCCACCAGCATGGGCAGGATTTAATAAGCTAGCAGCCCAAAGACCACAAGAAAAAAAAAATCACCCCATTCCCACAGAAACCAACAGTGCAACTCCTCTTGGCTTCTTCACTTTGTTCCGAACAATTGGCAAATTGGGGATAAGATCAAAAACCCTTTTGCCATTTTGAGGGTTAACTGGCTACCATCTGAAATGATTTGGTGCCACCAGGCAATATTTTCAACTCTTGGTCCCAACTGACTCTTGGATCCCCATCCCCACCGGCCCCATTTGCCCACTCGTCTCAGCTTGACTTCTCACCCAGTTCCCTGGCATTTGAGGAATTCTGTGCCTGGGGCTTGGCACAATTGTGCAACTTTTGAAGCATCGCATGAGCTGGGCGAATGTTTTTCAGGGTTTTTGTACATGACTTGATGCATCACTAGAAACACTCCAGGGAAGGGTCTAAGTATTTGCCTAGGGCAGATCAGGGGATAAAACCAATATGGGCTTCAATTCCTGCCCACAGCA
Organism: Sphyrna mokarran; assembly: GCA_024679065.1. NCBI lineage: Eukaryota > Metazoa > Chordata > Chondrichthyes > Carcharhiniformes > Carcharhinidae > Sphyrna > Sphyrna mokarran. The sequence goes on along the minus strand of JAGIQG010000026.1, from coordinate 13,239,793 downwards.
AAAGCACTCAGAAGTTCAGTCCGTTACACATACTCCTATTTAAAATTCAACTTTGCACGCCGGGAAGGTCTCCTCTTGCATGACGACCGTACTGTTACTCCCCAGTACGGTAATGTTCAGTGACTGCTGCCTCTCGTGTGTCTCCTGGTACCACTCATGCATGATTGGAGAGTCAAAGGTTGGGATTATGGTGACCTTTGAAAGCAAAGGGACAGCATTACATACAACTTTCAACGACAGCCAATGAGAAATATTCCAGAATCAGAAAACTGTGGAATTTCTCGAGGAGAACATGGAATGGGACACTAGTGGTTCACGGAACAGTTAGTGCAGCCTGGAGTGCAGGATTGGAGGAATGTAGGAGGTCACAAGAGGGCCGTTTAGTTCCATGAAAAGAGAACATATTTGTTGGGCCTTACAGCCACTTCCCATTTATGTTAAAAAACCTTCCCATTACTCAACCCCAGTGTGAAAAAAAGCAGAACAAGGTCAAGAGACAGTCTGTACAAAATGCCATGGTGGGATTACTAAGCTTCCTCTAGCGCCTCAGAATAGAGAGGCAACTTACATTTACAAACTTAAGGTGGCCAATGAAGCGTTAATGTCAAAAAAGAGTAGTTACTCTAGTAATATTGAAAAAAAAACAGCAAATTTTAGCAGAATAAACGGCAGTGTGTTTATGACCCAATCACCAGATTCCCCTGCTTTTCGTGGAGTGTCCTGGGATCTTTTATATTCACCTCAAGGCAGAAGGGACCTTGGTTTAACATTTCATCTAAGAGACAGCACCACTGACAATGCAGCATTCCCTCAGCATTGCACTTGCATATCTGTACCAGGTGGACTGCAGCACTTCAAGGCAACAGCCCACCAGCACTGACAGACAAATGGGGAGAAAGACATGGCTGCCACAATGTAGCGATTAAAACCAGGGACACACAAGAAGCTGGGATGAGATGAGTGCAGAGATCTCGGAGGTGTTATGAAGAATGTGGTAGAGGTTGGTGATAGATTATACAAGTGGAAAATTCCTCTCACCTGGATATTATTCCCCCACACCATTTTGCCTTCTAAGAGTGAATCCAAGATGCTCCTCATGGACTCCTCTTTCTGTGGGTCATCACCACTTATAACATAGATTGAAGATCTCAGCCGTTTGAAGAAGTCTGCGTTGATTGTTCTGGCGCTGTAGTTGTTGGGGATGTAGGCAAGATCAACATAGATGGGTGGAGCTGTAGGAGGACATTTGCCCACTGAACCTGCAACAGCAACAACTCATTCATAGTAGGTTGCCCAACAGAAATCTAACAATCTTAGGTTTCAGATGATTAACTGAGCTTCGATCTGCTCCTTCCTGTGAAAGACTTGCACACTTTGCATGAAGTGTTTCGTAAAGTCTTTCCTGAATGACCCTGGCCCCTTTGACCTAGACACAACTACAGAAAAGGTTATCTCCATCTAGGATAGCAATAAATTCTGGGGAGGGGGGTGATGGTGAATATCAGTACAGTTTTGTCTTTGTAATTTAACCCTGGTAACTCTACACTGCACCCCTCCAAAAGCCAATATATCCCAAGGTATAGTGGCCAGAACAATGCTCCTTAACCAGGTGTTTGCAGCAACCTTCCCACCTCTTTACATTCTCACCATTTACTTAGAGAGACTTATTCCATTCACCTGGTCTATATGCTAGTGACCTCAATCCAATTGGAAGGATTTTGTGCAGAACACCAATGAGGTGACATTACGAGGGGCAGAATGACCTCCTGTGCTGTAAATCTCACCTGTGTTCTGTAACTAACCTGTGACCGTGCGAGGTGGTTTGGAGCTGGTGGTTTGAGGATTCCTTCCCTTCTCCGAGTTTATCGACTGATTGGAATTCACACGGGAAACTTTGCCAGGTTGGCTGCCGCTCTTGCTGCTTGTGGCCAATTTATCCATTTCTTTAGACGTCAGTTGAGGACCTTTTGGTTTGGAGAGAGTCGATTGTTTAGTGTTTTCGGTTTTCCGTGCTGCTGAGCCCAAAGTCGGCTTGGAACCCAATTTTTTGCCTCTCGTTCTCTCTGAGCCGGTTTTGGTAGAGTTCTGGGTCAGCACCTCAGGGTCTACCATGCAGGTGCCAGGCTGGGGTGGAGGTGGGTGAGGGTCTTTCATTGGGGCAGGAAGAGGGTCACGCGGTCTGGAGGACAGGGCCGGATGAGACCTATCGGCAGGAAGGCTCTCAGAGTCTTCCTCGGAGTCAATGCCCCCGTCTGCGGTGATAGACGGACAGTCCTCAGTCCCATGTTGGGCATCAGAACCAGAGAGAGTTGGGAGGGACTCGCTAGCAGAAGTTGGGGTTCTTTCGTCCAGTGTTGTCTTTCTACTGGAAGGAGACTTGTGACCTCTCCTTTGCACAATGGGCTTGGCAAATTCCTGGGAAAGGTCGCTCTCGTCTGACAACTCGCGTGGACTGGGGTTAATGAAGGAGGGGGAGAGTTCAGTCTTTGGGTGCTTAAATTCACAAGGCGAAACAAGACACAAGTCAACATCATGAGGGGATTCAGATGGGAGACCCGCTACACGTGGCAAATGCCCATCAACTCCATCATTGTGAATTAACGCACGATCCCCATCCGCTGAGGAGCGGGCTAGCGACGCCTGGGAAGGCCGGAAGGTGTCTTGCATTGACTTCAAGGGCAGGCTCATGCCATGGGGGTCCCCTTTCCCGGAGAAGGCTTCGTGTTCAGGAGAAAGACCATTGAGAGGTCCTCTCTGATTGTCCTCTCGTGGAGACGTCAGAGCTTCACTCAGAGGTGGAAGTACCTGCTCAAAGGAGACGGACAGAGACTCATCAACTTCTGTGGAATGGGGAGAGCCAACTTCTGCTGGCAATGAAGGGGTTGTCAGAGTTGGCGAAACATCGGGGACAATTTCCTTGAACGGACTCAGGGTCAGAAAGCCAGTGTGTCTGTCCAGTGGGGCATTGGCATTTTCAAATAGTGGCCGTGCGTTTGACAGGGGTGCTCCATCTACAGGCTTATTACAAGCGTTATTCAGCTGGTTTTCCTCAATGAGGAGGCTGGAAACTCTCTCTATTAAACCATCTTCACTCCTGGGAATGATCTCATCAATTGGTGATTGATGGAAGGGAGTGTGGCCAGCACTGGCAGGGCCAGATCCTGGCGGAGAGACCATCTCGAGGGTCCTCTCCTCAGAGCTCGCACAATGGTCCTCCACAATCTCCTGGTTGTTGACAAACATCTGCCCTTTCAATTCATCTGGTGGCCCGAGCTCGGTCGGCGTTAGATCAAAGTTAACACTACGATCACTCCGTGGGGTTTTAGCAAGAGGTGAAAGGGCCGCCATGTTCCTACTGGGACTCAACTTTTCATCAAAATACCTGAACTTATCAGGACTTTCCATCTCAAAACCATCTTCATTTTCAGTACCACAGATCAGACCATTAATATGATTAATTCTAATCATACCTTGATCAGATTCAGCCTCGGCATCACCTCTGGCTTCCCCTTTCTCCACCGTGTCCGTGTCTCCTTTACGCGTCTCAGGCCACGCCAAGATCACCGCTTCCTCGCTGGCAGGGCCGTCCGTGTTGACAACCCGATCGTCAGCTTGGGGAGAAGATTCAACCTCGCTCCCGTTCTCCATCGTGGTGAAACCCTCATCAGGTGACGGTTCATCTGGCAGCACCACTGTCCCATCGTTCCCCTCTGACACCATCTCAGCCTGGTTTAACACCTCTGCACCAGCGGCCTGCTCCGCTTCCTCCAGCTTCTCAAAATCTGCCGTCATGTCCTCCGGCGTGGAGAGCTTGGAGGCACCCAGTTCAACTCCCTTCTCCGAGAGAGATCCACTGCCAAGATCTTGCTTGCACTCTGACGCAGAGCCCTTTTTTTGAACTTTGGGTTTGACTTGCCCTTTAGCCGAAGGGATTGGATCCTTTTTCACCTCTTTATTCTGCACGGGGCCTTTTGCCGACGTCTTTCTGCCAAGAGAAGATGCAGCCATTTTTTTAACAGAAGTCTTTGATCCCGTTCCTTCGTCCTTTTTAGACTCCTTAACTGGCTTTGCCACATCTTTTCTCACCGCTTTCTTCTCAGTTTCTTTTCTCTCCTCCTTTTTAGAAGCTTTCGCATCTTTGCTCTCCTCTGTTTTTGCTGATTTCACCTCTTTCTTTTGCAGTTTCTCTGTGGACAGTTTAGGCTTTGTGTCCGTTTTCAATTTGTCGCCAGCTGCACGAGAGTCTCTTGCCCCCTCACTCGGTGCTGCCGTGTCAGCTTTGAGTTTTCCAAGCTTGTCCTTCCTCTCCACCCGATGCTTATCCCTGGCAGATCCTGGCCTCACCCCCGCCAGGTTAGACTCGGAGTCACATCCTGTTTTGACAGACGACCCCTTGAGGCTTTTCAGACTCTCCCGGCTTTCTGTCCGTTTTGGCTTGGTGCTCTTCTCTTTTTGAAGAGCTTCCAGCTCACTTTTGGTAGCAGAGGGCTGCTTCAAGAATTCCAGGTGCTTCAGCCGGTCTAATCCCTCCAATATTTTGTTTTGAGGAGTGCAGCCAGGAAACAGCACCCTGATTATCTTCTCAATCTTACTTGCCGGGTGCCAAACAATAAGAGCACAAATGCTCACCAGGCATGGAATGGGGACCTCTCCTCCTTTGGGCCAGCCATTGCCTGTCCACTGTTGCATCAAGTAGTCCAGGTCTTTACTGCCTTTACTTGGGTTAAGGACATACATCTCCAGACGTCCAACTCCCATCTTTTGGAAGAGAATGATTGGTTCTAAAGTACTGCCAACAGTTCTGCAGAGCGGCAGGGGTTCAATCCGCAGCAGCTCCAAATATTGAAGCGTCAAGCTAACCTCATCGATGCTACGCCGGACATTATTTCTCTCGATATGTTGGAGCCGTTCAGGTGCGTTGAGAAACATGACGCCAATCTCGGGAGAAATGAGATGTTTCATCCAATCGCCGTTCATTTCTGAGCCGAGAGACTGATCCTCGTCCAGTTCTGCTAGCTTCCTATGCAACAGGCTGTTAATCCCGGGCAAGTTGTCAGTTCCAATGTGAGTCAACAGGACAGAGTCAATCCTGTCCAAGTGACGGACGAGCTTCCAGAAGGAAGATTTCTGATCTGAACCCCCGTCCACCAGAATATTGAAGCCATTGACGGCAAAGAAGGCGGAGTCACCCCTTCCCCCAGGGAAGATGTAGCAGCAGGGTTTGGAAAGTTTCAGGAAGCCCACAGTGGCCGGGGGCTCCAGCAGGTCAAAGGGCGATGACGATTCCATGGTTTCGGAGAGATATTCCAGGAATTCCTGAAGTCCTTCCATCTGCGGCAGAACGACTGGAGGATTCAGCCTGATCTCAATGAACTCCTGGAGGCTGTGCTTCTCCAAGCTGGATTTCTTCCATTCCCCAAAGTCAGGGCAGACGAGGGTGAGGCTGGCCTTGTTTGCAGGAGGTGTGAAACTCAACAGCTCTCCAATCTAAGAGGAAATCAAAAGGGCAACTTATCAATACACCATCCTTTAGATGTCAGAATAAGTTTCCGTTCATTGAAAACTTTGCTGCTCGTTCTAGCTTGCATACAGTCCTGGTACCCTATCGCCTCTGGGCTCGCTAACCTAAAGTTTATTATTAGGGTCACAAGTAGGCTTACATAACACGGCAATGAAGTTAATGTGAAAATCCCTTAGTTGCCACATTCTGGTTCCTGTTTGGGTACACTAAGGGAGAGTTTAGCACAGCCAATACATCTAACCAGCATATTTTTTGGACCACGGGAGGAAACCAGAGCACCCAGAGGAAATCCATAGCGAGACAATGACTGAAGCTGAGAATCAGACCTGGGGGTCCTGCTAACCACCACTGCCGACTGGCTCCTGGTCTGGCAACACATCAACTTCAAAAAAATTTTATCCTCATTTTAAACCGTTCTCAAACATTCCCAAGCACAAGGTTAGATTCTGGGTGGAAATCGCCAGCAGCCTGAGCACGAACAAGCTGTAGCTCAGTTTTGAAATCACTGATTGGAAGGGACAGCGAAGCAGCAGAGTTACAGAGACAGGGAGAGGAGACAGCAATGCTGGAAACAACCTCCTTGTCTGTGAAGATCTGGATGAAATCCTGGAACGTGAAGGATCCTTTCTGCAACAGTAGATCACCCGAATCCTCCAGACACAGTCCAGCCAATACCAAGAGCTTGTGCCGGGATGGTGCCGATATCAGAGTCCGTACCTAGAGTGGAAACAGCAACACAAGAATCAGCTGTGGAAACAGGGCTCAGTGTTGCGCTGTCAGCCTCCTGACTCCAGTTGCTGCACCGGACTGAGCTTAAAAGAGAATGAATGAAGTGGTACCAAGCTCAGCATCAACTCAGAATCAGAGCCACAAAAACCCCTTTAAGGGATCTCCTGGACAATTGGTCCAATTAAATAACAGTTTTATATAAAGCCTTGCAGCACACAGACACAGCCAATTCATTGCAGCTAATCATTGGTAGTGACAATCCACTTGTACATAGCAAGATCCCACAAACAGCAATGTGAAAAATAATCGCAATCTGCATTCTAATATTGGTTGAGAGATGAATACTGATGAGGACAAGCGCTGCGCCCCATCCCCTGGCAAAGACGCCTATCGCCTCCATTTCATGCAGTTGTTGGTGAAAGCTGCTCAACATAACTGGTGGCACCCGGAGAATGAGCTCAGGGCCGGGGGCTGAAATGGGGAGGAGGCAGATTAAAGGATAAAGGTCACAAGTTAAAGAGGACAAGCTGATGTCTCACCTCATGACACAGACACTCATTGGAGGGATTTATCAGAACCAGTGTTTCCAAAGCCTCACCGTGGTGATGGAGAATCTTCTGGCCTGAGAGAAAAGGCAAGAACACATTGAATAATGAAACACCAATCCCGCGAAGACCCAACCATACAGAAGGGGACAGGTCTGTCACTGTGTAACACTGGGGTACAGTACTGGTGGGGACAGGTCTGTCACTGTGTAACACTGGGGTACAGTACTGGTGGGGACAGGTCTGTCACTGTGTAACACTGGGGTACAGTACTGGTGGGGACAGGTCTGTCACTGTGTAACACTGGGGTACAGTACTGGTGGGGACGGGTCTGTCACTGTGTAACACTGGGGTACAGTACTGGTGGGGACAGGTCTGTCACTGTATAACACTGGGGTACAGTACTGGTGGGGACAGGTCTGTCACTGTATAACACTGGGGTACAGTACTGGTGGGGACAGGTCTGTCACTGTATAACACTGGGGTACAGTACTGGTGGGGACAGGTCTGTCACTGTGTAACACTGGGGTACAGTACTGGTGGGGACAGGTCTGTCACTGTGTAACACTGGGGTACAGTACTGGTGGGGACAGGTCTGTCACTGTGTAACACTGGGGTACAGTACGTGGGGACGGGTCTGTCACTGTGTAACACTGGACTGGGACGGTCTGTCACTGTTAACACTGGGGTACAGTACTGGTGGGGACAGGTCTGTCACTGTGTAACACTGGGGTACAGTACTGGTGGGGACAGGTCTGTCACTGTGTAACACTGGGGTACAGTACTGGTGGGGACAGGTCTGTCACTGTGTAACACTGGGGTACAGTACTGGTGGGGACAGGTCTGTCACTGTGTAACACTGGGGTACAGTACTGGTGGGGACAGGTCTGTCACTGTATAACACTGGGGTACAGTACTGGTGGGGACAGGTCTGTCACTGTGTAACACTGGGGTACAGTACTGGTGGGGACAGGTCTGTCACTGTATAACACTGGGGTACAGTACTGGTGGGGACAGGTCTGTCACTGTGTAACACTGGGGTACAGTACTGGTGGGGACAGGTCTGTCACTGTGTAACACTGGGGTACAGTACTGGTGGGGACAGGTCTGTCACTGTGTAACACTGGGGTACAGTACTGGTGGGGACAGTCTGTCACTGTGTAACACTGGGTACAGTCTGGTGGGGACAGTCTGTCACTGTGTAACACAACACTGGGTACAGTACTGGTGGGGACAGGTCTGTCACTGTGTAACACTGGGGTACCGTACAGTACTGGTGGGGACAGGTCTGTCACTGTGTACACTGGGGTACAGTACTGGTGGGGACAGGTCTGTCACTGTGTAACACTGGGGTACATACTGGTGGGACAGGTCGTCACTGTGTAACACTGGGGTACAGTACTGGTGGGGACAGGTCTGTCACTGTGTAACACTGGGGTACAGTACTGGTGGGACAGGTCTGTCACTGTGTAACCGGGTACAGTACTGTGGGGACAGTCTGTCCTGTGTAACACTGGGGTACAGTACTGGTGGGGATGAGTGAAAGACATGAAGGAATACTCTGGATCTCAACTTCCTACCTCGCGATCCTAGTTTTCTTAGGCTGACTCATTCAGCCATCAATGCACTAATTGGCAGTGAGAATTAAAAGTCTCTCAAACCGATACACTATTCTGTCAAGTCAGAATGAAAACTCCTCAATTCCCTGGTTTCTCAACGTATCCATGAGGATAGCAGAGAGGCCTCCGTGTAGCCGAAGATACTGACATCCGTCAGTACACACACACCATGGCTAATCCTCTGCCTGAATGAGGAAGAGAGATTATAGACTCAAGGACAGCATTTCCTTCCTCCTCCACAACTTGACAGTATCGAAACATTACCCCAACCTCACTGCAGTTAGCTAAACCCTCTACTATCAGTGCAACAAACAGCAAAGCTGACCAGATCGTCAATCCAAGAATCAGACAAACTGAATGTAACAACGACAACTTACATTAACGTAGCACCTTTAACATAGTAAATCCTCCCAAGATGCTTCAGAGTATTAACAAACAAATCACAGTGATATTACAGAGACAGGACCTATCAATAACGTTAATCCAAACCAAAAATATCCACTTCCTCAGCCAGAAGTCACTGGGTTAAACATCAGTATTTTAGAACATAGAACACAGAAGAACCACAGCATGAACAGGCCCTTTGGCCCACAAATTGTGCCGATCATATCACTATCTACTAGACTTACCTATAACCCTCAATCCTATTAAATCCCATGTACTCATCCAGAAGTCACTTAAAAGACTATCGAATTTGCCTCCACCACCACTGACAGCAGCCGATTCCACTCACCCACCACCCTTTGAGTGAAAAACTTACCCCTGACATCTCCTCTGTACCTACTTGCCAGGACCTTAAACCTGCGTTTTCATCAGCACTCTGGGTTCCCCAAGCAAACCCAAACTAATCACAATCTTTGTGTGCTCAGGGTCCAACACAGTTTCTATAGCACAAATATCACTAGCATTGTACACCTGGAAATGTTTGGTGGGGCTGGTGTCTAAGGAGTTTTATTCTGTACCTGTCCTGGGAGTGTTTGATGGGGACAGCAGTAAGCATAAACAAGAAGGAAATCCAACTCAAGCAGCTAACATTCAAATCTGACTGCAGATTATACAAATAAGCAAATAAATTGCTTTCTACACAGCTGGCTTTCTCACCATAGAATGGAATGCATCATCTCAAGGGAGAGTCCTTTATGCATCAATAATATATTGGATACAGATTAATTTTACCGCAATCTTCCTCTTGCATAAGATGGGCCTCTCTCCTATTGGATGAGAAGTCTGCCTGGAACATTATCCAAACATGCTCCCCCTCATAATGCACTAACTGGATCGAGTATCAAGTTGCAGGGTTGGAATTCCTGCCATTGTTTGAGGCTATCTGATGTTCTTGGGAGTGCTGACATTCTGACCTCCTTCATCCTAGTCTGTAGGAGAACAGTCCATTAACAGCAATAGACAGTCACCAATAATTCCAATCAGGAATTCAGGAAAAATCTCTTTACCCAAAGAAGGTGAATCTCTCTAGAGGGACTGGAAAAAGTAGATTACAGAAAATGTACACTTGAGGGGAAACTGGATAAACATGAGAGAAAAATAGAAGGGTCTGTTGATGGGATAAGACAAAGATCATAAGAGATAGGAGCAGAATTAGGCCATTCAGCCCATTAAGTCTGCTCCACCATTTAATCGTTGCTGATAAGTTTCTCGATCCCATTCTCCTGCCTTTTCCCTATAACTTCTCAGTAAATACATTCAATGATCTGGCCTCCACAGCTTTGTGACAGCAAATTCTATAGATTCACCATCCTCTGACTGAAGAATTTCCTCCTTATCACAGTTCTAAAAGATCATCCTTTTACTCACTGCACCCCTGGACCTGAGTCTCTCCTACAAATGGAAACATCTTTTCCACATCCACTCTATCTAGGCCTTTCAGTATTCTGCAAATTTCAATGAGGTGCTCTCTCACAGCACAGTGGCACAGTGGTTATCACTGCTGTCTCACAGCATCAGGGACCCGAGTTGAATTCCGACCTCAGGTCACCATCTACGTGGAGTCTGTACATTCTCCGTGTGTCTGTGTGGGTTTCTTCTGGGTGCTCCGGTTAGGTGGATTGGCCATGTTAAATTGCCCCTTAGCATCAAGGGGATTAGCTAGGGTAAACACATGGGGCTATGCAGATAGGGCCTGGGTGGGATTGTGGTCAGTGCAGACTTGATGGGCCCAATGGCCTCCTCCTGGACTGTAGAGATTCTATGAAAATTTTCACCAACGTCGATGAGTTGGGGCTGCCAGATTTATTGAGCTGTGAAAGGGGTTTTAGACTGGCACCACTTTGCATGTGGAGGAACTGTGGAATCATGGCAACACAAACAAGAAGGGAGCAACCAGGTCAACTCATGGCAAGAAGCCAAAACTAAAATAAGGCTGCAAAGTGCAAGCTCTGGGTCAAATTGCAGGAGAGGCTGGGAGATATTTTAAAACCTACCAAAAAAATCAATGTAAAGATTTTCAACAGAAAAAATAAGTGTTGTGTTTCATAGCAGCTCAATTCACCCATCCACCCTCCCACTCTCTCTCAAACCCTGCAGGTCAGAACAAAGTCACTTCTTGGGACAACAAGTTACTATTCCTCTATGAATTGTTAGTCTGCAGTAGTGGGACTGACTGCAGTGAGTGCTGCGCGAACAATGCTGCCCTTCAAACGAGAAAAGCAAACGGCAGCAAAACAGAGCATATCAAAGCTACCCTGTGGCTACCCTGATCAGTCTCTGTGCATCACACCAACTCACAGACTCTGATGTGAGTGATTCAGTCACATGCCTCAGCCTCACTTTTTAAACAATATTCACACTCTGTACCAGTCAGCAATCGGCAGGGTGCCCTGAAGCACTTTTCAGCCAATGAGGTACTGCAAGAATGTCCAGTCACTACTGCAATAGGCAATATGGCAGCCAGTTTGTGCAGAGCAAGATCCCATTAAAGCCAATAAAACCAGATAACCTGCTTTAGCAACGTTGGTTAAGAAAATAAACAGTTGATTCAAGAAAGCTCCCGCAGTTCCTCTGGCAGAGATCAACGGGGGGGGGACATGTACAATTCGATGGGTTACTTCATCCATATTTTTGATATGGCTTCACACAGATCAATGCTGCATTTGTGTCTGTTTAAGAATGAAGTTGTCACTGGCATTTATTGACCATTCCAAATTGTCCTTGAAGTGGGGCTGAGCCACCTTCGTGAAGCAGTTCATGTGGAGAAAGCATTCCAATGGCGAGCAGAGAGAGTGCTCAGATTTTGACCCAGTGAAGGAACATGATTTATTTCCAAGTCAAGATGGAGGTGACACTTTGTAGGGCAAAGGGGTAAATGCTTGTGTGTGTGTGTGTGTGTGCGCACACAACCATCTGCTCCCCTTGTGCCTTTGACCAGAAGTACACTGGTGAGTTCTTGCAGTGTATCTTGTAGGAGATATGCATTGTGTCTTGCTGCTACAGGGACTGAATAGCAATGTTGAAAGTGGTGGGAGCAATCAAGAGGTTGCTCTGAATGGCACTGAGCTTCTGAAGCTGCACCCATCTAGGTCACAAGGCTGTGCCTTTTAAATAGTGGACAGATTTTGGGTGAGGAGTCAGAAGTCAGTCACTGCAGAATTCCCAGCCTCTGATCTGTAATGGTAAGCAATGTTTCTGCGGCTGGTGACAGTCAAATTCAAACCCCAGGATGTTGATGGCCAGGGATTCTGTGATTGAACATCAAGAGTCAAGGGGAGATGTTCATGTATTTGGATTAAAAGCACAATCACACACCCTCCTTTGCACAGTTATCAACTGATGCAATCAAAGTGAATATGCTGTTCAAAAACCCCTAATATTTATTTCATCGCTATTTTTGGGCAAGTTGATTGCCAATCAGCATGATAATTATACTTGGCATCAGTATGAATTCTTGGTGTCTACAAGTGTAGATAAGATGTGTGCAGTCATTATAAGTACGTACACCCCTTCCTGAGGTTGTCTCAAAACACACAGCTCAGTGCTCAATCACCAAGTTCTGCTTCTGAGGCAGAGAGGAGGAGGAACGGAAACCGGACTTCACACTCATGGACACAGCTGGCTGAGATTCCCAACATTCACACCCTTTCCATAGCAAGGACACCTGTTCCCAACTGTCAGAAGAAATCCAGGACTTAACCCCTTCCTTGCCAACCTCCCCAGGGACAGGGAAAGCTTTGTAAGGAGAGACAGAGGAGGAAAAATCCTGGAAGGATGGAAATCCAGACAGGATAACAAACACAATACAGTCAAATCACCCCACACGCATAATCAAAGCACAAAATAGACAACGGGAATCTAACACCGAAATGAGAACTAGAAGCTGGCAATGGCCATGCAATCCCTCAATAAGATGCTGACTTGCCTTCCCAGCCCTTGATTCCAAGTTCCTACAAGGTTATAGAATTCTTTTAACTTTCTCAAATGAAAGACACTCATACAACATCCGTAATTAAAGGGTTTGCAATGATCTCACTTATCTGCAAAATTCGCACTTCAGAGCGGTACTGAAAGGGTGCATCAGTGTTGAAGGAGCCAACTTTGTGATATGTTAAACTGAGGCACCATTTACCCATTCTTGGGCTAATGCTCAAAATCTCTCACAGTAAGAAGTCTCACAGCACCAAGTAAAGTCCAACAGGTTTATTTTGTGGCAAAAGCCACTAGCTTTCAGAGTAATTGCTGCTCCTTTGTCAGGAAAGTGGGAGCTTTGTTCACAAACAGGGAATGATTGGAATGCAAGTCTTTATAGGTAATCAAGTCTCAAAGGTACAATGTCAGCAGAGAGAGCACTAAGCACAAGTATCGACAAACAAATTTCTACAAAGAGACAAGATACTGAAATAACTTGGGCTTGACTAAGGCCATGGACTACAGTTTCCATTTATATAGCATCTATCACACAAAACATCTCAAGGCACTTAAACAGGAGCAATCACCAAATAGATGCTTGATGCCAAGCCACAAAAGATGATTAGGGATGGGTGCCCAAAAAGCTAATGGCAACAGAAAGCACAGCCCATGGTGATGCCATTAAAATCAAAGAGGTTCAAGGGGCCAGAATTGGAGCAGCGCAAAGATGATGATTTAATGGTTGGGGGCAATTAGAGTTAGAAGACAGGGTTGCAGATTTGCAAACAAGGATGAGAATTCTAAAAACAAAGCACTGGGATTGGGAACCACTGAGCACAACTGGTGATCAACTGGGACTTGACACAAGTCAGCAGAACATAGAAAGGTAGAGGAGGTCATTCAGCCTTTCAAACCTGCTAAATCATTCATACGATTATGGCTGATAGTCCAACTAAATAGCCTAATCCTGCTTTTCTCTTTGATCCCATTCGCCTCAAGTGCTGTATCCAGCTGCCCCTTGAATGCATTCAATGCTTTGGCATCAACTACTTCCCGTGGTAATGAATTCCACAGGCTCATCACTCTTTAGGTGAAGAAATGTCTCCTCATCTCCATCCTAAATGATCTACCCCAAATCCTCAGACTGTGACCCCTGGTTCTGGACTTCCCCCACCATCAGGAACATCCTCCTTGCATCTACCCTATCTAGTCCTGTTAGGATTTTAAAAATTTCTATGAGATCCCCCTCATTGTTTTCACTGGAGTTCAGACAATCTTAACCTAATCAATCTCTCCTCAGACATCAGTCTTTGGAACATTGGATGGCCTCAGGTCTATGAGGGAATGAGGTTGGTCAAGCTACGGGTGAAGATTCCAACAAATGATTGGAGACAGGGTGAAGTTGAGCAACAAGGGGGAATTGGCAGACTGAGTAATGGCACAGATCTGTGGCAGAACCTCATTAAATACAAGGATACAAACACTGGCGACAAGAGAGAGAGGGACGGAATCACTAAAGAAGAGTCTGTTGCTGGGGATTGATGAGTGAGATTTTGGACTTCCTGATATTGCATTTACTTGGCACTGCTCAAATAAATGCACATCTTTACCCTGGGTGAATTGTATGCCACCTACACAGATTTGAACAAGGGTGTGGATCAGTAAATTTGCAGATGATACTAAAGTTGGTGGTGTGGTAGATAGTGAAGAGGGGTGTTTTAGTTTACAGAGTGACTTGGACAAGTTGCAGAGCTGGGCCGAGAGGTGGCAAATGGAGTTTAATGTGGAAAAGTGTGAGGTAATGCACTTTGGCAGGAACAATAAATGTGTAGAGTATAGGGCTAATGGTAGGGCTCTTAATAGTGTTGAGGAACAGAAGGATCTTGGTGTATGTGTCAATAGATCCCTGAAAGTAGGCAGTCAAGTGGATAAAGTTGTTAAGAAGGCATATGGAGTCTTAGCTTTTATTGGTAGGGGGATTGAATTTAGGAGCCGCAGCATCATGTTGCAACTGTACAAAACTCTAGTGCGGCCGCACTTGGAGTATTGTGTGCAGTTCTGGTCGCCACATTATAAGAAAGATGTGGAGGCATTGGAGAGGGTACAGAGGAGGTTTACTAGGATGTTGCCTGGTATGGAGGGCAGGTCCTATGAAGAGAGGTTGAAGGATTTGAGGTTGTTTTCGTTAGAAAGGAGGCGGCTAAGAGGGGATCTTATTGAAGCATATAAGATGATTAGAGGTTTAGATAGGGTGGACAGTGATAGCCTTTTTCCTAGGATGGAGAAAGCTAGCACGAGGGGACACAGCTTTAAATTAAGGGGTATGAGTTATAGGACGGATATCAGAGGTAGGTTCTTTACTCAAAGAGTGATTAGGGAGTGGAATGCCCTGCCTGCAGCTGTTGTAGATGCGCCAAGTTTGGTGGCGTTTAAGAGGTTAGTTGATAAGTATATGGATGAGAAGGGAATGGTTTAGTTAGGAGGGGCATTGCTTTTTATTTTGGTCGGCACAACATCGAAGGCCGAAGGGCCTGTTCTGTGCTGTATTGTTCTATGTTCTATGTTCTATGAAAAGGGAGATGGAAAAATTACAAGACCCAACGTGGAGATAGAATCCCGAATGACCAACAACAGCACTGCTGGGACCTGTGCCACACAAACCAACTAAAAGACTGCAGCAAGTTCGACAGATTTTGCTTGTTCAAACAATCACTGGTTTTATCCCATTGAGAAGTCTCAACATTAGGTTAAAATCCAACAGGTTTATTTGGTAGCAGAAGCTTTCAGAGTGTTGCTCCTTCTCATTGAAGCAGAGAAAGCTGTGAATTAGCCACAAGACCTCACTACAGAAGGCTGAAAGTTGGCAGATCAGCTCAAAGCAGATATCTCAGAGCAATGACTGAGCAATCCGTGATGCTCATTCATTCTCAGACAGCACATCCCCCGCAATTCAGTCGGCAGCAAATCCAAGTGACAGCGCTGGACAGGGGTGACACAACAGGAATCGCTGCACTTTCCTGTCTATCAATGGCAAGTCCCTCAGCAGAAGATGCCATCTCAACCATTCTTGTATGAAGTTGACCAGCCAATCACAAGATATTCACCTTTAGGGGACGTCACACCAGAGCACTGTTCCATCACACTCCTCAAAACAGAACTAACACTCATTCAGGCATCATCCACACATTCCAATACTGAGATGATGATATTGATGAACTTGTTTTTATCCTACAGGTGTTTTGGTCCACCTTGTCGTCTAATGAGGGGCATTCACGCGATGGGTTGAGAGAGGGCTGCTCTTGAATTTTTTTCTGAGAGTATCCTAGTGCTTCACGTCATTAGTGTACGCTTGACCTGGACCATTTGATGGGCAACACGACAGCTCAGTGACTATCGCTGTGCTGTGCAGATACATGGATTTGGGCCTGTGTCTGTGGGAGTTTGCGCATTCTCCCCGTGCTTGCGTGGGTTTTCTCCGGGTGCTCCGGTTTCCTCCCACATCCCAAAGATGTGCTCTTAGGCTAATTGGCAAAACAAATTCTCCCTAAATTGTCTCAAATTTGGGTTTTAATCCATAGGTCTGTAAACATTGACAGGGATCGCGGGTAGAGGTGGGAACATCGGGGTGGCGGCGTGGGCTCATTGGGCTGAAGGGCCTGTTTCCTGTGCCGTTTTGTTCTTTGATACTTGGACAAAATATGAGTGAGAGCTCTGGCCACACTGCAGTCTCAGGATATGGAGACCAATTGTGGGAATGATAGAGGCACAGACCAGGTCACTCAACTCATCTTGAAAAACTACAGCCTTTCGAAATGGACATTTGATCAGTCTGTGCACTGCTGCTGCTGACCCAGAGATACTGGGATGGAACCTGAACAGCCCACCCCCAAAAACAAAACATGTTTGAGCTCCTTTAACTGGAGTTTGATTATCTGAAGAGAAGGGAGGTCCTCTCAGTTTCCTGCCAATATTAATCTCCCGAACAACACGAGAGAATTTCAGATCAAATCAAAATACTGCGGGTCCTGGAAAATCTCAGCATCTGTCTATGTTTTTTTTTAAACACCACCATACTGAGTCTGGATGACCTTTCATCAGAGCTGACTCGAAACGTTGGCTCTGTTCTCTCTCCACAGAGGCTGTCAGACCTGCTGAGATATTCCAGTATCTTCTGTTTTTGTTGCCAGAGAACTTGCTGGACTGGCCACTGTAACACTGATAATGTTGCAAAAAGTACTTCACTATCACCAAGCGTTTGAGCACGTCCAGATTCTCTGAAGCTGCTACATTGAATAGACGTCAGTTCATTCTTTTTTCAACTAGATATTCCATAAACCCAATGAAAACAAAGAACAAAACAGCACAGGAAACAGGCTCTTCGTCCCAACAAGCTCGCGCCACCACCCCGATGTTCCCACCCCTACCCGCAATCCCTGTCCATGTTTATAGATCTACGGATTAAAAACCAAATTTGAGACAATTTAGGGAGAATTTGTTTTGCCAATTAGCCTAAGAGCACATCTTTGGGGTGTGGGAGGAAACTGGAGCACCCGGAGAAAACCCACGCAAGCACAGGGAGAATGCGCAAACTCCCACAGACACAGGCCCAAATCCACGTATCTGCACAGCAAAGCGATAGTCACTGAGCTGTCGTGTTGCCCATCAAATGGTCCAGGTCAAGTGTACACTAATGACGTGAGGTACTAGGATACTCTTGAAAAATTGGGGGCCGATAGGGGACAGTCGCTGCGGGGTTATGTAATCAACACTATTCAAACCAAGCTTGCCTCAAGTTTCAATGAAAATATCACCAAAAACACCGAACAAAAAAATCAAAAACCCCGAAAACGATCAGCGTTTGAACGTCACTCAAAACCTGCTGCCGAGGATTGTAAAGAACCACTGGGTGGATCTGCAGCCCCAGACGTTTGCACAAGTCACCGCAACAAATGAAATTAAGGTCTTACCTTTCCCCTCATCGGGAAACGTAGCAGAGTGTCTGGACACAAAGAGTTTGAGTTGTTCATCAAGGTTGAAAGCAGCAGCGTCAATGTCCCAGGAGAGAATCCCTGGAGAAGAAACACCGGCCATGAGGGAGAGGCAGCAACATGGGCAATGGGGAAGAGGTGGGGTGGGGTGGGGTGGAGGGGGAGGGAGAAGCAAAGGGGCAACACTGAGATACAGGTGTCCAGACCCACACACCTCAGTCAGCAGACAGGTAGAAAAAAACAATTCAGAAGTCTTATAGAATATTGGCTTTTTTCATGGGAGGCTAGCGATGGGGCATTTTGAAATGTACAGATGGGAAAATGATGCTTCAGTTGTTAATCAGCCTTCATCAATTCCCACCAAGCACACAGGCCAAGTTTATCCAATATGACCTCAACATTTAACCATTTCAGCCCCAACATCATTGCGGTGACTTTAGACAACTCCTTGCTCCAATTGGCTGAGAAATGCTTCAGGTAAATGGTCAATTCTGATTGAGACTCAGCATTCCTTACATTGCTGATGTTATTTCACCATTCATTATACAATTATCAATGGGAAAGCCTACCCAGGTAACAAGTTACTGATCTGCATTGTACCAGATTGTTAGGCAATGACAGTAAAGGTGGGGGGGGGGGGTGTGAAATCATACTCTAAGACAGCAGATACCCACAGAAATGGGGTTCTTTAAAAGGACTATAATGTATAATAGCACAATGGGACAGCCGGGAGATGGAGTCGGGCCCATAACTTGCATTGATTTAGCGCCTTTAACTACAATCCCAAGGGCAGTGGCGAATGCAGGAGCAGGAAATTAACACAAGATACATCGTGTCCGAAGATGAAACTAATTCATTGTATCCACCCACTCCAAATACAACACGAAGCTGACACATTGCGTCCACAGGGCCTAAAGCTGAGATACACTGTATCCAACTCTCTGACAGCTGATAGGGACCATGGGAGATGCGCTGGGCCAGCGAAGGGCTGATTATCCGGGATTATTATTACAAGGAGATCAGGATCCGGATTGCAACCTCTTCTCTCCCTCCCCACATGTTTTTCGGATCATACAGGAACAGGATATCCCGCAAGGAGGCGTTTCTGCGGGAATGCATTAAAAAAATTCAAACTACTGCAGAGACCGGCGGGAATCCCGCTCGATTCACAATTGCCCCCAGGATACAGAATGTGTTCCCCCTCCATCCCCAAATCACAAGCGGCCCTTTGTGCTACGGCTGGCTGGGTTTCCTTGGTGCTGCTCCCGGGAACGGAGCTGGGAGTGATCGGGGAACCAATCCCACAAGGAAAAGAATACCCCCCCCCCTCCCAATTCCCGGGGTTGTGTTTGGGATTCTCTACCGGGCAAAAAGGGGACCGAGTCCCCCGCGGTATCTGAGCACTTCCTTTCTCCAGGGCTTAAGCTCAGGAACAAAAGGGAGAAATTTCACCCCTAAATTATTCACTCCAAATAAAAACCCAGCGGCAGGAGTGTTCCCCCCACCCCCCCAAGGGAAAGGGGGTGGGTTGCAGAGACTCAGACCCCCGGGTAGAACTAGAATCCCGGCAGCGGGAATCTCAGCATCCCGGGCTGGCCATTCAACTACTGAGCGGTTCCCCGTGTCCCTGGGCGGGGTATTCAGCCACCGGGAGCGGGGTTTAGAGAGCGAGCTCCCGATACCCCAGGAACCAGGCTGCCGTGCCCTACTGCCCTCCATCCCGGCCTCCCTTCCCCGCGGCTGTGGCTCGCCCTCCCGATCAGACGAAAGGCCTCACCCCGCTGGATGTGAGCGATCACACGGTGCAGCAGCTCGGCTCTCCCGGCCTCTCCGAGCACCACCAGGGCGGAGGCGCCGCTCCCGGAGCCGCTTCCTTGCTGCGGAGCCGCCATCGCCCAAACCCCGCCCACCCCGTCACACCTCATTAATATGCACCATGACCTCACCGGCGGCCAATCATTGAACAGTTTGGAAAGCAGCGACCAATCATCGTACGGCAGGGAAAGCAGTGACCAATCGGCCGCAGAGCAGGAAAACGGCGGCCAATCAACGCAGATCAGAAAAGCAGCAGCCAATCAGCGCGCAGCAGGGAAAACGGCAGCCAATCAGCGCGCGGCAGGGAAAGCGGCAGCCAATCATCACGCAGCAGGGAAAGCGGCAATCAATCACCGCGCAGCAGGAAAGCGGCGACCAATCAGCGCGAAGCAGAGAAAGCGGCGGCCAATAAGCGCGCATCAGGGAAAGCAATGGCCAATCAGCGCAAAGCAGGAAACCCATCACTGATTTGTATCCAATCGACAAAGGCGCCATTGGCTGAAAGATTCAAATCAGATCCAAATCCGAGAGGGAGGAGGATTGGTGAACGGGGATAGGGAGGCTCTCAAAGAGAGGAAAGAGAAGGTGGGTGAGTGAGGAAGGGAGGATAGGGATGGGGTGGAGGGAGTTAAGAAGACACTGAGTGGAAACCTGGGGCAGAGTTCCTTGATTCTTGCTCCAAAGTACATACTCCAAATAAAAAACAACTGCATTTCTGTAGTGCATTTCTCATCCTCAGCACAGCCCAAAGATGTTTTACAGCCTAGAGAATATAACAGTGACTGCACTTCGAGGAGTAATGTTACAGCAGCCAATATACACACAGCAGCATCCCACAAGCAGCAATCTGATATTGATCGCAATTCTGGATGCGGAGAAACTCTCCAGCTCACTTTCAAATCACAAGCGATGTATCTTCCACATCTGGAAGGGCAGATATTTAATTTCCCACCTGAAAGATGGCTCCTACAACAATGCAGCACTCACCCTCTGATAGTGCGACACTCCCTCAGCACTCACCCTCGGGCAGTGCGGCACTCCCTCAGCACTCACCCTCGGGCAGTGCGGCACTCCCTCAGTACTGACTGACTTGATTTTAGGTGAAAACAGGATTTGTGTTTTCTTAATCTATTAGTGGGACATGGGATTGGCCAGCATTTATTGCCCAACCCGAGTTGCCCTTGAGAAGGTGATGGTGAGCCTTCTTGAGACAATGCAGTCCGTGTGCTGTGGATTGACTCACAATGCTGTTCAGGAGGGAATTCCTTTAAGTTTAGTTTATTAGTTACAAGTAGGCTTACATTAACACTGCAATGAAGTCACTGAAAATTTCCTAACTGCCACACTCCAATGCATGTTTGGGTACACTGAGAGAGAATTTAGCTTGGCAATGCACCTGACTAACACGCCTTTCAAACTGTAGGAGGAAGCCAGAGCACCCGGAGGAAACCCTTGCAGACTCCACACTGACAGTAACCTGATCCAGGAACTGAACCCAGGTCCTTGGCGCTATGAAGCAGCAATGCTAACCTCTGTGCCACTGTGCCACCATATCAGGATTTTGGCCTGGTGAAGGTGAAGGAACGTTGATAGATTTCCAAGTAAAGATGGTGAGTGACTTGAAGGGGAACTTGCAGGTGGTGATGTTCCCCATGTTTCTGCTGCCCTTGTCTTTCTAGATGGAAGTGGGTGTTGGTTTGGAAGGTGCCGTCTAAGGATCTATGGTGAATTTCTGTAGTGTATCGTGTAGATAGTGCATTCTGAAGAAATGGAGCACAGAACCTCCCGATTCTGCACAGACATACTGCTGATACTCAGAGGAAATGAAACAATATTGCTGTTGCAACTCCATGGGGTTTCAACAAGAGAATCACTCATTCTTCTCTCATTGGGTTGAAGACACCTCACCATGCAATCTAGAAGTCTAGTTAGGAGAACAGGCAGCTTGAAGGGACATTCTGTTCAGACAGCTCCCCTGGTCAAGGTAACCATCAATTTTAAATCCAACCAATTTATTTGATAATAAATTCGCGAGCTTTCGACTTTATAGCCTTCGTCAGGCAAATGCATTTGCCTGACGAAGGCTATAAAGTCGAAAGCTCGCGAATTTACTATCAAATAAATTGGTTGGATTTAAAATTGGTGTTGTAAAACTTTACTGAGTTTACCACAGTCCAACGCCGGCATCTCTACATCAAGGTAACCATCAGCAGATCCAGGCTGTGAACAGCCAATGGTGTGATCCAGCCTGACTGGCTGCCTCTTATCCACATGGGTTAGGAGACAGAATAGCATCATATCAATAGACCAAAAGACTCTCACCAACTGCCAATCACAAACATTTCAAAATAGCTGCCAACATTACAAGTTTTTAGGTGTCCAGGTCACAAACAACTTGTCCTCATTCCCCCCGTGCTAACATTACAGTTAAGAAACCCCACCAATGCCTCTACTTTCTCAGAAGACTAATAGAATTTGGCATATTAACCTTGACTCCTACTAACTTTTACAGATGCACCATAGAAAGCATTTTTTCTGATTATATCAAGCTTAGTATGGCTCCTGCTCTACCCAAGACCACAAGAAACTACAAAATGTGGTGAATGCAGCCCAATCCAATGCACAAACCAGCCTCCCATTCATTGACTCTGTCTACATTACTCACTATCTCAGAAAAGCAGCCAGCATAATTAAGGATCTCATGCACCTGGACATTTTTTCTTCAACTTCTTCCATCAGGAAAAAGATACAAAAACCTGAGGTCACGTACCAACCGACTCAAGAACAGCTTCTTCCCTGCTGTCATCAGACTTTTGAATAGGCTAACCTCACATTAAGTTGATTGTTCTCTACACCCTAGTTTTGATTGTAGCACTACAATCTGCACTCTTTGCTTTCCTTCTCTATGAACAGTATGCTTTATGCATGCAAAAATAATCCTGATAAATGTGAGGTGATGCACTTTGGGAGAAAGAATGTAGGGGGGAGGTATGTGATAAAGGGTAGACCTATTAAGAGTATAGAAACGCAGAGGGACCTGGGGGTGCAGGTGAACAAGTCTCTGAAGGTGGCAGAGCAAGTGGAGAAGGTTGTGAAGAAAGCATATAGTATGCTAGCCTTTATAGGAAAGGGTATAGAGTACAAGAGCTGGCCTTTAATGTTGCAGTTGTATAAAATGCTGGTTAGACCTCATTTGGAATACTGCGTCCAGTTCTGGTCACCTTACTACCGGAAGGACATGGAGACTCTGGAGAGAGTGCAGAGGAGGTTTACCAGGATGCTGCCTGGTATGGAAGGTCTGAGTTATGAGGAGAGGTTAGGCAAATTGGGACTGTTTTCCTTAGAAAGACGTAGACTTAGAGGAGATCTGATAGAGGTGTACAAGATTATGAAGGGGATAGATAGAGTAAACAGGGTTAAGCTTTTTCCTAGGATGGACTCAAATAGCACGAGGGGTCACGGGCTTAGGGTGAGGGGGGTAAGGTATAATTTGGATGCTAGAGGGAGTTTTTTCACACAGAGGGTGGTGGGGGTATGGAATGCGCTGCCAAGTAAAGTGGTGGAGGCAGGTACTCTGGAGTTATTTAAGAAATACTTAGATGGGCACATGAACAGAATGGGAACGGAGGGGTATAGAAAACTGATTTAAAATAGGGATCATGAGCCTTGGGAGTCCCTGGGAAGTGTGTAAATAGATGATGATATTGATGTATTTGTTTTTATCCTACAGGTGCTTTGGTCTACCTTTTCTAACGAGGGGCATACACGCGATGGGTTGTGAGAGGACTGCTCTTGGATCTTTTTTGAGAGTATCCTACTGCTTCACGTCGTTAGTGTATGCTTGACTTGGACCTTCTGATGGGCAACACGACAGCTCAGTGACTATCGCTGTGCTGTGCAGATATATGGATTTGGGCTTGTGTCTGTGGGAGTTTGCGCATTCTCCCCGTGCTTGCGTGGGTTTTCTCCGGGAGCTCCGGTTTCCTCCCACATCCCAAAGATGTGCTCTTAGGCTAATGGGCAAAACAAATTCTCCCTAAATTGTCTCAAATTTGGTTTTTAATCCATAGATCTATAAACATGGACAGGGATTGCGGGTAGAGATGGGAACATCGGGGTGGCGGCACGGGCTCGTTGGGCCAAAGGGCCTGTTTCCCGTGCTGTTTTGTTCTTTGTTCTTGTTCAAAAACAATACTTTTCACTGTATACTAATACATGTGACAATAATAAATCAAATGGTAATAGAATCATAGAACCAAAGTGCAGAAGGAGGCCGTTTGGCCCATCAAGCCTGCACTGACAATAATGCTACCCAGATGCCTCCACATGCCTCTGCAGTAAAGACTCACTACCCACTAGAGAAGAAATTCCTCCTCATCTCTGTCTTAAATGGGTGACCTCCTTACTCTGAGATTATGCTCTCTGGTCCTAGACTCTTTCACAGGGGGAAACAACCACTCAGCATCTACCCTATCAATCCCCTGAGAATTACATATATCTCAGTAAAGTCGCCTCTCATTGTTCTAAACTTCAATGAGTACAGACCCAACCTACTCTCCCTCTCCCCATAAGAACATCCTTCCATACCCGGGATCAGCCCCGTGAACCTTCTCTGGACTGCTTCCAATGCCACTATCTCTTTCCTTAGATAAAGGCCAACATTAGCTGGTCCTGATCTTTCAGACATGCTCAGAACCCACAGAAACATAGAAGGGTTACAGCACAGAAGAAGGCCATTTGACCCACTTGCCTTTGCCAGCCCAAGGACACTCCGGTGCCCTCTTTAATCCCACCTGCCTGCACCCAGGGTGCTTATTATCTCTTTCAATTGATGAAAAGCAGCATTGGTTGAATACAAAGAGATGGAAGTTACAATCTTTTCTGTCAGGGCAGTTGCCAAGAATGAGAAACGGGAACAGAGAAAAATCTGACAAAGAGTCACCCAGACTGGATTTTCCACCATTTTAAGACAGATACGTTTCTTGGTCCTGTGCGCTCCTAGGACCAAGTGGCATTGGAGGCAGTCCAGAGAAGGTTCACTGGTTCCCAGTCCAATGACGTCTCCATTCTAACACTCCCATTCTTCTTTTCAAATCATTCCATGACCTTGTCCCTTTTCCACCTGTGCTGTCACTTTTAAACATTTGTAGACCCGTACTCCCAGATCTCTCTGTGTCTATGCTCCGAATGGTTTTGCTGTTTATTTTATGGCCCTCACTTGAATTGGATCTGCCAAAATGCATCACTTTGAATTTGTCTAGGTTAAATTCCATTTGCCATTTCTCCACCCAATTTTCCAGCCTATCTATATCCTGCTGTATTCTCTGACAATGTTCATCACTATTTGCAACTCCAGCAACCTTTGTATCATCCACAAACTTACTAATCGGACCAGTTATGTCTTCTTCCAAGTTATTTATATATATTACAAACAGCAGAGGTCCCAGCACTGATCCCTGTGGAATAGCACTAGTTATTTTTTACAATGTCAGTGCTGCATCGAGAATGCACGTTAGTATTGGATCCAGAATATGGCACCAATTGTACAGTAAAAAAGATTTAATTCCCAGAAATTAGGGAACATTATTCCCTAAGTTTGGAATTTGACCTGTTGTCAGAAAGCAGCTGCCCAGACAGATGTTTCCTGGTTCTAACAGGTTATTACAGAATAATCCTGTACAAGACAAACATTCCAAAGTGGGAAGTTTCAGTTTGGAGCCCAAAGTAAATATTATCCCCCAGCAAAGCTCCCAAATTAGTGTCTGAGGTTATTGCAATAAAATGAAAGGTGTTTTTAGAATGTCTGCAGATGTTTGTCTGAATATTGTTCCAGCGTTACTTACCATATCATAGGGTGGCACGGTGCCACAGTGGTTAGCACTTACTGCCTCACAGCGCCAGGGATCCATGATCAATTCTTGCCTCGGATCACTGTCTGAGCGGAGTTTGCACATTATTGCCGTGTCTGCGTGGGTTTCCTCTGGGTGCTCCGGTTTCCTCCCACACTACAATAATGTGCAGGTTAGGTGGTTTAGCCATGGGAAATGTATGGGGGCATGGGATTAGGGCAAGGGAGAGGATCTGGGTAAGATGCTCTCTCAGGAGTTGGTGCAATGGACTGAATGGCCTCTTTTGCACTGTCAGGATTTCTAAAGAAGACATATATCAAACTTTTACTGGGGGAGTATTGGGTTATAGGTTTGACAAATCCAGAGAAAACAGATTAGAACGGTTGGTTTAGTTTGTTAAACATTTGTGGTGTGCTTGAATCTTAGCCTGTTCAGTTCGGGCAGGTTAGTGGCAATGTGGCTGGTCATTTGTGCCGTTCAGTTGGAAGAGTAAGAGTTAATCATTCCAGTTTAAACAAATAATTGCAGGGTGTGAGCTCACTAAAGAAATTGCCATCAATTACTGCCACTGACTAGCCCTGTGCAGGTGGGAATGAAATAATGCAGAATGAATGGGGCAGAAGATACACTGCCCCACCCCATCAGAGATTAACCCATTCACTGCCCCACCCCATCAGAGATTAACCCATTCACTGCCCCACCCCACAGAGATTAACCCATTCACTGCTCCACCTCATCAGAGATTAACCCATTCACTGCCCCACCCCATCAGAGATTAACCCATTCACTGCTCCACCCCATCAGAGATTAACCCATTCACTGCCCCACCCCATCAGAGATTAACCCATTCACTGCTCCACCCCATCAGAGATTAACCCATTCACTGCTCCACCCCATCAGAGATTAACCCATTCACTGCTCCACCCCAGAGATTAACCCATTCACTGCCCCACCCCATCAGAGATTAACCCATTCACTGCCCCACCCCACAGAGATTAACCCATTCACTGCCCCACCCCATCAGAGATTAACCCATTCACTGCCCCACCCCAGAGATTAACCCATTCACTGCCCCACCCCATCAGAGATTAACCCATTCACTGCCCCACCCCACAGAGATTAACCCATTCACTGCCCCACCCCATCAGAGATTAACCCATTCACTGCCCCACACCACAGAGATTAACCTATTCACTGCCCCACCCAGAGAGATTAAACCACTCACTGCCCTACTCCACAGAGATTAACCCATTTACTGCCCTACCCCACGGAGATTAACCCATTTACTTCCCCAACCCACAGAGATGAACCATTCATGGCCCCTCCCCAACAGAGATTAACCCATTCGTTGTCCCACCCTACAAAGATTAACCCATTCACTATCCTGCCCAAACAGAGATTAACCCACTCAATGCCTCTTCCCAACAGAGATTAACTCATTCGCTGCCCCAGCCCTGCAGAGATTAACCCATTCACTGCCCCACCCCATCAGAGATTAACCCATTCACTGTCTGTCCACAACAGAGATTAACCCATTCACTGCTCCATCCCACAGTGATTAACCCATTCACTGCCTCAATCCAACAGAGATTAACCCACTCATTGACCCATGCCACAGAGATTAACCTATTCACTGCCCTACCCCATCAGAGATTAACCCATTCACTCTACTGCTCCATCAGAGATTAATGCATTCACTGCCCTCCCCAACAGAGATTAACCCATTCACTGCACTGCTCCATCAGATATTAGTGCATTCACTGCTTCACTGTTTAAAAAAGCAGGTAGACAAATGGCAGGTAACTGTAGGCTGGTTAGCCTTACGTCTGTAATAGGGAAAATGCCTGAATCTATCATAAAGGTAGAAATAGCGAGATGACTAGATATAAATTGTCCCATTGGAAAGATACAGCATGAGTTCCTGAAGGGCAGGTCATGTTGGACTAATTTGGTAGAATTCTTTGAGAACATTACATATGTAGTGGAGAATGGGGAACCGGTGGATGTATCGTATCTGGATTTCCAGAATACATTTGACAAGGTGCCGCACCAAAGGCTGCTATGTAAGATAAAGATGCACAGTGTTATGGTAATGTATTAGCATGGATAAAGGATTGGTTAACTAACAGAAAGCAAAGAATAGAGGTAAATGGGTGTTTTTCTGGTTGGCAATCAGTGACTAGTGGTGTGCCTCAGGGATCAATGTTGGGACCACAATTGTTTACGTTTTACATAGATGATTTGGAGTTGGGGACCAAGAATAGTGTGTCAAAATTCGCAGATGACACTAAGATTGGTGGCAGAGCAAAGTGTGCAGAGGACGCTGAAAGTCTGCAAAGGGACATAGGGAGTCTACGTGAGTGGGCAAAGGTCTGGCAGATGGAGCACAATTTTGGTAAATGTGAGATCATCCATTTTGGTGGGAATAACAGCAAAATGGACTATTATTTAAATGGTAAAAAATTGCAGTATGCTGCTGTGCAGAGGGACCTGGATGTTCTTGCGCAAGAATCACAAGGAATTGGTTTGCAAGTGCAGCAGGTAATAAAAAAGGTAAATTGGAATTTTGTCCTTCATTACTAAAGAGATGGAGTTTAAAACCAGCGAGGACATATTGCAGTTGTATAAGATGCTGGTGAGGCCACACTTGGAGTACTGTGAAGTGTTTCGGTCTCCTTACTTGAGAAAGGATATACTGGCACTGGGGGGAATGCACAGGAGATTCACTAGGTTGATTTCAGAGTTGAGAAGGTTGGCTTATGAGGAGAGTCTGGAGTAGATTGGGGCTATACTCATTGGAATTCAGAAGAATGAGGGGAGATCTTATAGAAACATATAAGATTATGAAGGGAGTAGATAAGATAGAAACTGGGAAGTTGTTTCCAATGGCGGATGAACCTAGAACTAAGGGGCATGGCCTCAAAATAAGGAGAAGCAGATTTAGGACTGAGTTGAGAAGGAACTTTTTTACACAAAGGTGGGACTCCCTGCTCAGTGAAACAGTTGAGGCGACCTCATTGAATGCTTTTAAGGCAAAGATAGATAAATGTTTGCACAGTAAAAGAATTAAGCGTTGTGGTGAGCGGGTCGGGTAAGTGGAGCTGAGTCCAGAAAAAGATCAGTCGTGATCTTATTGGATGGTGGAGGAGGCTTGAGGGGCCAGATGAATACTCCTGCTCCTAGTTCTTATATCCTTATGTCCTCACCACAACAGAGATTAACCCATTCACTGCCCCATACCATCAGGGATGAACTTGTCGACTGCCCATGTCAGCAGAATTTAACTCATTCATTACCACATCCTGGTACAGGTTAGGCTGTTTACTAGCAAGTTCCAGTTATTAATCTTCAGAACCTTGCAATCAAACAATAGTTTTATATCCTCCGCTGATGTTTAGCCTTTTGAATATATACTGAGCTAATTAGTACACAATTGCTTCATGTTCTGCATTTCTATCAGATAACCTAAATACGTTTTCAGACGTATCTGTCACTCACTCCCTGACACTAACCTCCAGCCCATGTATTTCCCTGTCCTTTTCTCACCATTGCTGGTATTCGGACCATAGTAACAGAGGAAGGTCAGTTAGCCCCTCAAGCTTGTTCCTGCATTCAGCAAGATCCTGGATGATCTGTATCTCAACCTCATTTACCTGCCTTTGCCATGTATCCCTCATCCAACAAAAACCTTTCAGCCCCTGAGCTGAAATTTCAGCATCCACGGTTTTTTTGGGATATGTCCCACATTTTCTGGCTCACCCCACACCCCCTCAGCCCCCCACCCCCCATACCCCCTAGCCCATCCCCTGATGACCCATCACACCCGCCCACCCCGTATCACCACCGCACCCCCCTCCCCTCAAGCCCTCCAAGACCTAAGACCAGTTTGTCCAGGATGATTCCGGGGGATGTAGGTTGGGATTGTTTTCGCTGGAGTTCAGATGAATAAGGGGGGACTTATAAAATTCTAACAGGTCTAGACAGAGTAAATGCGGGAAGGATATTCTCGATGGTGGGAGAGTCTAGACCATGGGTCACAGCCTGAAGATCATTTAGAACAGAGGTGTGGAGACATTTCTTCACCCAAAGCCTGTGGAATTCATTACCACACGAAGTAGTTGATGCCAAAACATTGAATGTATTCAAGAAGCAGCTGGATATAGCACTTGGGGTGAATGAGATCAAAGGTTATGGGGAGAAATCAGGATGAGGCTCTTGGGTTGGATGATCAGCCTTGATTGTGATAAATGGCAGAGAGGTTCCAAGGACCAAATGGGCTCCTCCTGCTCCTATCTTCCATGTTTCTACGTCCCTCTTCTTTTTTTCTGAGAGGACAGGAAACCAATTACTGGGTCAGGGGTTGAGAAAACAGGGATGAATGGGTAGAGGTAGTAACCAGAATGTTCTCAGGGAGAGGGAAACAGAGCAGTGATAGCCACAGGGAGTAAGTTGGAAAGTTGGAGAGGCTGGGACTCCGCAAAGGGGAGATTTGGTCAAGATTGTACAAGATGATGTCAGGCTTAGGTAAGGTGGAGAAAGAAAAGCCTTTCCCATTGGCTGGTGACACAGGATTGGAGGGTTAACGTGTTGAATAATAGATACAGAAGTGAGGGAGGAGGAAGGGAAGGTGAGGAAGAAGAGTTTCCTGCAGTGAGTGACTTGGAACTCGGTGTGCGAAAGGGTGACTGGGCCAAGGGTGATCCATGATCCTTAAGGAAATTGAAAAGACAATTTAAGGGAAAAATATTCATAGGGGTATGTGGATAGGGCAAGGGAACGGGACTAACTGGATTGATCTAGGGAAGCTAGAATGGACTCAGTGGGCTGAATGACCTCCTCATGTGCTCCAAATGATTCTCTGACCCTGATTCAGACTATCTTCAAAGCCACAGTTGTGATTGGCTGTAGGATATGGTGTATGTAGCTGTCTTCTGTCTCCACTAACCGCCATCAGCTCCTTACAGCGACTGCCAGAGCTTGTTATCAGAATGATAAAGTTAAGGTTTCTTTTTAAAAGAAACTTATTTTATTGTGGAATCCATATTGAGAATGAGTTCTCCATCCAACTCCACATTAGCCCAGTGGGTCAGTGAAGTGCTCACCTGTCCTTCTGCTATTGCCTCTCCCCGGAACCCCTTCATACTGATGGGACAAATTCTAATTAGAAAGGGACATGCAGAGAGATGATGTAGTTACTGTTCCTGAGACTGGGTAACATTGACCATTTCCGGCTCTCTCAGCATGTGCAGGGCAGAAAACCCACAGGGCACAGTCTGTGATCAAAGGGGAAAATTCAAAACTAATGTACAAATGGGCAAAAATGAATGTTGATTCATGAACTGCATCATTTGGATACAGTATCTGTAACTTGAGACATGACAGGCGGTCACCGTGGTGAGCTCGGGAGGAACAGATGGCTCTGAACATATGGTTCCCAAAACTCTTCATCATTGATTTGATTTGATTTGATTTAATTCTGTCACGTGTATTAACATACAGTGAAAAGTATTGTTTCTTGCGTGTTATTCAGACAAAGCATACTGTTCACAGAGAAGGAAACGAGTGAGTGTAGAATGTAATATTACAGTCATAGCTAGGGTGTAGAGAAATACCAACTTATTGCAAGGTAAGTCCATTCAAAAGTGTGACAGCAGCAGGAAAGAAGCTGTTCTTGAGTTGTTTGGTACATGACCTCTGACTTTTGCATCTTTTTCCTGAAAGGAGAAGGTGGCAGAGAGAATGTCCATGGTGTGTGGGGTCCTTAATTATACTGGTTGCTTTGCCGAGGCAGCGGGAAGTGTAGACAGAGTCAATGGATGGGAGGCTGGTTTGTATGGTGGATTGGGCTACATTCACAAACTTTTGTAGTTTCTTGCAGTCTTGGGAAGAGCAGAAGCCATACCAAGCTGTGATACAATCAGAAAGAATGCTTTCTATGATGCCAGTGTAAAAGTTGATGAGAGCTGTAGCTGACATCTCAAATTTCTTTAGTCTTCTGAGAAAGTAGAGGTGTTGGTGGGTTTCCTTAACTGTAGTATTGGCATGAGAGGACCAGGACAGATTGTTGGCAATCTGGATACCTAAAAACTTGAAATTCATTGACGTAGACAGAGGTATGTTTTCCTTTACACTTCCTGAAGTTGTTGACAATCTCCTTCCGCTTGTTGACATTGAAGGAGAGATGATTGGCACCGCGCCAGTTCACCAGATTCTCTATCTCTATCACTGGGGCAATTTCACATAGAAACTAGAAGCAGAAGTCAACCATTCAATCCTTGGAGCCTGCTCCACCATTTATTTTGTTCATGGCGGATAATCAAGTTCAATATTCTGATCCCCCCTTCCCCCGTATCCCTTGATCCATTTAGCCCCAAGAGCTACATCTAGTTCATTCTTTAGATATTGGCCAAAATCAGACAGCATTTTGGCCTCAACTACATTCTGTGGTAGTGAATTCCACACCCTCTGGGTGAAGAAATTTCTCCTCACCTCAGTTCTAAAAGGTTTACCCTTCTCTTTAATTCTGGACTCCCCCCCCACCATTGGGAACATTCTTTCTGAATCTACCCTGTCTAACCCTGTTAGAACTTTGTAGGTTTCTATAAGATCCTCTCTCACTCTTCTGAACTCCAGTGAATATACCATCTGGTGCCTGTTGTAGATTCACTGATTGAGATAGATCGCTAAGACGAAGCAATAACTTCATTATCATTGGGTGAGGCAAATACTAGAACGATTTCCATCGGTGGCTACATTTGAAAAGCACTTTGCTTGTCACACCCCAGGTTGTGAAAGGCGATGTTTAAATATAATCTTTCCTCCTTCTCAACCTGTAATTCATTCAAATTAAATTTACATAATTTACTCCATCTTATTCCCTCCTGTCAGTGCTGAGTGGTGAACTGTGTTAGTAACTTGTCAGGAATGCAGCTTATAGACAGATGCAAAGCGTTAACACACAGGATTGAAATGCTTCTTAACTTTACTCAGAACCCAGTGCCAGAATGACAGCTCGGTTCAGTGAGTAAAACTCCAGGAGTTACAGGCCTGCTTGGGAGATCTCGACCCATAATTGATGCGAGGACTTTGGTGCGGTGTTGAGGGAGTGCTGCGTGGTCAAATGTGTCACTCAACAGTTGAAACTGAGCTGTCGTCTCCCCATTATGGACGTTGGAGCTCAATGTCAAATTTTCCTGGGTGTCAAATTACAACACAGGAACAGGCCCTTTGGCACTCCAAGCCTGTACTGACCATGCTGCCTGATTGAATTAAAGCCCCCTACCCTTCCAGGTGCTGTATCCCTCTATTCCCATCCTATTCATGTATTTGTCAAGAGGCCTCTTAAAACCCACTTTTGTATCTGCTTCCATTATCTCCCCCGGCAAAGAGTTCCAGGCACTCACAACACTCTCTATAAAAAAATCTGCTGTAGAGATGCTGGCGTTGGACTGGGGTAAACACAGTAAGAAGTCTGACAACACCAGGTTTAAATCCAACCGATTTATTTGATACAATAATTTGATAGTGATTGATTTGTGAGTTTACTATCAAATAAATTGGTTGGATTTAAACCTGGTGTTGTCAGACTTCTTACTGTGCAAAAAGTCTGCCTCATACATCTCTATTAAACCTTGCCCCTCGCGTCTTAAACCTATAAGGTGTCCTGGGACTAGCATTCTTCCAGCACAGCAAGTGGTTTATTTCTGTACTATAATCACTCCATGAATCAAAATCAAAAAACACCGAATTATCACCCCAATTGAGAGATTCTTTAATGTTTCCATGTATGGGTTGGGTAGATTGGGTATGGGGTTAAGAGGGTAAATACATGGAATTACAGGGATAGGGTCTGGGTGAGAGTACTGTTAGTGCAGACTCAATGGGCCAAATGGCCTCTCTCTGCACTGTAGGGATTTGATGACTCTATGACTACCAGGGTGTCTATATTTAAATAATTCCCCGGCTGCCAATATAAATGCAAATTTTAAATAAAATGTCTGGCTGTGAAATATGCTTTATTAGTGAGGAAAAATTATACAAAGTGTTAAAGAATTCTATGAATAACCTTAGGCCTGATACCAGAAAAACGGTGGGATTTCACAGTGCAAAGTGTTTATTGTTGCCTCAATGTGGCTGCAGTACCAGCCGCCTTCTGCAGATAGTGCCACTGAGCAGTCACCATTACTGTTACAACTGCCCTATCTTCTGGGGAACTGGATGCATTTGTGAAGAAAATTACAGTCTTAATATTTCTTGTTTTAAAATAAGAACATAGAACATAGAACAATACAGCACAAACAGGCCCTTCGACCCACGAGTTGCGCCGATCACATCTACCAATCCACAGACCTATCTATAACCTCCTATCCTATTCCTTTCCATATACTCATCCAGAAGTCTCTTAAAAGACCCCAGTGAGTTTGCCTCAACAACCTCCGACAGCAGTCGGTTCCATTCACTCACCACCCTCTGAGTGAAAAATCTACCCCTGACATCTCCTTTGTATTTGCTTCCCTGCACCTTAAATCTGAGTCCTCTCGTAGTGACCATTCAGCTCGGGGAAATAGTCTCTGAGAGTCCACACTATTTATCCCTCTCACCATTTTATAAACCTCTATCAGGTCGCCTCTCAACCTACGTTGCTCCAGTGAGAAGAGTCCCAGCTCCCTCAACCTAAGGCCTGCCTCCCAATCCAGGCAGCATCCTTGTAAATCTCCTCTGAACTCTCTCAATAGCCTCTACATCCTTCCCATAATGAGGCGACCAGAACTGCGCACAATACTCCAACTGGGGTCCGACAAGAGTCTTATAGAGCTGCATCATTACCTCCTGACTCCTGAACTCTATTCCTCGATTAATGAAGGCCAGTACACCAGGCCTTCTTGACCACTTCCTCCACCTGCGAGGCCGATTTAAGAATACTGTGGACCCGGACCCCGAGATCCTTCTGCTCTACAACACAGCTAAGACTCCTACCCTTTATATTGTACTCCTTCATCCCATTATTCCTGCCAAAATGAACCACTACACATTTATCTGCATTGAAGTCCATCTGCCACTTCTCCGCCCAGTCTTGCATCCTGTCTATGTCCCGCTGCAACTTTTGGCATCCCTCCAGACCATCCACAACACCACCGATCTTTGTATCGTCGGCGAAGAAAAGAAAAGAAGAAGAAAAGTAAAGTTTATTTATTAGGGCTTACACTAACACTGCAGTGAAGTTGCTGTGAAATTCCTCCAGTCACCACAGTCCAGCACCTGTTCAGGTCAATGCACCTAGCTTGCACATCTTTCAGACTGCAGGAGGAAACCAGAGTATCCACAGAAAACCTACGCAGACACAGGGAGAATGTGTAAACTCCATACAGACAGTGACCCAAGCTGGGAATTGAACCCAGGTCTCTGGTGCTGTGAAGCAGCAGTGCTAACCACTGTACTATTTTTGAAATATCATTGTCATTTACTAGGAAACAAGTCTATAATGTGTGAGTTTGGGTGTGACTAATTTCATGAGAGATGGTGTACTGCAAGGGTCGAAATGTGGACAAAGGAGCCATGATGTGGAGATGCAGGTGTTGTAATGGGGTGGACACAATAAGAAGTCTCACAACACCAGGTTAAAGTCCAATGAGTTTGTTTGCTATCATGAGCTTTCGGAGCACTGCTCCTTCGTCAGGTGAGTTGATAAAGGAGACGTGAAGGTAAGTGATTCAAAGCAAATTTGAGCAGAACCAAGATGGACTGTCAGAGAAGCAGCAGGAGTGGACATTTGTCTTAAGAAATGGGAAGTGACTTGGAACTAATAATTGTACTTCAAAAGGAACTTATACAATTGGGAGATTGTTAAAAAAGTGCATTTACTTTATAAAGTAATAAAAATGTGATCAATTCTGGGATGAGAAACAAGGCAGTGTGTGTGAGTTGAAGCCAGACCTATGAACACCAGTTTGTTGTCACCATCAGAGAGAATTCATATGAGATTTCCCCTCAGAGCAGCAGGACATTGTGTGGGAATGTTACTGGAATTTGCTGTGGACTAAAAATCTGTGAGGCTATTGCCACCAAAAGGAGGTTAGCTCTGCGTGAGCTTCAGCCTGTAGATCCGCACCATCACCAACATCACCAATTTCTCCCTCCATAACACTGCCCAGCTCTTGTTGTAATTCAGGTCAGAAACTCCGAAATGTTTATAAAGTCCATCTGAATCATTAATTTTGCATCTTGAATTTGGCTAGGGTGAGCATGAGATGTTTCACTTCAGGTTATGATTCAAATGACCCACTAGGGAGTTTTTAATCAAGCAAAGTTTATTTAAGAATACAGTTAATGTGTATAATAAGAAAATTAGCAATATCTTTTATCAGTTACAAACAAAAACAATCATGATATTGTATAACTCTTAATGAGAATACAAAATGTTTCAATCAAATAAACTTCCCTATACAAAACCCTTTATCACAGAAAATACAAATGCTCACGTGATACTGGAACTTAGTCCTTTAGTTGGAGAATTCAAACCCTGGCTTTCTAGCCTTGTAACTTCCATAGGGCGTCTTGAAATCAAAACGCCTTCCCAAAGCACCAGGGAGAGAGAGAGAGAGAGAGGTTCTAGCCTAAAACTAGCAACTCACCAACAGCAGAATTTTCACTGCAGAAAGGCAGGAAGCTTTGCTTCTAGTTCACCAGCAGAATCTATAATACCAGGAAGAGAGAGAGACAGAGAAACAATGGTTTTCAATTTGATGTCCACGCTCCTTCTAAAGTAAAACTGAAAGTGAATCCTCAGATTTTCTGGGGAGGGACCACCTTACTTTGACTTGTCAATCAATCTTCCTTCTCACAAATACAAGGTCATAAAAAAAATCCCATAAAGTACTTGAGGCCCAGAGCAAAAATAAACAAACCCCATTTAAGCCATTGAAGCAGCAATAAAAAGACTTCTAGCAGACAGCCTGGCAATAATAAAACAAAACAAAGCTTTTACAGCTGCAGCGAACATGATTTAAAAAAAATTCTTAAAGGTACACTAACATCACAGTCTACTCAACTCCTTTGCTGCCTTATGCAAAGCGTTATTCTCTCTAGACCAGCCAATAGCGAAGCGTTCGTGGGTAGTCTCCGTGTTGTATCTTCTAACCCTAAGCTGAAGTCATTCAAAATTCAGTCTCCACCCCACCGCTTAACTGCTAATTTGCTCCAAATATTTTACACCTATCACACCACCAACCTCTCCCGCTCCAGTTCTTGGCGAGGAAATTCTTAGATCTTGAAACTCATATCCTCATTTTCCAATCTCTCTAGGGCTTTGCTCTGATCTCTATAACCTCTCCAGCACTACAACCCTTCAAGATCTCTGAACTTATCTAGTTCTGGCCTGATTCCCTGATTCTAATCGCTCCATCACTGACGGCAGTGCTTTCAATTGCCTGGAACCTAAACTCTGAAATTCCCTCTCTAAACCTTTCCACCTCTCTTTCCTTTAAGGCTCTCCTTAAAACCAAACTCTTTGTCCAAGCTTTTGGTTACCTGTTGTGGCTTTGTCAAATTTAGGTCTATAATAATCCTGTGAAGCAGCACAGGGTGTTTTATCCCGCTAACAGCAGCATATAGATAAGTTGTCTAGCCTGAGGTTATAAAAGGCGTTGTAAAGAACAAGACATTGCTCACTCTGCTGGGTCAGTATAATTATACAATGGCACCACCTGCTGTTATCTAGCAGTACTGCAGCTAAAGCTCAGCTCATTTTTACAAATGTGTGAGCAATCAAAAATTAGACAGAATTGAATAATTTAGCTTGTACTTGGGAACTGTTAAATATAAATAAGCCTGCCCCATGATTCTACAAAAGGCCCTGACCTCCCACTTTTCAGCCTCTGTGGTGTTTACAGTTCTCTCTGTGTCTGCATGGGTTCTCTCCCATACCAAAGATGTGTAGATTAGGAAGATTAGTGGGGTAGATATGTGGGGTTGATGGGATA
Source organism: Sphyrna mokarran (assembly GCA_024679065.1). Lineage (NCBI taxonomy): Eukaryota > Metazoa > Chordata > Chondrichthyes > Carcharhiniformes > Carcharhinidae > Sphyrna > Sphyrna mokarran. The sequence goes on along the minus strand of JAGIQG010000026.1, from coordinate 13,202,393 downwards.
GAGCTTGGGTGAGATGCTCTGTTGGAGAGTCAGTGCAGACGTAATGGGCCAAATAGCCTCCTTTTGTGTTGTAGGGATTCTGTGGTAAACAAGCTAAAATTGTGCTGTTTGTATCCCGACTTGAACCATAGTCTGTTCTGTATCACCCTGTGCTGGCTGCTCTGCACTGCCTCCTAGCCCAATTTGATTTTAAACTTCTCAATCCTTTCACAGTTCTCTAAAAATAGTAACACAGGTGGCCAAGTGGTTAAGACGGCACATGGCATGCTTGCCCTTCATCAGCCAGGAACTAAGCACAAGAGATGGGAAAACACATTGCAGCTACGTAAGCCTTGGTTAGGCCACATTTGGAGTATAGAATGCAGTTCTAGTCGTCACACTATTAGAAGAACTGGAAGCTTTGGAAAGAGTTCAAAGAAGGTTCACTAGGATGTTGCCTGGTCTTGAGGATATTGGCTATGATTTGATTTGATTTATTATTGTCATATGTTTTAGTATACAGTGAAAAGTATTTTTTCTTGCATGCTACAGAGACAAAGCATATTGCTCATATAGAATGAAAGGAGAGAGTGCAGGATGTAATGCTATATTATAGCTAGGGTGTAGAGAAAAATCAACTTGATGCGAGGTAGGTACGTTCAAAAGTCTGATAGCAGCAGGGAAGAAGCTGTTCTTGAGTCAGTTGGTACATAACCACAGGCTTTTGTATCTTTTCCCTTCAGTCCTTCATTATTCTGGCTGCTTTTCCAAGATAGCAGGAAGTGTAGACAGAGATAATGGATGGGAGGCTGGTTTAAATGATGGATTGAGCTTCATTCACAATCCTTTGTAGTTTCTGGTGTCTTAGGCAGAGCAGGAGCAAAGCTCATTACAATCAGAAATAATGCTTTTTATGGTGCAACCTGTAAAGGTTGGTGAGAGTTGTAGCTGACATGCCAAATTTCCTTAATCTTCTGAGACAGTAGTGACATTGGTGGGCTTTCTTAACTGTAGTATTGGCATGGGGTAACCAGGACAGTTTGCTGGTGATATGAATAACTAAAAACTTGAAGTTCTTGACCATTCCTACTTTGTCCCCATTGATGTAGACAGGGGCATGTTCTCCTTTATGCTTTCTGAAGTCGATGACAATCTCCTTTGATTTGTTGACATTGAGGGAGAGATTATTGTTGCCGCACCAGTTCACCAGATTCTCAATCTCATTCCTATATTCTGTCCCATCGTTGTTTGAGAAGTGATCCATTATGGCGAACTTGAAAATTGAGTTGGAGGGGAATTTGGTCACACAGTAGGAGAGGTTGAGTAAAGTAGAATTGTTTTCACTGGAAAGACAGAGGCTGAGGGGAGACCTGATGGAAGTCTACAAAATTATGAGAGGCATCAACAGGGTGAATAGTCAGAGGCTTTTTTCCCAGGGTGGAAGTGTTAATTATAAGTGGGCACAGATTCAAAGTGAGAGGAATAAAGTTTAAGGGAGATGTGCAGGGGAAGTTTTTCATGCAGAGAGTGGTGGGTCCTGGAATGCACCACCAAAGGAGGCACTTTAGGCAGGCACTTTAGCAACATTTAAGAGGCATCTGGATGGGTACATGAATATGGAGAGAATAGAAGGGTATGGACTGAGTAAGGTCAGAAATTTAGTTAGAGCATCATGATTGGCACAGGTTTACAGGGCCGAAGAGCCTGTTCCTGTTCTGTACTTTTCTTTGTTCTTTGTTCACTGGTCTTGTCCCTCCCTAGCTCTGTAACCTCCTCCAGCCCGACAATCCTCTGAGATCTTTGCACTCCTCTGATTCTGGTCTCCGATGTATCCCGATTTTAACCGCTTTGTCTTACCTCCTCCTCTAATCCCAAAAAAAAAACTGTCCCCTCTTTCAAGATGTGCCTTAAAAGCTACCTTCTTGTCTAAGCTTTTAGTTGCTGGCCTTGATATCGCTTTCTGTGGCTCAATGTCAAATTTAATTTGATAATGTCTCTATGAAACACTTTGGCTTGTTATCTGATTACAAATGAATATTGTTGCCAATACACCTGAAGGTCCCTTTGTTTCAACGTTGCACAGAACAAACTCGGCTTCGCTACACGTCAGAGACCCAAAATCTAAGACACAGCTTCCATATTCTATACCAAGCACACATTCTCCCAATCCACAGACAATCTTAACAATATCAGAAACCTGTTAATTACAGCTTGTAAAATTGATCAATTTGTTAAATGTTTATGTTTGAAGTTCTAGAACAGCAGAGTGAGGCTGGGACACAGACAGCAGTTACTATAACAGCAGAGTGAGGGTGGGGACACAGACAGCAGACTAAATGCACCATCTGTGTTGCTGTCTTTGCTACTATCTGAAGCTATCTCGCTCTCGCTGCTTCAGAGCTTAAAGAGACAAATGACAAAAATGAGTAAAGCTCCACGTCAAAAATTCTCCTCTTCTTCCCAAGGTACAGCTGCTGGCGACTGGGTTCCAGCATCACTCAGTCTGTTCCACAATCTCACCCAATCTCCAATCCTCTTTTGCTATTTCAATATTCACCTGTCTAATTTTGACAGCACAGTGGCACAGTGGTTAGCACTGCAGTCACAGTGCCAGGAACTGGGTTCAATTCCCAGCTTGGCTCACTGTCTATGTAGAGTTTGTGCATTCTCCCCGTGTCTGTGTACGTTTCCTCTGGGTGCTCTGGTTTCCTCCCACATTTCAAAGATGTGCGGGTTAGGTTGATTGGCCGTACTAAATTGCCCCTTAGTGCCCCAGGTGCATAGGTTAGAGGGATTAGCGGGGTAAATGTGCAGGGATTGTAGGGATAGGGTGGTTTGTGTTTGGTGCAGACTCAATGGGCTGAATGGCCTCCTTCTGTACTGTAGGGTTTCTATGATTCATATTTCACTGTGTTAGAGACTGTAATGGGTCTCTTTGGGTTAGAGAGGGGAAGGTCTGTCACATATTTGCGAGTGAACATACATGTGCAGTGTGACAATATAGCAGGACACCCCCCTCCCCCCCCCAACACACACACACACACACACACACACACAGTGAAATAGCCCATCACAAGGGCTCAGCACAGACTTGTGTGGAACTGGCTCTGTGGTGGTGGGGGTGGATTGAGAGGAGGATTTTTCCAAACAATTCCTTTCCCTTAAACCTTCTCAAATATTCAGCAGATTCCCTCCTTCCCCATCACCCTAGGCTCCTGTGTCCGACAGACATCTGGAATAAGAGAGATTTAGTTGCATCAAATGGAAAAGCGACAGAGCTGCAGAGACTCAGTGCCGTCCTGTCTAACAGTGAGTCCAGAGAGTGAGGAGGTGGATCTCTCCATCTCCTGAGGAAAGGAAGGCAGGTTATTGCAATCACTCGAACACCTAAAACCTCCACCCCTCCCTCACAGAGCAGGCAGCAGCTCATGCAATATCCGCTGATATTTCAGGATATCAGCATCATTGGAACCTGTGACAGAGAAAGAATTAGTTCATAAATCCGAGCCTGACTTCCCGTGCTGTCACTTAGTTTTAAATTTAGTAACTGGACAATCTCTTACACGCTGCACTCATGTACATTACAGTACACGGACAAACCTGTATCTCGGGCAAGAGATTCCTAACTGGTTAATAAAGTTAATTTTTTTCTGGTATTTGGCACCATGTTTTAAATTAATATGTTTAATTGGAACACAGGATTGAGAAACACAAGTTGCTTGTTCAGCCCTTTGAACCTGCCCCCCTCATTCAATACCGTTATGGTCTTGTTGTGGTCTCCATTTCACTTTGCTATCTGTGCAGGTCACACATATCCCTCTACATCTCCCCCGAATAACATATCAACATAGAATCTTACAATGCAGAAAGAGGCCATTTGGTCTATCAAGTCTGCACCGACCACAATCCCACTCAGGCCCTATCCCCTACATATTTACCCGCTAATCCCTCTAACCTAAACATCTCAGGACACTAAGGGGCAATGTTAGCATGGCCAATCAACCTATCCTGCACATCTTTGGACTGTGGGAGGAAACCAGAGCACTCAGAGGAAACCCACATGGATACGAGGAGAATGTACAAACTCCACACAGACAGTGACCCGAGCCAGGAATCGAACCCAGGTCCCTGTGAAACATAGAACATAGAGCATAGAACATTACAGTGCAGAACAGGCCCTTCGGCCCTCAATGTTGCGCCGACCAATTAAGTAAAAGCAATGACCCTCTAACCTAAACCATTCCCTTTTCATCCATAAACCTATCTACTGACCTCTTAAACACCCCCAAACTTGCGCATCTACAACTGCAGCAGGCAGGGCATTCCATACCCTTACCACCCTCTGGGTAAAGAACCTGCCTCTGACATCCGTCCTATAACTACCACCCCTTAATTTAAAGCTATGTTCCCTCATGCTAGCTTTCTCCATCCTAGGAAAAAGGCTATCACTGTCCACCCTATCTAAACCTCTAATCATCTTATATGTTTCAATAAGGTCTCCTCTTAGCCGCCTTCTTTCTAACGAAAACAACCCCAAATCCCTCAGCCTCTCCTCATAAGACCTGCCCTCCATACCAGGCAACATCCTGGTAAACCTCCTCTGTACCCTCTCCAATGCCTCCACATCTTTCTTATAATGTGGGGACCAGAACTGCACACAATACTCCAAGTGCGGCCGCACTAGAGTTTTGTACAGTTGCAACATGACGTTGCGGCTCCGAAATTCAATCCCCCTACCAATAAAAGCAAGACTCCGTATGCCTTCTTAACAACCTTATCGACTTGATTGCCAACTTTCAGGGATCTATGCACATATACACCAAGATCCCTCTGTTCATCAACACTATTAAGAGTTCTACCATTAGCCCTATACTCTACACATTTGTTATTCCTGCCAAAGTGAATTACCTCACACTTTTCCACATTAAACTCCATTTGTCACCTCTCAGCCCAGCTCTGCAACTTGTCCAAGTCTCTCTGCAAACTATAACACCCCTCTTCACTATCTACCACTCCTCCGACTTTGGTGTCATCCGCAAATTTACTAATCCATCCTTCTATACCCTCATCCAGATCATTTATAAAAATTACAAACAGCAGGAGCCCCAAAACAGATCCCTGAGGTACACCACTTGTAACCGAACTCCATGACGAATAATTTCCATCAACCACCACCCTCTGTCTTCTATCAGCTAGCCAATTCCTAATCCAATTAGCTAAATCACCCTCTATCCCATACATCTGCATTTTCTGCAGAAGCCTTCCATGGGGAACCTTATCAAACACCTTACTAAAGTCCATATATACTACATCAATTGCCTTACCCCCATCCACCTCTTTGGTCACTTTTTCAAAAACAGCAGTGCTAATCACTGTGCTATTGTGCCGCCCATACCCTTCTATTCCTTTCTCTCTTGTGCGATTATCCAGCTTCTCCTCAACCATTTCAAGTGACAGTGAGTTCCACATTCTCCCCAATACCTGATGTGACACCATCATGCCTTTAAGAAAGGTATTTTAAGCATTGTCTCTGCAGTTATAAACAACCCTCTTTATTTCCATTGTGGCATTGAGATGTCTGAAAAGATGTCATTTTAGTATTACTAAAGTCATATGATGAACCTTTTGTTTATTATTAATCTGGGTCCTGGAGTTTTATGACCCTTTTGAATTGTCTGGTTTGTGATGGATTGAAAAGTCAAAGTCAGGTGTTCCTACGTGGGAAAATCCAGAGTTACTTTCGGTTTGATTCATTGAAAAATTTTGGAATCCAGACTGAAAACAATGTTTGTGTGTGTCTCTCTCTCTTCCTGGTATAGGAGGTTTGATTCTGGGTGGCTGGCTAGTTGGTAACTAGAGGCAAGGAATGGTTCTGTCTCTGGTAGTGTGCTGAAAGTTCCAGAGTCGGAAGGCCTCAGTGTCTTCAACTCAACATCTATAGGAGTAAACACAGAACCACAAAGGAGTAAATCATAGAAAGCATTCTTTCTGGTTGTATAACAGCTTGGTATGGCTTCTGCTCTGCCCAAGACCAGAAGAAACTACAAAGGATTGTGAATGTAGCCCAATCCATCACAAAAACTGGTCTCCCATCCTCTGTCGCACTTCCTGCTGCCTCGACAAAGCAACCAGTATAATTAAGGACCGCACGCACCCAGATATTCTCTTTTCCATCTTCTTCAGTTGGGAAAAGGATACAGAAGTCTGAGGTTACGTACTATTTGAATCAAGAACAGCTTCTTCCCTGCTGCTGTCAGACTTTTGAGTGGACTTACCTTGCATTAAGTTGATCTTTCTCTATATCCTAGCTATGACTGTAACACTACCTCTGCACTCTCTGGTTTCCTTCTCTATGAAGAGTATATTTTATCTGTATAGTGCACAACAAACAATACTTTTCACTGTATATTAATACATTTGACAATAATAAACCAATCAAATCAAATCAAAAGGGGATTGGAAAGCTGCAAGATCCAGCATCATGTGAGCATACCTAATTTCTGTGCTAAACCTAGGATAGGGGATGTATGGTAAGGGTTTGTTTGGTTGGAACAGTACATTTAGCTGTTAAGGCTTATACAACATTGTGATTTTTTTCTTGTTTGTAACTGATAAAAGTTATTGCTAATTGTATTATTATATTTTAACCGTGTTCTTAAATAAACTTTGTTTGATAAAAGTTCTCTAGTGGGTCATTGAATCATATCTGGAGTGAAACATATCATGCTTACCCATGCCAGAGTTCAAAACTTATGGTCTAGGCTGACTTCAGAACACACACTGGAATTTCTGAATTCCTTATTGTATTTATTGGTGACTATCTTGCACTTATGGCCCAAGCTCAGGTATCACTTCCATGCACTGACCCTGAACTAGACTTCCTTACCTGCTCTTTTAGTCTCTCATTTGATACCTCCCACTGAAGTTCCTGGAGTTTCTTCTCTTCCTCATTCCCATAACCCACAGAGTGGACAACAGATGTCCCTTTGACTGTGACTATTGAATGTATAACAGACGGATGGCAGATACTGTTAGATACCAGATTGGCAATTCCAAGGTATATTATAGCTTAAACCCCAACTTTTTTTGATTTTGGCATTATGGCAAGCAGAAGATGGTTTGCTCCAGGTATGACTCAAATGACTCACTAGGAAATTTTTATTAAAACCAACTGTCTTTAGGAACATGGTTAGAATGTAACAAAAAGAATTAACATAACTTTTACCAATTAAAATACTTAAACATATCAAAGTATAATTTTTAACAGCTACCTATCTCTATTGTTCTAATTTAAAGCAATATCCATTAGACATATGTCCTGATTCAGAATTAGTTAACACAACATACAGGTATACTCACATTAAACCCTCTGGACAGATGCAGAAAGACACCTGCTGTCTCTGATACAACAATTTCCAGAAAGGATATATATCTTCAAACTGCAGAACTTCATAGGATGAAACCTAGTTTCTGGCAGATCCCAATCAACTGGCTTGAGACAGATATAGAGCTATTTTTGCTCTTTTAATCCCAAACAAACTCCAGAAAGAAATCTACTTCCAAGCAGCAGAACCCAGAGAAAATGTAAGATTACTGCTCTGTCCATACTCAGTCACCAATTGTGAACTTACTTTCTTTCCATAAGCCTAGGTTCTCCCAGTCAAATGACCTTACTGGTCAATCAACCAAATCGAGGTGCACTCTGAAAAACCCCAAAGCAAAACACTAAAATAACAACGCTGCATTAATCCAGATCAAAATAAACATTTGAGCAATTAAGATCAATTATGCTGCTGCAGTAACAGCAGAAAATGTCAGATCCAAACAAAATGACACCAATAATGAAACAATAGTAAAATGCTAAAGAAAAATCCTGCACAAAAAAAATGACCCAAGTACATTTCTTAAAGGCACGGTATTGTCACTATACCATCTGCTGACTATACAGACTTGCGCCGAGATCCAAGTCTTCACAAGTTCTTCAGTGCATAGAGAAACAGTCACACACTGTGTTAGCACGTTCCAAGATAAATCCATAAACTGCTAATCTCCCTTCACAGTGGGATCCATCCTTGAACTACAACAATTTCCCTCACATTACAGACGGTTCTTCTTTAACCATTTCAATGTTTATTTGGCTAATCTTCCATAATCCACTGCCTGTAAACTTCACTCATCCACACCTAACACTCTTTGGTTTTTTTATTCAACGTGGGCTACGCTTCCGATTCTGTGACCTTACTTTAGCTTGTAACTCTAAACAAAAATTCAGCATACAATCATTATTTTGGGGGAAAATAAATAATGGTGAGCAGTTGCTTAATGCAAAGTAAGCATCTGGGTTGGGTTGTAATTATTTACCAGCTCACAACCTTGTTCCCAAAGTGGGTCACCTATTGTTGCGGTGAAGTGAGTTCTTCCAACTATATATATAGGAACAGGTGTAACGATTGTTCATTTAAAGGCAACACAGCAGAGTAAGGATTACCTGGTTGACCAGTTGGGACTAATGAGTGTGGAATCACCCCATCCTCCACCCCCATCCTCTAGCATGAGAGAGGTTTCTAGTCAGGGATATTTTGGGAGCTAGATACAGCCATGAGGCCACTATACAATTCTTATTAATAAATACCTTTTGTACTCATCAATGAAGTCTGTGAAAGTCCATTTTGATATCTGGTGACAAGGATAAATTACCCTGATATTGCCTCTGGTCCAACATCTGTGAATATCCTGGTTTAGTCAAAGTCTGAAAGAAAAAACAAGAATGCCTCCCTTTGCATGAATAGATCCATTTGACTTCTCAATAAAGGACAGGATACGATATGCTGAATGCCTTGGATATTAATTCCAAGCAAACAAGATAGTGGAGGAAGTGAAACGCAAAGCAATTCTCCTGGGTTTGTGTAACTCAGAGCCTTAACCTTATTTACAATCCAACTGGACTGATTCCAAATGATCGAGTGAGCTCATGGATTTACTGAAGGCTTAATTGCAACCGTAACTAATGGGCAAATTCCAGAGAGTCAGATTTAGTTCAATGGTGAGAGCCCCAGGCAAATCAATCATGAATTACGTGGCTAAATTGAAGCAATTGTCAGAATATTGTGATTTTGGAGTCACCCTAAACGATGTCATAGGATAGATTCATCTGTGGTGTGAATGCTATTCAAAGAAGATACTGTTGACCATCAAAAGGTGTAGAAGAGCTGCAAAGTGCACAAAATGGTGGTTTTCACCAGTTAGAGCAGAAATCAGCTGCAATGCCAAAACTGCCACAAAGCAGGAAACAATTTCAACAAAACAAAAAGTACAGAATAGAAAAAATTGAGTGTCTCTGGAACTCTCTTCCTCAAAAGACACTGGAAGCAGAGTCTTCAAATACGGCAGAGCTAGATAGATCCTTGATGAGCAAGAATGAAAGGTTATCGATGTCAGCTGGAATGTGGGATTGAGATTGCAATCAGATCAACTATTACCTTGTTGAATGGTGGAACAAGCTCAATGAGCTGAGTGGCCTACTATAATGATGCACTTTCACAGACTTTATTAGTCAACACAAAAAGTATTTAATATTAAGAATTGTATAGCAATCACATGGCTGTAGCTAATTCTCAAAATATCACTGCCTAGTGCTTTACCCCCACGGGGTGATTTCACACTGAGTCTCGATTGCTCACCCTGGCCAAGTAACACTTATTCTGTTGTGTTTCCCTTTAAGGGACAATCACCACATCCCTCCTCCTTTAACTCCTTGACACAATCTACAATAACAATTCACTGAGTCCTAAAGATTAATTAATCATGATGCCAAGAGTTGGACAATTATAAATCAAGTCTTTGAGGGGGTTTTCTGTTTCTTGTCAAGTCATATATTTCTGTAGTCTGAGATATTTTCACAGGATTGACAGTAACAGGAACTGCAATAATGGGCACCTCTTCTGGCACAGGTGATTCATCACATTTGCTTCCATGGAAACACCAGTTAGATAGAAAACCTGGTCAAGCAGATACCAGTAAGCAGCAAAGTTCAAAAATGTGCCTTGATAGTGACAATGCTGGAAGATTTCTCAATGCCTTAAGTGGTCTGTATGTTCAGGAATGATCCATCCCTCCATGTCTACTAGACAGACAGAATTAATGCCCATTGTTGAATTCTTGCCAAGATGGGTGGCTAGACAGTCTTGTCCTCTTTGAAGAGGTCCAAGAGTGATTTGTGGCCAGAAATGATGGTAAAATGTCCACTGGGTAAGTACCGGTGAAATCTCTTGATGCCAAAGCTTATTGGAAGCCCTTCTTTCTCAATTTGTGAGTAACCTTCTTCAACCTCTAGATTTTTGACACAAACCCTAAAACCTTTCAGAGTCATTGTCTATCTCATTGGACTACACTGCAACAACACCATCTAGAGAGGCAACACAGGTCAACATCAGCACTTCACATAGGTCAAATTGTACTAACAGGTTTGAGGAATCCAGGAATTGTCTCACTCTTTTGAAAACTTTTTCCTGTGAAGAGTCCAGGTTGCAGGTAGATTATGCGTGCCTGCCCCCTTCTCCATTTGTTTTAAATGGGCCCCACCTTAATTTTAAACTGTGCCCTCCCCCCTTTTAGATTCTCCCACAAGAGGGAACATCCTCTCCACGTCCACCCTGTCAGTACCTCTTCAAATCTTATGTTTCAATCAACTTGCCTCTAACTCTTCTAAACCCCAACGGATACAAGCTTAGCTTGCCCAACATTCCTCAAAAAATAACACACCATTCCTGATATTAGTCCAGTAAACCTTCTCCAAACTTTTTCCAATGCATTTAGATCCTTCTTTATACAAGGAGTCTAATATTGTACAGAATTCTATGGATGCAGTGTCTGGAATAAAAACACGAAGATGCTGCCATTAGAAATAGTATGTTGGGCAATTCTGGTGTCTGGTGCATCCCTGGAATGATGAATCTGGATGCACTCCAATTTCACCATCTACCCTGACCAACCAGTCTTGGTAATCAACGCTTAGGTCATTAATATTCATATTTGCTGGAATAACAAGGAAAAAATGTTCATTGAGAATGGAAAAAAAATGCCATGATACCTTTCCAGTTTTTACACAGCAATCTTCAGAATAATCTAGAATACCTGCAAAGTCCAAAACAATCTCGGAGTGTTGGGAATTTTACTGATTCTCCACCTCTGTACTTCACTGTTGGAAGCGGCATCTTCAGCTGTCTGGTCCTAAACCTATGTTTGAAAATCTATGTTTGATCAAACTTTTAGTCACTGCTGTGTTATTTTCTTCTGTACTCTTTTCTGTCAACTTTTGTCCAGTTAGATTTTGTCAAGCACTTGTTACATTCTACTGCAGTGCTTCCCAAACCATTCCAGGTGTGACATTTTAACGCCTCAGACTGTGTGACAAGAATGATCCCTGGAATGAAGAGCTTGTTGCACGAGGGCTCTGGGTCTATACTCACTGGATTTTAGAAGGGTGAGTGGAGGTTGGGGGGAGCGGGGAGGGTCTTGTCGAAACTTACAGGATGCTGCAAGACCTGGATAGAGTGGACGTGGAGAAGATATTTCCACTAGTAGGTAAAACTAGTACCAGAAGGCACAACTTAAGGCTAAATGAACGATCCTTTAAAACAGAGACGAGAAGGAATTTCTTTAGCCAGAGTGGTGAATCTGTGAATCTATATTATATTTGCGGAGGCCACTTCATTGAGTGTCTTTAAGACGGAGATAAATAGGTTCTTGATTAATAAGGGGATCAGGGGTTATGGGGAAAAGGAGAATGTGAGTGAGAAAAATATCAGGCATGATTGAATGGCAGAGCAGACCCTAAGGGCTGAGTGGGCTAATTCTGCTTATGTCTTAAAGTGATCAAAGAGGTGGATGAGGGTAAGGCAGTTGACGTGGTATATATGGACTTTAGTGAGGCGTTCGATAAGGTTCCCCATGGAAGGCTTCTGCAGAAAATGCAGATGTATGGGATTGAGGGTGATTTAGCTAATTGGATTAGGAATTGGCTAGCTGATAGAAGACAGAGGGTGGTGGTTGATGGAAATTATTCATCATGGAATTCGGTTACAAGTGGTGTACCTCAGGGATCTGTTTTGGGGCCCCTGCTGTTTGTAATTTTTATAAATGATCTGGATGAGGGTATTGAAGGATGGATTAGTAAATTTGCAGATGACACCAAAGTCGGAGGAGTGGTAGATAGTGAAGAGGGGTGTTATAGTTTGCAGAGAGACTTGGACAAGTTGCAGAGCTGGGCCGAGAGGTGGCAAATGGAGTTCAATGCGGAAAAGTGTGAGGTAATTCACTTTGGCAGGAATAACAAATGTGTAGAGTATAGGGCTAATGGTAGGACTCTTAATAGTGTTGATGAACAGAGGGATCTTGGTGTATATGTGCATAGATCCCTGAAAGTTGGCAATCAAGTCGATAAGGTTGTTAAGAAGGCATACGGAGTCTTAGCTTTTATTGGTAGGGGGATTGAATTTCGGAGCCGCAACGTCATGTTGCAACTGTACAAAACTCTAGTGCGGCCGCACTTGGAGTATTGTGTGCAGTTCTGGTCCCCACATTATAAGAAAGATGTGGAGGCATTGGAGAGGGTACAGAGGAGGTTTACCAGGATGTTGCCTGGTATGGAGGGCAGGTCTTATGAAGAGAGGCTGAGGGATTTGAGGTTGTTTTCGTTAGAAAGGAGGCGGCTAAGAGGAGACCTTATTGAAACATATAAGATGATTAGAGGTTTAGATAGGGTGGACAGTGATAGCCTTTTTCCTAGGATGGAGAAAGCTAGCACGAGGGGACATAGCTTTAAATTAAGGGGTGGTAGTCATAGGATGGATGTCAGAGGTAGGTTCTTTACCCAGAGGGTGGTAAGGGTATGGAAGGCCCTGCCTGCTGCAGTTGTAGATGCGCCAAGTTTGTGAGCGTTTAAGAGGTCAGTGGATAGGTTTATGGATAAAAAGGGAATGGTTTAGGTTAGAGGGTCATTGCTTTTTCTTAATTGGTCGGCGCAACATCGAGGGCCGAAGGGCCTGTTCTGCGCTGTAATGTTCTATTATGGTCACCTGAGTGAAAGTTTATGGGGAATGAGATGTTGAAGGCATGGGAGAGGTGGGATGCCTGGCCTTCAGTTACTGATTGTAATCTCAGAATCCAAAATAAAACAGCAATGTGACCTTCAATATTTAATTATTAATGTTCACACATTAAGCTTTCAACTCTCAGTCTGTTTAGCTCCACATTATGAAGTACTCTCATTTTTTGTGCAGAACGTGGCTTCCTGGTTCAATTTCCTCATTCCAAATTCCTAACCACAAGATGAGCCACATTCTCCACTTTGATTTTGGTTAGCACTGCTGCCTCACAGCACCAAGAATCCAGGATCAATTCTGGCCTTGGGTCACAGTCCGTGTGCAGTTTGCACATTCTCCCTCATGTCTACGTGGGTTTCTTCTGGATACTCCTGTTTCCTCCCACATTCCAAAAGATGTACAGGTTAGGTTGATTAGTTATGCTAAATTGCCCCTTAGTGTCAGGTGATAAGCAGAATTAAAACATGGAGTTTTGGGGATAGATTGCATTCAATAGACTACAGCCGCTTTCTGCAATGTAGGGATTCTATGAGAAAAGAATTAGCTAAGTCTGAACATCAAACCCCTCAGCTGCCTTCCCCCAACCCTTCAACTGGAGCGTCTTCTTTGGTTCTGTGTCAAAGCTCCACTAGAGAGATGCAAACAACTTAATCCAGTGCTTTACTGACGGGCTGTTGCACTGTTGTTGAAGGATCGTCTAGCTCATATGTCACACTGAGGTTCCATAGTTCAGATGGATTATAAACACCACAGTGAGCAGTGAGTGCTCCCAATGGCTAGGTCAACAATCTACAACATCAAGTGACTGTTCCTTCATCTCACTGCTGTTTGCTTTTGCACAGAACACCTGTAGAATGAATTCATCAGATTACAAAGTGTGTCAGTGAGACAGATTGATGCACACACGCGTTATTTTATTTCAGTATATCCAGATTATAAATTCTCAATTGTACGAAACCATCACTCTCTTTAACTCATTGACTACCAAAAGTGACAGTGTTCAGCTGGCATCTTTAGTATAGTTGTGGAGGGTAGGTGAGGCCAGTGGTGAATGATGCCACCACGCTGTGTACTGCATGCACGGTGACCAAGTAAAAGCAAGAGTAAAGAATTCAGCAAAATCTCACAATGTTTGACTATTGATATAAATAACATGACAAACACAGTATCTAAGTAAGGAGAACGGCACAGAACACAGGAATCTGAACAAGCACTTTCGCTACAATACTTTTTACAACTCATAGCTCTATTAGAATTTTTCATTAGGGCCACTTGTCTCCCTACCAGATTCTTGATGCATATTCAGTCTAGAACTGTCACCTCTTGTCCATTCCTATCCGACCAAAACCATAAAGCTATGCTTGTGGTTAAATCCCTCTCTATCCCCACCATACATCCTCTTGTACTTGATGCACCTTCATGTCTGTGCCAATGGGATATGGACGCACCTTATGGCAATGAGGCCAGTACAATTTGAAGGTCAACGCTATCTTGGGGAATTGTTGGCATTGTGAAAATTGAGACTATAACCTGTGGTGAGCCTCTAAACGTATGTTCTATGAATCTGTTTACAGTTTCACCACAAATCTGTCCCTGCGGTGTGAATACCAACAGTCTGTTGTTCTCTGTAAGATCCTGCACTTGATACTGCTTCTTCTGGCTATTTAAACAATGGAATAATTTCCTTTCCGTGTTCTCCATTCTGCATTTTGCCTGCGGTGTTGTGAGACTCTGCCCACAAATAAAAATAAGTGATGTAAACTATCACTATGTTAATACTTAGTTTGGTTATGGCTGGCTGCAGTATACCGAACATCAAGGAGCAAGAAAGAGTCTCCACTTGCAGCCTGAAAGCTTGCTGCGCCACCATCTGGATTTTTGGGTAGATGCCCACACTCCACCTGCAACTCACTGAAAACGCAACCGTCAACTTCCATGTGGTTGAGACAAATACTTACCTAAGACCAGGGCGTGTGACAGCAAAATATACCTGAAATTGGATTGTAGAGAGAGAAAACACTGGGTAATGGGGACAGAGGCAGCCTAACTAGTCTATAAAAAAAACAATAACATCGAAAATGGAGAATCTGTTAAGACACATTGTAAAAAAAAAATTAAAGCAAGTGCATTATACATTTCCTATGACGATTCATCCTCTGACATTAAAAGGGCAAAGTGTATACACCTGGGTTAGCCAACCAGACACACTAACATTTGCTTCCAGCTGAATGATTGGATAACTTGAAATATCCAATCGGAGCACTGGATGTTGTTGTGTTGTGATGAGGATACCACGTACAGTGAGTTACCAAGTAGAGTGAATTACTAGGTTACTAGGTACAGCAAGTCGCTTGGTATAATGGGCTCCATCATACATTCAGCCCTCTGGATAGATTCCATTTTAAATATTTTGCATTTTCAGGTCACTTCACTTCCTGTGGCCTCAAATTCTCTCAGCTTGTGCCTTGAAGACCATCCTCCATTTTCCAGCAACTCCCAGCATCATCAGCCCAACATTAATCTGAAACAAAAATAATCAAATGGGATTATTGCCTGTGAATTTACCAATTTCACATCCCAACCCACCCCAGTTTGTTGTCCTCTTGCCCTGACGCTGCTGACTTTCAGTGAGGTGCAGATCCCTACCTCTCCTGAAGGTGCTCTCACTAGGGTAACAGGTCCCTCTGGGAAGAATTACCTGCCCCCAGTGTCTCACCCAGTGACTACTTGGCAGGCTACACAAACATACAGAACATTGCAGCTCAGCTTGATCCTGTGCTCACCTGACATCCACACACAAATATACCTTCATGCATTGAATTGCTGCAAAAGTGGTCAGGAATGGGAACTTCATTATAGTTTTCCTCTTCTCAGTCCAAGGGACAAACACTAGGTTAGGCTAGCTTCTTCACAAAAGTCACTATAACTACTAATCAATCGAATAGGTAATGCACAAGAAAACTCTTTACCCAGAAAGTGAATGCGGAACTCACTCTCACAGAGAGTAGCTGAAGCAAACAGATATTTAAAAGGAAAATGAGGGTGAAATGAATAAAAAGTTCTGTTGATAGGACTAGATGACAAGGGTTGAGAGCAGACCCATGTGGAGCATTTGATGTGATTTATTATTGTCATATGTGTTGGTATACATCGAAAAGTATTGCCTCTTACGCACTATTCAGACAAAAATACCATTGTAGAGAAGGAGAGGAAAGGCAGCTAGGATGTAGAGAAAGATCAACTTAATGTGAGATAGGTCCATTTAAAAATCTGACGGCAGCAGGGAAGAAGCTGTTCTTGAGTTGGTTGGTACATGACCTCAAACTTTTGTGTCATTTTCCCAAAGGAAGAAGTTGGAAGACAGTCTGTCTGGTGTGAGCGTGTTCTTGATTATGCTGGCTGCTTTACCCAAGGCTGCAGAAAGTGTAGATGTATTGGGCTTCATTCATGATCCTGTTGTTTATTGTAGTCTTGAACACAGCAGGAGCCATACCAAGATGTGATACAACCAGAAAGAATGCCTTCTATGGTGCATCTGTAAGAATTGAAGAGTCATAGCATGCCAAATTTCCTTAGCCTCGTTGTAAAGTAGAGGTGGCCTTTCTTAACTATAGCATTGGCATGGAAGGACCATGACAGGTTGCTGGCGATCTGGATATCTAGAAACTCAAAGCTCTCGACCATTTTCACTTCATCGCCATTGATGTAGAGAGTGACATGTCTTCCACCACATTTCCTGAAGTTGATAACTATCTCCTTCATTTTACATACTGATGGAGAGATATTGTCGTCACACCAGTTCACCAGATTCTCTCCTTCCTGTACTCCATCTCGTATTGTTTGAGATCTGACCCAGTACAGTGTTGTCATCAACAAACTTAAAAATCGAATTGGAAGGGACTTTGGCCATATAGTCATAGATGTATGAGGAGTTATAGATAGTGGCTGAGGACAAAGCCTTCTGGGGCACTTACACTGAAGATGATCATGGAGGAGGTGTTGTTGCCTATCCTTACTGATTGCAGTCTGTGGATTAGGAAGTCTAGGGTTTAGTCACAGAGGGAGGAGCTGAGCCCTGGGCCACAGAGTTTGGAGATGGGTTTTGTAGGAATAATGTTGTTGAAGGCTGAGCTGTAGTTTATGAATAGGAATCTGACTTCAGTGTCTTTGTTATCCAGATGTCCAGAATTGTATGCATGGCCAGGAAGATGCCGTCTGCAATGCATCTGTTGTGGTGACAGGTGAATTGTAGTGGATCCAGTAAACTGGGAGGGCAGAACTGATTCATGCCATGACTAACCATGAGGGATGTCAGAGCCTCCAGGTGATGGTTATGAAGGCACGCTGTCTGGCTTTTCTTTGTACAGCAATGATGGTTGTCCTCTTGAAGCCGATTGAGACATCAGATTGGTGTAAAGAGCAGATAAACATGCCTGTGAATACCCTGGTGTCGTGAGTCTTTTTACTGTGAATACCACCGCCAGCTGATCCACACAGGATCTGAGTGCTCGTTCGAGTACACCTTACAGGCCAGTCGCTTTCAGGAGTTGACTTTCGAGAAGGCTGATCTGAGGTTGGTGGTGGAACCATTGGCCTGCTTCTTTCAAATTTTGCAGAGGGCAGTTAAGAGTCAACCACAATGGTGAGAGTCTGGAGTCACATGAAGACCAAGTAAGCAAAGCAGATTTCCTCCCCAAAAGGACATTCATGAACTAGGTGGGTTTTTATAATAATCGATGATAGTTCTCATGGTCATCATTACTGAAACTAGCTTTATATTCCAGATTTATTAAATTTAAATTCTACCAGCTGCTGTGATGGAAATTGAACCCATGCCTGCAGAGCATTAGGCTGGATCTCTGGATTACTAATCCAGTAATATTATCACTACACCACTAGAGTGTGTGTGCTGTGCTATATAATTAATGTAAATGATCGTATATCAAGCACTGGGAACTTTTTGAAGAACTGTGATCAGTTTGATAAATACAAGTCATTCTGAACCTCTCAAGTTCCCACGAACAAACCTCAGATGTTTTTCAGCATGTCAACAAGTTACAGGAGGTCAGCTCTGCGAGTGTATGACATATCTACCTAGGATTTAGACAGCAGCTTGGTTCTGAACGCCACCATCATCCGTTTACGGAAAGTTGCAAACTCATTATCCGTCTCTTCCATTTCTGCAACTCCTAGCCCAGACCTGTCTGTCGATGTAACACCCCTATGGAGGAGAGAGTTTTACTCTGTGAGATGTGCAGGTATATTACACGGTTTAATTAGTATATTGATACCAATGCACCAAGAAAAAAAACATTGGAGCTAATGTAGATTAAAGTGTGAGATGCTGAATATATTCTTTTATGTTGCTTCCGCTGGTACCAGAGACAGAGCAATGCCCACCATTATTGTACCCCAGTGTTATACAGTGACAAACCTGTATAGCGATCAGTACTGTATCCCAATGTTATAGTAACAGAACCATCCCCACCAGTGCTGTACCCTAGTGTTATAGTGACAGATCCATCCTCACCAGTACTGTACGCCAGTGTTACCCAGTGACAAACTTGTTTACCCATCAGTATTGTACCCCAGTGTTATAGTGACAGATTCATCCCCATAGTGATGAACCACAGTTTAGTGACAGACCCATTCCCACCAGTACTGTACCCCCGTAGTACTGTATCCCAGTGTTATATAGTGACAGACTCATCCCCACCAGTGCTGTACCCAAATGTTAGTAACATACCTATCCCCACCAGTACTGTACCTCAGTGTTATACAGTGACAGACCCGTCCCTACCAGTACTGCACCCCAGTGTTATACAATGACAGATATTTAACCCAGTATTGTACCCAGTGTTACACAATTCAAATTGCAGAGTGATTTCACAGCTCCAGTGTTTGTTGTTGTCTTCCATCATGCATTACTGAAGTGCAAGATACTAGGCTCCTATTTCACAGAGAGGCACTGAATGACAACAAATATTTTGATCTCGTTAACAAGAGTGATGATTGTGCTGTGTTTCTTAGGGCTAAAGAGAGACAACACTGCATGCCAGAAGTTTTGTCTGGGTTTGAATCTTGGACCAACCATGAAAGAGCTGTTATCCAATCCAGCCCAATTCCTCTCCAAATTGTTTCGTACCTGTTGACAGGGTCTCTGATGCCCTGTTTCTCCAAGCCTAGCCCCTCTCCATCCTTCCAGCCCATCCTTTGCAGCATCTTGTACCCAACATTGTCCACCGCCAGCCTGTTCTTAGTGTAATTTATATCCTCACTTTTCTGAAAGAGAAACATTTTATCAGATTAAACCTTTTATATTCTCAAGAGTGGATCCATTTAACCAGTGTCAGTGGGCCAGTGGAGGAAAGAAATTATTTGACTCAAACCTGAGACTTTCAAGAGAGCTGTGAGGAAGCACTGATACACACAAAGGGAGAGCGCGGTTTGGGACTCTCTTCCACAATTGGCAAGGCGATTTGGAGATCAGTTGCTAATTTAAATCTGAGGCAGCTAATTTTTGTTCAGCAAAGATATTAAAGGACATGGACCAAAAGCAGATATACGGAGTTAGGCCACAGATCAGCCATGATCTCACTGAATGAAACAGGCTTGAGGGACTGAATAGGCTACTTCTGTGCATATGTTCGTGGTTTGGTCTCCAGACTGTGCCGAGTTAGTTGATATCTTAGTTATTTCATAGGATAATAATGTGGCTGGCAAAGGCAGCATTTATTGCCCATCATTAATTACCCTTCAATTGAATGACTGGCTAGGTCATTTCAGAATGCAGTTAAGAGCTAACTAGATTGCTGTGGGTCTGAAGTTACATGAAGGCCACAACAAGTAAAGGTGGCAGATTTCCTCCCCACAGGACTTTAGAGAACGAGGTGAGTTTTTACAATAATCAAGGTCACCATCACTAAGACTAGTTTTTATATTTTTGGTTTTATGAATTGAACTTAAATAGTGGCTGTGGTGGGATTTGAACCCATGTCCCCAGAGTATTATACTGGGCTGCTGGATTACTGATTCAGTGGTTAATTACTATGCCACTGACTCCCCCTGACAATCTCTGTGAAGTGGTATGTTCTCTCAGGTTTCGTCATCTGGGAGAGTCAAATGGCCTGTGTTCCCCTAGCCACCGTGCAGAGAGTCATGGACAAGGGCAGGATCAGGCTTGGTTCTGATGCTTAGCTACAAAGGACAGTCAGTGGGTGACCTACTGGAGGATGCCTGACTCCAGAGGAAATGCACCCATAAGAGGGACAGCTTAGATTTTTATATGGCCTTTTGACATCCTAGAATATCACAAAGCACTTTCCAGTCACTGAAGTACTTTTTGAAGTATAGACACTATTGAAACATAGGAAAAGATGGCAACAAATCTAGACACAGTAAGATCCTACAAACAGCAATACGATGACCAGTTTATATTTTTCTATTCATTTGTAGGACATGGGTGTCACTGGCCGGGCCCAACATATACAGCCCATCCCTAGTTGCCCTTGGAGGGCAGTTGAGAGTCACCCACATTGCTGTGGCTCTGGAGTCATATGTAAGGCAGCCTAAGTAAGGATGGCAGAATTCTTTCCCTAAAGCACACTAGAGAATCAGATGAGTTTTTCCAACAATTGACAATGATTTCATGGTCATCAGTAGATTCCTAATTCCAGATTTTTTTTAAATCGAATTCAAATTCCACCAGCTGCCATGGTAGGATTTGAACCTGGGGTCCCCAGAACGTTAGGTGAGTTTCGGGGTTAATATCTTGCAATAATATCATTAAGCCATTGTCTTCCCTTCTATTATTGGTCATGTTGGTTGAGGGATACATATGGATCAGGATACCTAGAATTCTGAGTACAGTACTCCGAATGTCAACTTGGACTATTGGCTCAAGCCTCTGGTGTGGAGTTGTTGACTCAGACCAGTAGATCAATGACCAGTTTTTGTGATGCTGATTGAGGATTAATATTAATATACTACAGAGAACTCCTCTGCTCTTTTCTTCAAAAATCGGCTGTGGGATCTTTCACAGTATAAGGAGGCAGGCAAGGCCTTGGTTTAACGTCTCAACTGAAAAACGACACCTTCAAATGTACAGCACTGCGATTGCCGAATTATGGGGCTCAAATCTCTGGAATGGGACTAGATTTCAGAGGCAACAGCATGCTAACTACTAGACATGATTGAATTTTGGAGAAAAATGGAAACTTTTAAAAAATTATTTGCCTGCTTTTAACCAGCAGGAATTTAAATATCCACACTAACAGTGATGCATGGAATGGATGCCTAGAGAAAATAACTATTAACATACGAAATGATGTTGTAAAATCAAGCAGCAGAATGAAAATCTGGTTGGAACAGGACTGATAATTAGGAAGGGTAAAAAGCAGTGAAAATGACCCCAGTGCTGTGTTGTACAGCACAGTGGTTAACACAGCTGCTTCACAGCACCAGGGACGCGGATTTGATTCCCGGCTTGGGTCACTGCCTGTGTGGAGTCTGCATGTTCTCCCTGTGTCTGTGTGGGTTTCCTCCAAATGCTCCAGTTTCCTCCCACAGTCTGAAAGATGTGCTGGTTAGGTGCATTGGCTGTGCTAAGTTCTCCTTCAGGGTACCCAAACAGACACTGGAGTGTGGCGACTCAGGGATTTTTACACTAACTTCATGGCAGTGTTAATGTAACTCTTACTTGTGACATTTATAAATAAATTAACTTAACATTAAATTACATGACAGTTCCTAATCTTACCGTCTTTTTCTTCGGTTTGTAAGTTGGCTTGTCATAGCCGATTCTCTTCAGCTCTCGTACTAAAATAACAGCATACATTTATTAGTGATTTCCAGCTGTGATTTTATAAGCCACTCAAAAAGCACCAACAGCAGTGCAGCCATAATGACAAGTCACGTTTCTGATTATTTTATTTTTTGGATAATTTTTCAGAGTTGAAGATATGAATTATTTAAAAAATGCTTTTAAGTTTTGGACTCAATTCAGAAGAGCTAATTTTCTCAGGACAGTTGTATTAAAGGAATGCAGATTAGACTGGTTAAACATACTAATCACAAGTTGTTTATCATTAAGATACCACAATGACTATTAAGTTATCAATAAATATCTCTCACCAATGTGCTGGAAACCTTTTAATCTATCTGTCTGTGAGAAGGGACTGGAAGATCCACAGTCTTTTGAGGCAGACAGAGAAAAATCTTTTAAATAAGACATCGCACAAGGAGCAGGACAACAAAAAAGAGCAGGTTCTTAAATGTAGGATAGAATGCACGACAGGCTATACTGTCAAAAACAATGAATCTACTACAGGGCAAGTAGCATAATGCATTCATTACTTTGATAACATTCCATGAAATGAAGTTTTGTAAACTATTTTAAGTGAATCTGGTTGACAGAATCTAATACTGTCACCAAACTGTTATGGAGCTTTTTAATGATTCACACCAAACACCACTTTGTTTCATGCAAAACTGGAGTCTTTGGGGAGACTGAGGAAACAAAGACACAAAAGACATGAGATGTAGTTCAGATCACAGAGATTTTATTATTAAATCTCTGGGCTTCATACTTGCCAAGCAGATATAACTTCTGGTGAGTCAACATCAATAAGAATCAGGGATTGTTGCTGCTTGCAGATTTAAATGGGTACATTGAAGTGCCAACACTATTTGATGAATAAACATTAGAGGGGCCTTCATTTTTTTGGGTTTTAGTTCAGTCAGGCAACATGGTCGGTGCAGTCTTGGAGGGCTGAAGAGCCTGTTCCTGTGCTGTAATTTTCTTTGTTCACTCAAACCTTTAATACATTTGGATCAGCTTTGGTGTGACAGTTTGACTTGGGTAATATTAATGTATCTGGGCCAGAGGTAGTTGTTTCAAACTTCTATTCCAGGATTTGTCAGAATAACTGAGGCTAACACTTTAGGGCAACCACATAGAGATGTGGAGTCTAAGATTCAGCAATTGTCAGCAACTTTCCCAGAATTTTTCATTCTTTACATGAAAGGCTGTGGGTCTGAGCTGGGAAATTGCAAAAAAAACTAAAGAAATCAATTTGAAATAAAAGCCAATACATCACACTACAGCTTGATTTGATAATTTTCTAATTAATATCCACCTGTGAATGACAGAGCCCCTCTATTAAGGAAGATAATAAGAGGCAGATGGAGTAGCCATTTATACATTTCTAGTGAAACGGAACAGGTTAGCTTCACTTTCTCACTGTGTACCTGGTGATGAGGTTGACTTTGGGCGGAGTTTTTTGGGTGGCAGCATGCCCACTTTCAGTGTCAGCCCCTTCCGTTTTCTGGGAAGAACGGTACGTGCTGAGGATGCCGACTCCTGTGCAGGATCTGTGGCACTATCAGATTTCTCTGCCGTTCCAGTGTATTCCTTCACCTTCTCCTTGTAATATTTGTAGTAGGAACTAGTTTCATCATAGAGAAACCTGCAAAGAGGCAAAAACAAGGGAATCACTGTGATTAACCGTCTTCACAAATTCAGATCTGTTTAAGAGCAGGAGGTGGTGAAAAGCTGCACTCAAGTACCCTTTGTGGGAGGACAGCATACTTATCTGAACCTCAGGATGTGCCAAAGTGCTTTATAATCAATGAAATTGTCAACTGTTGTGGTGTAGGAGACTCAGCAGCCAATTTGCACACAACAAGATCCCCCAAATCAACAATGAGATAATATCCAGTTCATTTGCTTTAGTGATATTGGTTGAGGGATAAATATTGCTCATGATACTAGGCAGAACCCCTATGCTCTTCTTCTGAAATTTGGCCACAGAACCTTTAATAGACACAAAGATAAAAAGGGCCTTGGTTTAACACTTCACCTGAAAGATGGCATCTGTAACGATGGAGAGGCAATGGTTTAGTGGTATTATTGCAAGACTATTAATCCAGAAACTCAGCTCATGCTCTGTGGACCTGGGTCTGAATCCCACCATGGCAGCTGGTGGAATTTGAATTCAATGAAAAATACCTGGAATTAAAACTCTACTGATGACCATAAAATCCTTGTCAGAAAAAAACAACCTGGTTTACCAATGTCCTTTAGGGAAGGAAATCTGCTGTCCTTATCTGGTCTGGTGTACATGTGACTCCAGAGCCACAGCAATGTGATTGACTCTAAAATGCCCCATGAAATGGCTTAGCAAGCCCCTCAGTTGTATCAGCGATTCATGAAGGCAACTCACCAGCATCTTCTCAAAGGTAACGAGGGAAGGGCAATAAATGCTGGCTGGCCTGTGACACCCGTGTCCCATGAATGAATAAAAACAATAGCTTAAAAATGGATCATTTGGTCAATTGATTTGATTTTTTATTGTCACATGTATTAGTATACAGTGAAAAGTATTGTTTCTTGCGTGCTATACCGAAAAAGGAAATGGCAGACTTAAGAATGTAGCATTACAGTCATAGCTAGAGCATAGAAACAGATCAACTTAATGCAAGGTCGGTCTACTCAAAAGTCTGACTGCAGCAGGGAAGCTGTTCTTGTGTTGGTTGATGTGTGACCTCAGACTTTTGTATCTTTTTCCTGACAGAAGGTGGAAGAGAGAATGTCTGAGGTGCGTGGAGTTCTTAATTATGCTGGCTGCTTTGCTGAGGTAGTGGGAAGTGTAGACAACAACAATGGATGGGAGGCTGGTTTGCATGATAGATTGGGATATACTCACGACCTTTTATAGTTTTTTGCAGTCTTGGACAGAGCAGGAGCCAAACCATGCTGTGATACAACCAGAAAGGATGCTTTCTAGCCGACATGCCAAATTTCCTCAGCCTTCTGAGAAAGTAGAGGCATTGGTGGGCTTTGGTAACTATAATGTCAGTATGTGGTGGGGCTAGGACAATTTGTTGGTGATCTGGACACTGAAAAATTTGAAGCTTTCAACCATTTCTACTTCATCCCCATTTATATGTGCAGGAGCAGGTACTCCATTACGCTTCCTGAAGTCGATGACAATCTCCTTTGTTAGTAAAATAAAGTTTATTTATTAGTCACAAATAAGGCTTGCATTAACACTGCAATGAAGTTATTGTGAAATTCCCCTAGTCGTCACACTCCAGTGCCTGTTCGGGTCAATGCACCTAAGTCTTTCAACTGTGAGAGGAAATTGGAGCACCTAGAGGAAACCCATGTAGACCAAGGGAGAACGTGCAAACTCCATACTGACAGAGACCCAAGCCAGGAATCGAACCTGGTCCTTGGCGCTGAGAAGCAACAGTGTTAACCACAGTCCCACCATGCCATCCCACTATACAATGTGTTTTGCTGACATTGAGGGAGAGATAATTGTTGCCACACCAGTTCACAAGATTCTCCATCTCATTCCTGTACTCTGTTTTGTCATTGAGATCTGACCCGTTACGATGGTATTGTCAGCAAACTTGAAAAAAATCGAGCTGGAGAGTCATAGATGCATAAGGAGTATAGTAGGAGACTGAGGACACAGTCTTGTGAGGCGTCGATGTTGATGATGATCGTGGAGAAGATGTTGTTGCTTATTCTTACTGATTGTGATCTGTGGATTAGGAAGTTTAGGATTGCAGAGGAGGAGCTGAGGCCCAGGACATGGGATTTAGAGATAGGTTTTGTAGGAATAATGGTGTTGAAGGTTGAGCTGTAGTCAATAAATAGGAACTTGACATAGGTGTCTTTGTTATCTATGCATTCCAGGGTTGCATGCAGGGCCAGGGAGGTAGTGTCAGCTGTGGACCTGTTGTGGTAGTAGACAAACTGCAATGGATCTAAGCAGTCCAGGAGGCTGAAATTGATTCATTCCATGACTAGCCTTTTGAAGCACTTCATAATGATGGATGTCAGAGCCACTGGCTGACAGTCATTAAGGCACGTTGCCTGGCTTTTCTTCAGTACCCAGATGATGGTTATCTTCTTGAAACAGATAGAGACCTCAGATTGTTGTAAAGAGGGGTTGAAGATGTCTGCGAATACCCCCGCTGGCTGGTCTGCGCAGGATTTCAGCATTCATCCAGATCAATCGCTTTCCACGTATTGTCCTTTGAGAAGGCCGCTTGAACATCTGCAATGGTGATCTCAGATACAGGTCATCCAAGGCTTCTAGGGTGGAGGGCATGCTTGTGCACACCTCTTACTCAAAACGGATGTAGAATGCATTGAGCTCATCAGGGAGGGTTGCTTTGGAGCCGGCAATTTTACATGTCTTCATCTTGTAGCCTGTTATGTTTTGCATGATTTAAGTCCCTGGCCACGATGAACAAGGCCTCAGGATGTTTCGTCTTAAAGCTATTTGGAGTGGTGCATACTTTGTCCAGCAGGTCTTCATGTCTGCATGGGGTGGGATGTAAACTGCCATCAGGATAATGGAGGTGAACTCCTGCGAAGGTAGTAGGGTTAGCTAGGTCCGGGGAGCAAAGACTTGCCAATGTTACTATGTCTAGGCATCACATTGCTGTTTTTGGGACCTTGTCGTGCCAATAATTGCTACATCATTTTGTACATTACAGCAGTAATTACATCACAAGAATGGTTTGTTGGCTGTAAAGTGCTTTGGAATTTCCCACGGTTATGAATGCAAGTATTTTATATTTATATATTTTCCTAAACAGAGTGCCTCTCTCTGATCTGTTTTGGGGGAATGTCATAGAGTTAGAGGTTCACAGCATGGAAACAGGCCCTTCAACCCAACATGTCCATGCCGCCTTTTCGTTTAAACCCCTAAATTAATCCCAATTCCTGCATTTGGCCCACATCTCTCTATACCCATCGTACCCATGTAACTATCTGAAGGCTTTTTAAAAAGATAAAATTGTACCCGCCTCTAACACCTCTGGCAGCTTGTTCCTGACATTCACCAGCCACTTGTGTGAAAAAAGTTGCCCGTCTGGACTCTTTTGTATCTCTCCCCTCTCACCTTAAACCCATGCCTTCTAGTTTTAGACTTCCCTACCTTGGGGAAAAGATATTGACTTTTTACCTTATCTTTCCTCCTCATTATTTTGTAGATCTCTATAAGATCACCTGTCA
Organism: Sphyrna mokarran; assembly: GCA_024679065.1. Lineage (NCBI taxonomy): Eukaryota > Metazoa > Chordata > Chondrichthyes > Carcharhiniformes > Carcharhinidae > Sphyrna > Sphyrna mokarran. The sequence continues at coordinate 13,175,276 of JAGIQG010000026.1, read as the reverse complement.
GCCTCCTATATTCCAAAGAAAAAAGTACCAGTCTATTCAGCCTCTCCTGATAACTCAATCCACCAAGTCCCTATAGCATCCTAGATCTTTTCTGCACTCTTTCTAGTTTAATAATATACTTTCTACAATAGGGGGACCAGAATTGCACATAATATTCCAAGTGTGGCCTTACCAATAGCTTGTACAACTTTGACAAGACGTCCCAACTCCTGTATTCAATGTTCTAACCGATGAAACCAAGAATGCTGAATGTCTTCTTCACCATTCTGTCCACCTGTGAGTCTACTTTCAAGGAGCTATGAATGTGTACCCCTAGACCTCTTTGTTCTGTAACTCTCCCCAGTGCCCTACCATTAACTGAGTAAGTCCTGCCCTGGTTCAATCTACTAAAATGCATTACCTCGCATTTATCTAAACTAAATTCCATTTGCCATTTGTCAGCCCACTGGCCCAAATGATCCAAGATCCCACTGCAATTGGAAATAAGCTTTCTCACTGTCCATCATGCCACCAATCTTGGTGTCATCTGCAAACGTACTAACCATTCCCCCTATATTCTCAACCAAATCGATAATTATAAACGACAAATAACAGTGGGCCCAATAACCGATCCTGGAGGCAGACGCTGGTCACAGGTCTCCAGCTTGAAAAACAACTCTCTACGACCATCCTCTGGCTTCCATCAAAAGTCAATTTTGTATCCATTTAGATACCGCATCCTGGATCACATGAGATTTAACTTTATGCAACAACCTACCACGTAGTACCTTGTCAAAAGCCTTACATCACAATCATTCAGTCTGACCTAAATCAAAAATGAATCTAACGTTTATAAACTCATTTTTCACAACTTCAGATGTCCCAAAGAGATTCCAAATAAAAAAGAATAAATCTCACTTTGAAGAATTAATTGGCCGGTTGTTTGATCTGCCTGTGTGATAGGAGCACACAAAATACAGTGCCCCTTGCCACCATCTCCTTTTCCCAAATAGTGAAACTGATCCAGGAAAGAGTAAACATTAACTGTGGGATTAATTGATCCAAAGCACTCTTGGGATCTGCAGGAAAGAACCCTGGGACCCTTACATCCTTGACATGCTAGCAAGCAGTCAGTCTCTTGCCCTTACCAGAAGGTTGGATTATCCCGATTGTTTTCAATGGCAATCTCTTCCAGCTCTGGGCCACATTCAGCCACAAACTTGGCCAGTTTCTCTACAGTGGTTCTCGTCTTTGCATCACTGAGAGGATCAACTGCAAGAAAAACAAGTTCCAGAAAGGACAAATCACTCAGATACAGCAACGTGCTGTTGATTCTCACTGTAGTTCCTCACCTAACTCATCATTGATCCCCTCATTCACTAAGGAAAGCCAACCGACTCCCAGGCCTTAGCTGATTTTACCCCAAATCAAAAATAGGTAAGTAGACACAAACGTTCTGGACCGTTAATCCAAACTCTGCACATAGAACCATAGAATCCCTACAGTACAGAAAGAGGTGCTTCGGCCCATCAAGTCTGCACCAACCACAATCCCACCCAGGCCCTACTCCCAATCTGTAATATTCACCCACAAATCCTCTCTAACCTATGCAACTATGGTCAATATAGCATGGCCAATCAACCTAACCCACACATCTTTGGACCGTGGAAGGAAATTGGAGTACCCGGAGGAAACCCATGCAGACACGAGGAGAATGTGCAAACTCCACACAGACAGTGACCCAAGCCGGGAATCGAACTTAGATCCCTGGAGCTGTGCAGCAGTATACTAACCACCGTGCTACCCACAAATGGGCAGAAGACAGACAGTGAATCAGTCTTGGTCATGAAATGTCTTTCAGTTTATCACTTTGTTGGCATGCATTGTTTAAGCTAATACACAAGGAATGGTCAAAGAGTAAGGTCACAGATATCATATAAAATTACAAGAACTGTACCCCAGCACCTTCTGGTAAGTGTAGATAAATAAAAACTACAACCTACAGTTCTGTAATGTCTGCATTAGAGAACAGAGTTCTTATTTATAATTTATTTCTCAGAATAATATGATTATTAAACATAAATATTTAATATTTATTAAGCATATTTATTTATTAATAAAGATTTATTCAGCATACGTAGCAGTGCTTATGCCTACACTTAAGTCGGTATTTGCAACATCTCCTTACTGACTAAGTTCAGGGATTTAAAAGCTGCCACAATTCTGAGCTTAGCTTCTTAGAAAATTATAAATCCAAAAACTATTGCAAACAGGCAAGTGTCTTTACTGCTGCTACATAATAATCTGCATCATTCTACATCATTATATCACTGTTATAATACAACTTCAATAATGAGAATTGAATTGACTTATTCCTGATCAATAACTTTGGTTTTCTTACTAAATGAGCTCTTTTACAATGCAGCAGTATGATGTTTCTACTTTATCTTTGTAGATAGTTTCACTCCCACCAGGTAGCAAATTATAATTATGATTTGATTTGGTACCAATATCCTGCCTTTACAGAAAACTTGTTCTCTCTCGTTTTGTTCTGCAATTATAATCAACTGATTAAATAGATGAATCAGTGTGCAATAATTGACCTATTAATTAGGACATTAAACCTACTCTTGCTGCAGGTCAGTACGGGCTCAATAGACCAGTGGAGTGCAATTGATTTGTTGACCTGGCTGGGGTGAAACCATGATCAGGCAGGGGATGAGGCTAGCCCATTGCACTGGGGGTGTGATGAATCCTGTGATGGCGGTTTGTCTAAGCTAGGTTTCAGTAAAGGATCAGGGTAGCCAATGAGGCTTTACCTGATGAAATTTTTCAAAGCCATCTCAGTCTTTTAGCTCAGGCGAAGTACTAGATTGAGCCCAGGATGGGGTGCAATGTCTCATCCTATCAGCTTGGATCGGGTTTGATCGAGCTTGATCGAGCTAAGATGGGATGCAATATCTTGTCAGCTTGGATTGGATTTGTCCCTCGTGTGGAGACCATAACTGGACTCAATTTGAATTGTTTTTGTTTTGACTAGAAATAAAGTACCATCAGATACCCAAAAATAACAGGCAAAAACAAATGGCCAACAGCAATAACTTGAATTTATACTATGCTTTTAACATAGTAAAACATCTTATGGTCCTTCAAGGGATCTATCATCAAACATTACTACAATGTAAAGACAAACCAATATAGTATAATACAACATTGCGTTAGCTGTGGCTTCAGCAATTAGTATTCTTGTCTTTGAATCAAAAGGCTATGGGTTCAAAAGATTAAGAGCACAAAGTTCAAGGCTGATATTTCAGTTCAATACTGGGAAAGATGAGACATTAAACCGAAGCTCTGTCTCCTCTTGGAATGCAAAAGATCCCAGGGTACTACTTGGAAAAGAATAGGGCATTCCCTGTACTGTCCTAACAATATTCATCATTAAAAAAAGATTATCTGGTCATTAACATATTGCTCTTTGTGGGAGTTTACTCTGCACAATTAGCTGCCACCTTTCCCATATTACAACAATGACTATACTTGTTAAATAAATGTAAATCTTTTTTTCACAGATTCAACAAACATCTGATTAACACTTTTCGTACAACAGTTATGCTTTCCCTACCTTCTGTAGTTGGACAAGTTTTTGAACTCTCAACTTTCATCAGGAACTCTTTTTGGAGTGCACTTGGTGTATCGTCCGTGGATGGTTTGCTCCCTGACTCTTGGTTTTTAGCATCATCGGGTTTACTTGATTGGCAGATGATTTCTCTAGAGAATTGTGCCACTTTATGCTTGTAATACCTGTATTCGTCACTTTTCGTGTTAAGCAAAAACCTTTAAAATAAACATGTTTTAACAAACGTCAGTCAACAGGTCACTCCTTTCTACTTTCCTCACTATCTTCTGGGCCAGGCATTGTCTAGAATTGAGAGCAGTTTGACATAGGAAGTGGGGAGGTATTGGAAGCTTTGACAGATTTAAAAATGGACAAATCCTCAGGCCTGGACAAACTGCATCAGAAGCAAGGCAGAAAATTGCAGAGGCTCTGATGCAAATTTTTAATTCTTCTCTGGCCATGGGGGAAATGCCAGAGGACTGGAGGATGGCTAATGTAGTTCCACTTTTCAAGGGTGTTAGAGATAAATCAGGGAATTATAGATTGCCAGTTGTAGGGAAACTATTGGAGAATTAATCTCCATTTGGAAAGGCATGGGTTTATCAGAGGGAAGTTATGCTTACAAATTTGATAGCATTTTTCAAAAAGTGTGTAAAAACGAGGGAATTGCAGTTGATGTAGTTTATACAGAGTTTAGCAAAGAATTTGACAATGTCCTAAATGGGAGACTGATTGAAAAGATTAAAGCACATGGAATTCAGAGAAACTTGGCAAAATGGATCAGCAACAAGCATAGTAATAGGACACAAAAGGTGGTGGCAGAAGACTGCTTGAATGACTGGAGGCTAGTCTTCAGTGGCATATCACAAGCTTCAGTGTTGGTCCCTTATTATTTGTTATATAGTTGAATGATATAGATGATAAAGTGGGGGGAATGATAAGCAAGTTTGTAGATGACACCAAGCTTGATAGTGAAGAAGAAAGTCGTAAGTTACAGGAAGATACAGATGGGTTGGTCAGATGGGCACAGCAGTGGCAGATGATAAGTGTGACGTGATAAACTTTGGAAGTAGTAACAAGACAAGGAAGTATTTAATGGATGGTAGGACACTAGAAAGCTCAAAGGAACAGATGGATCTTGGGGTACTTATTCACAGATCCCCAAAGGTAGCAGAGCAGGTGAATAGAGTAGTTAGGAAGCATGTGGGACACTGCTTTTATTAGTCACAGCATAGAGTACAAGAGGAAGGAAGTTCCGGTTTCCTCCCACATCCCAAAGATGTGCTCTTAGGCTGATTGGCAGAACAAATTCTCCCTAAATTGTCTCAAATTTGGTTCTAATGCATAGATCTATAAACATAGACAGGGATCACGGGTAGAAGTGGGAGCATCAAGGAGGCGGCGCGGGCTTGTTTCCCATGCTGTTTTGTTCTTTGTATTGGAGCTGTATAGAATGTTGGTTAGGCTACACAGTTGAAGTACTGTGTACAGTTCTGGTCACCTCACTATAGAAAGAATGTGATTGCACTAGAGGGGGTGCAGAGGAGATTCACTAGGTTGTTGCCTGGAATGGAGCATTTGAGCGATGAGGAGAGACTGGATAGTCTTGGATTGTTTTCTTTAGAGCAGAGAAGGCTAAGGGGGGACATGATTGAGGAGTATCAGATTATGAGGGGTATGGACAGAGTGAATAGGATGCAGCTGTTTCCTTTGGTTGAAGGGTCAATCATGAAGGGGCATAGTTTTAGGGTGAGGGACAGGAGATTCAGAGGGAATTTGAGAGAAAATAAAATCACTGAGGGTGTTAAGAATTTGGAATGAACTTCCCTTGGAAGATGGTAGAGGCCAAAAAATTTGCAACCTTTAAAAAATGTTTGCATGAGCACTTGAAATATCATAATATTCAAGAATATGGAACAAGTGCTGGAAAATGGGCTTAGCGCGATTTTAGTATAGTTATTGTTTGGTGCAGACTTGATGGGCTAAAGGACCTTTTCTGCATTGTATGACTCGATGAGAGGGCAGACATCAATCAATGCCACACCCAGGGTACAGCTAACATCATTAATTCAATCTTCCCCTTTTGAAATTGCTAAATAATTCTCATTGTGGCAGATCTCCTGAGCACCCACAGACTTCCAGGACCTTGCCCAAACGGCTGTTAATATTTCTCGAATGTGGATGTCACTCAGCTATTCAATCATGAAGAATATTCTATAAGAATGTACTTTCAATGCATGATTTCTATTTGACAGACTACAGTAGCCCAGCTTGGAGAGACTTAAATGAGCAAGACAGTTTCTTTTAAAAGGGTTCTGATTTTTTCATTTTAAAAGTGGGCAATGCTTTGGACAAATTAGCCCACTTAACCTAGTCAGTTTCTTTATATGATTCTCTTGTCTATGGGTTTTGAATCTTTGAAATTCTACATCAGGGGCTCCATTGATGAAATACAACCAAGCATCCATCAGAAGTCTCACAACATCGGGTTAAAGTCCAACAGGTTTATTTGGAATCACAAGATTTTGGGGCACTGGCCCTTCATAAGGTGAGTGGAGGTAGATTCGTGAACACAATACATCTAGGGAAAGTCACAACTGCAAGATAATTACAGGTTGGAATGTGAAGAATGATTGGAATGCACGTCTTTATAGATACAAACATGTGACTAGAGAAAGAGAAATAATCACAGGTTTTCTCTTTAATTCCAACTATTCTTCATATCCCAATCTGTAATGATCTTGCAATTGTGTTTTTGCCTACATATGCTGCATGTGTGAATCTACCTCCACTCACCTATGAAGGGCCAGTGCCCCAAAAACTCATGATTCCAAATAAACCTGTTGGATTTTAACCTGAGAGATTTCTTAGTGTGCTCACCCCAGTCCAACACTGACATCTCCACTCATGGCATTTCTTCAAGATTGAGATCAATTAATCTTCGGGCACTAAGACAATCAATGCATACAAGGGTATGGCAGGAAAGTGAAGTTGATGTCAAAGGTCAGCCTGACCTTACTGAATGATAAAAGCAGATGCAAAGGACCATGTAGCTTACACCTGCTATTTCCTCTGTTCAATAATCAAAACAAAATGCTAGAAATACCCAGCATCTGTGGAGAAAGAGTTAACATTCAACATTTGAACTGTTCTGATAATTAGGTCACAATCTGAAATATTAGTTCTGTTTTTCTTCCACAGCTGGTGCTTCACCTGCTGAGAATTTTCAGCATTATTTGTGGATTTCCAATGTCTGTGGTACTCTGCTTTCGTTTTATATTCTGTAGTTGTCCTTACCGATATTTGGGGTCCTCTTTCTTGAATTGGATGACTGCTTTCTCTGCTGCTTCACCCTTCTCTGCTACAAACATAGCCAGTTTATCAATAATGGTCTTGACCTCTGCGTCTTCTGGGGGATGGATGCTTTCACTAGCTGCTGATGGCGGATCTACCTCTCCCACACTCTTGCCACTGCCATCAGTGGGTGTTGAGCCTTTGTCCGTCTTCGATCTATTGCTGCTGTCAGCTGTCGAGGAACCTTTCTCGGTCTGCTTGCTGACTTTGGCATCTGCCAAAGGGGAAACTTAAAAAAAACACAACACTTCAAGCCACCTCTGTGGAAAATGATGAGCTAGTAGGAAGTCACAATGGAATCTCAAAACAGCAAAATCAAATCAATAGAAATTGGAAGGGAAATGTCCAAGCTTCTTCTGGTTGGAGACAAATTTTGCTCCTTGCCAAGGCACTCAGGTTTCTGCTCCTAAATCAGCAGGTGCAAGGCTCATTCCTGGACAGGTGAAAAAGCATCGACGTAGCCAAGTGCTAGAGGCACCAGGTACCAGCCAGGCTAGCACCTTGGTTAAAGAGGGATGAAGCCTCAATTCATTGTCATCAATGGCTTCACTATGTTGTTTGATCAATGAAATTTTAATAAAGTCATACTTAACCTTCCAATTATGGCACAATCAAAATGTTACCAATTCAGACTTTTAATAATAGCTGCAATATATTATAACCGCAAATTTAATTCAAACAATGCATTTGTTCTAAATTACAAACTATCAGAAATTAATTTAAGTGCTTACTTTTTGAGGGCTTGATTGTTGCATCATTCTTTGATTGTTCCTCCGCTTTTGTTATGAACTTACTGGAACAAGAAACCTGGCTATGTAACGGGGGAAGGTAGATTTGTTCCACTCGGTTCTTCAGCTCATTTATGTATTTGTTCCCGAACAGCTGATTGCTTTCCAGGTTCATGAAATAATCGTATTTTGGAGCCACTGAGATCAGCCCGGTGTTCTGCAACAAATTTTTCCTTCTTTCTTCGCTGACAAAAGCAAAGATTTGCCCAATGAGCACCATAGATTGGCGGCAAGCTCTGATCGCCTGCTCTAGCGCACTGGCATGTTTGTCAGACGTCTGTGAGCTTTGTGACTTAGAGCTCAGCTCGTAGTTACTGCTTACTGCAAGAAGTGGACCTATGCATTCCAGCAGCTTGCTTTGTATCTCTTGCAAAAGAGATTCTTCTTTATGCATAATATCATCCAACTCTAACCTACTTGTAATGACATTCTTTCTTATCAACAGAGACACAAAAGAATTGTCTATCACAGGGTACGTGAGGCCTAAATGCGCTGTTACTGTGGAATCACAGATATCCTGATGCTGCTTTGCCATTAAGCACTGGAAGGCTGTTGCTACCTTAGAATAGGTTTCTGTGTTGGGATCGAAATTCTGTTCTATGGAATGGTCAGCAGCAACACTATGAAAACCAGCCCACTTTATTATCTGCTGTCCCAGTTCCATTTGACTACCTAGAGCAGATATATTCCCCAATGAATGCAAATGAGCAGAAGAGTCTGTAGAAACATTTTTGTAGGTAGTTACTGGCATGTTGGAGACAGAAGACCCCACTAAACCAGCAGGGGCTGTTCCTAGGAGGCCAGGCGCAGCCCCTAGGAGACCAGGCGCTGCCCCTAGGAGGCCAGGCGCTGCCCCTAGGAGGCCAGGCGCTGCCCCCAGTAGGCCTGGAGCTCTGCCTAAAAGCCCATGTCGCCCTTGAACCTTTGGACGCTTGAGCAAAGGCCCTCGTGCATTTTTAGGAGGCACTTTATGATGACCTCTTCTGGAAGCTTCGGTGTTTTTATGAATGGAACTATGCTGGTTCAAGCGAGGGTTATAATCCTCAGCTGAATGGAACTCTTCTGTGGGTGTAGTGGTCTGGTAAATGGATGAATCCATTTGAGAGCAATCCCTTGAGGGGTCTCTCCAAGATGTGTGTGAGGGGTCATTCTTACTAGCTGCCATACGCCGAGCATTATCAATAACATTACTTAATAACTTGTATAACTCTGCATCAGGTGCCTTAACAGGACTCCTAGATCTTGAATTTGATCCTTGATCCCTGGGCTCATGACCAGGGCTCCAGCATCGCCTGTGAGATTCTGAACGTCCTGCATTATCAACAGGATTTTGGGATCTATTGTATAAACTTTGACCATCTCTACCATTGGGACTTTGGGATCTCCTATAGAATTGGTAACCTCTTGAGTCATTAACTGAACTCCGAGACTGCCAATCGTTTGGGTTTGTTTGCCTTCTGTATGATCCTGATCGATCTCTAGACTCAACAGGGCTCACTGATCTTCTGTACATTCCAGATCCTCTCCTGGTAGGACTGCCATTGGAGTTTGCTTGCCTTCCAAACAACCCTCGATCCCCGCTAGGTTCGTTATACTGTGAATGACGACCATCTCTCTCGTGATGCTCTAAGAAATTCTCTCTTGCTGAAGCAGAATAGGAAGAATCATCATAATATCTTCTGTTATCTCCGGAAGACATTTCTGCCTGACTGGACATATTCCTCCATCTCTCCGATCTGTGAGATGGAGATTCATAGTCATCATAGGGTAGGCCATCATATTGTGCATTTTCTTCATAAGATTCTCTGGGGTAACGCCTGGGTGCATAGTTGAGCATTTCTTCAATGGTAGAGGGGAAAAAAGGAAGAAAAAAAGTGTTTAGCTTTTCTTTTATTAAAATTCAAACAATGTTTTTAAAAAGTTGTAATCTATATTTCATGTAAAAGCTAATGTATTAGAGATCACTTGGGCATGCTGATAACGCCACAAAGATCAGAAAGACACGATGGGTTTTAAACCATAAAATGGACCTGACCAACTGCTGTTGGGAAATCCAACATAATCCAAGAGATGCAAGTAAGAAAAACAGGAAACCTTTGTCCTATCAATGGGGACATGCATTGTCCTCCTCAAGATACTAAACAATGAGAGAGCCTCACATTTTTTGTCCACTAGGCTTGAGGATGTATGGTGAATGGAGGTATGAAATGCCCTGACATGAACCCATTTGCTCAAGTAGAGGAAAATAGCTTGAAAAAAGCCAATCTTAGACAAAGGTACATTGGATCATACTAGCCAAGATAAGCTGGCCATTTGTAGTCCACTCACCTAGAACCAAATTCAGCAGTGCAAATTCCATAGCTAATTATTTTCTCCTTTGTTACTCACAAAAGATAGCACCGTGCAGATTTATATTCAGAGGTGCAAGTTCATGTAGCTTCATGTCCAACACATTGATGTGGATTACTTTATCCTTTGGCTAAAAGCTGAATGTAGAGCTGATGATAAAGAGTTACCATCCACACCAGCTCTTAGACAGGTAAACCAATGATAAGAATTTCAGAATGGTTCATGATCTTGCCAAATATTCCAAAACTTGTTATCCCCAATGATGTCTCTGGTCTTCTTGAAGTTTCTGGTGACTCCACAAGAAAATTTAGGTAATGCTTTCAATACCACATGGAAATATAAACAAAATGTGCACTGTGCAAGACAAATTCAAAACATAAAATTCCAGTAGGAAATGTCCTACGTGGACTGGTACCAATGAAGGTGCATTTATTTTATGCCTTTCACCACTTCAGCAATACATTCTGGTTGGCCCCAAGACAAAAAGGTGAATTGAATTTTTCACCATTTGTAAATCTCATTTTCAAAATGGCAGCTCCAATGAATGCTTGTGGTGTGTGCAGGTAGAACGTTCAGTGAAAATGTGTGGATAAGTGGATTTATTCTCCTCAGAGATGACTATGAGAGATGAATTGTTTTGCATATATTATTGGCAATTAAAGAAAGATTCATTTCTATAATACCTATTTAGGACTTCAGGGCATCCCATACATTTTGCAGCAAGTGAAGTATTTTTGATGAGCAGTCATTATAATCTGGGTAACATGGCATTCAAGCTGTGTATAGTATCAATGATACAAACAGACATCCATAATAACATGAGTGTATCTACATGGAGACTTCTACTGTAACAACAGCTTGCGTCCCCTATTTGCATGTAATCCCAATCGTTGCTCTCATAATTGCAATACGTCCCTTGGTATTTTTCCAAGGGAGTCATGTGTATGCTTTGAAACATTTCTGGAGTGACCCCTTGTAATTCCACCAGCTTTACAGGGAGTCACAGATTCGGAAGCTGCCAATTCTCTTGCTAGAGCAGTTGGGGAATCTTCTTAGAAATGGAGTAGTTGGACACAACAAAATCAAAACAGCCAAGTTCAGCCTCCCAATGGAAGAAAAGCAGAGACCTGAAGAATAGTGCATAGTGTAGGAACAAGAAAATAATAGAGGAATGATTCATCGAAAGGATTAAAATTTAGTACCACAAAGGAGAAGCTGTGATCATTTGATAAGTGTCACTGTCTTCAAGGGCAAAGGAAGAATGAATTACCCATAGCAAGTCCAATTTATAAATGTAGTCTGTTTGAATCAGAATTCAAAACACAAAATCATTTTACAGTATGAAGTAAAGTGCACTATTTTGCAAAGAGGACTGACTGAAAACGACTGCTGCACCCATAATGACGTCTGAGAAAGAAAGTGGAGAGACACAAGACTGTGCAAAGAAACAAATGTGAAATAAATTCAAACAAAGCTACCATATGACTGCCCCCACAGCTGAAGAAAGGGAGGGAGCTTTGGCTAAAACCTCAGCAAAACAGGAGAGGAACAATACCAGTACCAGGACTGGAAGTGATGACAAAGATTTGCAAATTCAAAATGAGCATTTAACATGCAATTTATGAAAAAGCAACATGGTCATCTCAGATGTGGGAGCATCTCAGTTCCCTGCGATTCATTAAGAGTGGGCTCCATTCCAACATTCCTCCTCACAAAATCCCCAAAGAGTATGAGAATACAATGTCCCATGTTTGGGGTTGGCCTCCTAAAGTCAAGCAGAGAGTCAGTGAGGTTCTCTTCTCCATCAGCCTCCCACATCTCACTGCTCCATCTCATACTCACCTGATAAGATCAAAGAGCAGTTAGTCAAGTTCTGTGGTGAACGGATGCACCAGAAAAGTGAGTAGCAGTGAATATCTGTACTTTGTTTTCAAGACAAATTCTATTATCACTTTTCTCTTCAAGATTTAATAAGAATAAACCATACTATAGATGCATTCCAACAGCCTGGAACATTCTTAAACTAGGAATGGAAAAGGGAAGGAACAATAGCATTCAAGACATAAAACTTCACATTTATCCTTGTATGGATATGATTTTTTTGGAAGATCATTTAGTACACATCTTCTTTTAGTGACTGGTGACTAAGGGTAATGTGGGTAACCAAATATCATAGAATAGTAAAACACAGAAATAGGCCAGTCAGCCCATTGAGTCTGTGTCAGTTCCATTAAAGAGTAATCCCATTATTACTGAACCAGTTCCCATCGCCCTAAAGCACTATCCTAGCCACCTGTTGCACAAATAGGAATTTCTTTATGAAACGTCTGGTACTTTTGCCAATCATCATAGGGCCTCTCTCTCTGGTTATCAATCATTCAGCTATTAGAAGGTCACTTGAATAAACCATACATAATTTTAACACTTCTTTCAAGTCTCCACCTCGTCTTTACTGATCTAAGAAGTACCCTGACTTTGCCCAAATCTGCAATCACTTCTTCGCTTAGATGTAAAAAGAGAAAAGGCAAATCTTAGGGCTGCTTTTCATTTAAAATATGCCCATTATTTGTAGACATAAAAAATACCAGTCTAAAGGAAGTTATATTTGTCTTTAAAAGAAATTGGAATCTTTATCATGTAGGTTCTTTGCTTGGAGTCATCAACATTAAAATGCCTAATGTAGTTAGAGGGATGATCAATTTGGGCCAGTTTCGATGAAGATTTGATTTTTGTTTGATGAAAGGATAGTATTTTTGACCCTATAAAAAAATGGAACTAGCAGGCAGATATGAGGCAATTTTATCCTTTGAGATCCTTCACTGTGCTCAAAATTTTACATCAGATGGCAAAACATATAGGTCTCGTCAATAATCCCCAAATCCCATGAAAGATTTAAAAAAACACATTCTCAGTTGAAAATGAATCATTGGCATCAACAATTTCATTAAAATGAGATATTGGGTAGATCAGCTAAAAAGTCAAATCTTCTCCCAAAGGTAGGGAGTCTAAAACTAGAGGGAATAGGTTTAAGATGAGAAGGGAGTGATACAAAAATGTTCAGCAGGACAATTTCTTCACAAACCGTGGTGAGTATCTGGAACAAGTGACAAAGGTAGTAGTAGAGGTGGATACAACTTCGTCTTTTAAAAAGTGTTTAGACAGTTACATATGTAAGATGGGTATATGGGCCAAATGTGGGCAACTGGGACTAGCTTAGCGGTGTTAAAAAAAAGGATGGCTGATGCCTGTTTCCTTGCTGTAAACCTACATGACTCTATCACCCTACATTGAATATATCAGTTACCATACTTCCCCCATTTTACTACATCCACTCCAAATGAAATACTTGTGGACCTCGGATGGATTTCATTTATTGAAATTAAAGCACTAATTATAGAGATTCAATTTCTAAATCCAGCAATATAATATGTACGATTCCAGCTCCCTGCTTTTTAATTAACATTAGCAATAAGTACAGCAGGTCATTTCCTTCTTCACTATTGTTGCCATTTAAAATCAGAAACCAGTTTGGATCACTGACCAGTAAGATGTTCCACAGGGACAAAAAAAAATCAGTTGGTTGTTTAGTGACATGGTTTTCTTTTTTATTACATAGCAAGTACAGCACAGAAACGAGTCACACAGCCCACACCAGCATGAGCCTTTCACCCCTCTTAATCTCACCCTATCACCACATCCTTCTATTCCTTTCCCCCACTTGTATTTATCCAGCTTTTCCTTAAATGCATCAAGGTTACCTGCTCAACTGCTCTGTGGTAGCAAATGCAAAACTGCCTGAATTTTCAAGCTGTATCCATCTGAAGTGTAAAAGTTATTCAACAGTAACAGTTATGGACTCTGTCTTTCCAAATTTGTGTTGTGCCTGGAGAAGCAATTTACAACTGTACAAACATACAGTGAAGAACAGGTCAGCACTATCAGCAACAGCTAAAAGTCTGCCATTTTTATCGGTATTCCAAAGGCTTACAATTCAAACAGTACATTAGAACATGTGAAATTCTGCACATCTGCATTTGTCCATGGAAGATGATCACTGGGCATAATTTAAAGAGATTAATACAAGTAATGCATGTCATACAATGGTTCCAAAAGAAATAAGCTTGTTGATAATAAGGCTTCCAATTTGAAAAACTACTACATGGGCCTGGATATTATTAACAGCAGTGGATGATAGAAAGTATTTTAGCATAAGGAACCTTTTACTGTAGTGGTGAATGCGCAATTTGACAGCAGAGACCATAGTGGATTTTTATTTACATATAACTCTAACCCATTTCTAACAAAAACCAATAAGATAATTGTTGAAGAGCCACAGGGAGGAAGACTCAAACCTAAAGAGAACCAACATCTGCATGCAGACAATAAATTATATTAAGAAACAACAGTACATTTTGGAAATAAACAACAGGTTTGTCAGCATGGGAGAACAAGTGAGGACTCCCATTTCAACCTCAGCTAAAAGACTAATCAGTCTGATGCTGGCATTTTTGTGTTCCCAGGACTTTCTGCTTTTATTTTAGTGATTTGTTTAATCTGATCAAGAGCTGGGTTCCCTGAAATGTCAGAAGGTTGTTGCTTTTGGAAGGCAGATGGTATGTTGGGTATCAGATTCCTTATCCATTTCACAAATGTTATCCCTCATTACCAAGTGGAATTATATCGTCCCTCTTCATACAGGGCCTTGTCTCAGGCATGGGAGACAGAGTATCACCAAAACAGTGCATTTTTGCCCTGGGATAGAGTTGTCATCCCCCTTTCGCAAAACAGGACTTTGCTGCTTCTCCCAGTTATTCCAGGCCCGGGGGGCGGAATCAACCCCAATCGCCCAACAGGGGCCAGATGCCCTGGGGTTAGTGTTGCCAGTGCTCCAGGATGAATCTGGAGTCTCGAGAAATTTTAAGCTCAAATCCCTGGGGACTGCGACCCAGGACAAAAATCACTGGGGATTTAGAAAATAATGTTTTTGGTCATTTTCCTTGAACATTTCCAAAGAGAGTGAAAATGAGGCAGGGTTGCTGGAAGCGGCAGGATGAAACCTCCAGGAAGACATTCAGCCCTTGCTGGGTTGAGGCGGGGGGAGGGGGAGGGTGGTCAGGACTGTCCCTTGAGACAAGGCCAAGACGGGGGAATCGGCCCGCTCTCTGCCCCAACCCCGGTTGCCCTGGTTACCGCTCACAGGCCCGGCTAGGGTTCGCAGCCTACTGGAGGACGGAGGTTTCCAGTCCCGCTTCTAGCCGCGGCGGGCCCAGGCCTGATCCCCGGTCTCCCCCCACCCGCGGATCTCTCTCTTTCTCTCTCTCACCGCCCCCGCTCTCCCTCCTCTTTCCCCGCTTCAGCCCCACAAACCTGGACAAAACCTCTCCTCCATTGCTGCCGTCACGTCACTTCCTATCTCCACCGGAAGTAACCCGCAACTTCTGTATGACAAAACCGTCCTGCAAATCCTTTATTTCAATGAATAAATATGTATTCCTCACACAGAGATGTGAGTGAATCAATAAATCTCGAACTACAGATTAGTTTGATGTAATTTATAAGTTCAGATACAAATTTGTAGTTTTCTTCCGGCTCTTGCTATTGAGATGAATGGGGCTGGAAACTACAACTCCCGACATGCTCCGCGCGAAGGATCAGACTTCCGGCGGAATGACGGTTAATCGGAAATGACGCTTGACCGGCCAGCCGGAAGTGACAGCTCTGGGATATGAAGCCATGGCCATGGAGAATGATGCAGGTTGGTGTTGAGATTGTTGTGGAGGGTGAGGAATGTGTTTTAATGGGGCCACAGAAGGCGAAATCTCCACCAGAATGGAGAGGAAAGCCTCCATTAACAAGTGCAATATCTATCCTGTGGTCAAGGTATCAATAGGGAGGGAAGAATTATTCTCACCTGAGGGTCACTGCCCCAGTAAGAGGCCTGAGAATTCAGGTTCAAGTGGAGAATCTTCTGTCATTGACTGTCCTCTTCCCATTTATCTCAAGCGTTTATCTTCTACTCTCTTTTACCATGTTCCAAATCATTGATGGGCGACAGGCTGGCACAGTGGTCAGCACTGCTGCCTTGCAGTGCCAGGGACCCGGCTTGGATGACTGTGTGGAGTTTGCACCTTCTCTCTGTGTCTGTGTGAGTTTCTTCTATACTTTGGTTTCCTCCCACCATACAAAAGATATACAGGTTAGGTGAATTGGCTATGCTATCAGGGAAACGAGCGTGGATTACGAGGGTAGATCCTGGGTGGGAACGTGGTCGGTGCAGATTCGATGGACTGAATGATCTCCTTCTGCACTGAAGGATTCTATGATTAATTATTGTTTGTAGATACTTTTATCTGTCACTGGTTGACCAAAGTTTCAATTCTTGGTTATTGTGGCATTCATTTTCCTGTTGCAACCTTGTCCAGACTTCAGGAATTGTTATCACCTCAAAATATGACTTCCTGATTTGTAAGCACTCTGTGCTTTTGTGCTTCTAAATGCAACTGCTGTTGGTTCTGTGCACTTTAAAGATCTCACCATTTCCCCCATCAACATTGAGATCTCACCATTTCCCCCATCAACGTACGGATTTGGATGTCTGAGGTGCACATGTCAGGCTTTTTAAAAATAATATTATTATTGTTTACATGTTGACCAGGATTATACATGCTGCTTGTTGTATTTGCTGCAGCACAGAATGATACATTGACTCTGTTGATGTTGTTCTGAAGAGTTACATACCTGAAATGCCTTTACTTTTGCAACTACTGATTAGTCAATTTAATTTATTATTGTCACGTGTATTAACTTACAGTGAAAAATATTGTTTCTTGCGTGCTGTACAGACAAAGCATACCATTCATAGAGAAAGAAATGAGAGCGTGCAGAACGTAGGCTTACGGTCACAGCTATGATGTAGAGAAAGATCAACTTTATGAGAAATAGGTCCATTCAAAAGTCTGATGGCAGCAGGGAAGAAGCTGCTCTTGAGTCAGTTGGTATGTGACCTCAGATTTTTGTATCTTTTGTCTGACAGAAAAAGGTGGAAGAGAGTATGTCCAGGGTGTGTGGGATCCTTAATTAGTCTGGCTTTTCTAAGGCAGCTGGAAATATAGACAGAGTCAACAGATGGGAGGCGGGTTTGTGTGATGGATTGGGTTACATTCATGACCTTTTGTAGTTCCTGGTGGTCTTGGGCAGAGCAGGAGCCATACCAAATGGTGATGCAAGCAGAAAGAATGCTTTCTATGGTGCATCTGTAAAAGTTAAGAACATAACATAAGAACTAGGAGCAGGAGTAGGCCATCTGGCTTCTTGAGCCTGCTCTGCCATTCAGTAAGATCATGGCTGTTTTTTTTTTTGTGGACTCAGCTCTACCTATCCCCCACCCCACTTACCATAACCCTTAATTCCTTTACAGTTCAAAAATGTATCTATCCTTGCCTTAAAAATATTCAATGAAGTAACCTCAACTGCTTCACAGATTTGCAACTCTGCGTGTGAAGAAGTTCCTCCTCAACTCAGTCTTAAACCTGCTTCCCCTTATTTTGAGGCTATGCTCCCTAGTTCTAATTTTACCCGCCAGTGGAAACAACTTCCCTACTTCTATCTTATCTATTCCCTTCATAATCTTATATGTTTCTATAAGGTCTCCCCTCATTCTTCTGAATTCCAATGAGTATAGCCCAGTTTACTCAGTCTCTCTTCATAAGCCAACTCTCTCAACTCTGGAATCAAACTAGTGAATCTCCTCTGCACCCCTTGCAGTGCCAGTATTTCCTTTCTCAAGTAAGGAGACCAAAACTGTGCACAGTGCTCCAGGTATGGCCTCACTAGTACCTTCTACAGTTGCAACATAATCTCATTATTTTTAAATTCCATCCGTCTAGCAATAAAGGACAAAATTCTATTTGCCGCCTTAATTACCTGCTGCATCTGCAAACCAACTCCTAAAGCTTTCTGCACAAGGACACCCTGGTCCCTCTGCACAGCAGCATGCTGCAATTTTTTTTACCATTTAAATAATAGTCCATTTTGCTGTTATCCTTACAAAATGGATGATCTCACATTTACCCTCGCCCACTCACTTAAACTATCTATATCCCTTTGCAGACTTTCAGCATTCTCTGCATACTTGCTGTGCCACCCATCTTAATGTCATCTGTGAATTTTTACACGCTACACTTGGTCCCCAACTCCAAATCATCTATGTAAATCGTAAACAATTGCGGTTCCAATACTGATTCCTGAGGGACACCACTAGTCATTGATCACCATCTAGTTGGTGAGAGTCACAGCTGACATGCAGAATTTCCTTAGTCTTCTGAGAAAGTAGAGGACTTTCTTAACTATAGTGTTAGCATGAAGAGACCAGGACAGGCTGTTGGTGATCTGGACAGCTAAAAACTTAAAGCTTTCAACCATTCTACTTCATCCCCATAGATGTAGATGGGTGCATGTTCTCCATTATGCTTCTTGAGGTTGACGACAATCTCCCTTCATTTTGTTGACATTGAGGAAGAAATTATTGTCATCACATCACGTCACCAGTTTCTGTATCTTATTCCCATACTCTGTCTCTTCATTGTTTGAAATCCAATCGATTATGGTGGTGTCATCAGCAAACTTGAAAATCGAATTGGAGGGGAATTTGGTCACACAATCATAGGTGTCTATGGCTTTAGCGTAGGGGGCTGAGAACATAGCCTTGTGGGGCACCAGTGTTGAGGATGATTGTGGAGGAGCTATTGTTGCCTAGTCTTACTGATTATGGTCCATGGGTTAGGAAGTTCAGAATCCATTCACAGAGGGAGGGGCTGAGGCCCAGCCATGGAGTTCGGAGATGAGTTTTGTGGGAATAATGGTGTTGAAGGCTAAGCTGTAATCAATAAATAGGAGTCTGACACAGTTGTCTTTATCTACATGTTTTGGGTTGAGTGCAGGGCCAGGGAGATGGTGTCTGCTGTGGACTTATTGTTTTGGTAGCTGAACTGTAGTGGATCCAATCAATCCAGGACTCTGGAATTGATTCGTGCCGTGACTAATGTTTTGAAGTAGTTCGTAATGATGGATGTCAGAGCCATCAGCTGATAGTCATTAAAGTACATTATTTGGCTTTCCTTTGGTACTGGCTTGATGGTGCCTTCTTAAAGCAGAGGGGGACCTCAGATTGTTGTAAAGAGAGATTGAAGATGCCGCCAAATATCCCCGCCAGCTGGTCTATGCAGGATATGAGTGCTTGTCCGAGTACTCCATCCAGGCTAGTCACTTTCTGTGGGTTGACCTTCCTGAAAGCTGCTCTGACATCTACAGTGGTGACCTCAGATGCAGGTTCATCTTAGGCTTCCGGGGTGAAGGATGTGCTTTCACTGATCTCTTGCTCAAAACAAGTGTAGAATGTATTGAGCTCATCAGGGAGGTGTGTGTTGGAGCCAGCGATGTGGGATCATGTGGGAGAAGGGCAATATTGATCTGGTCGGTTCCTGATAGTCACACACTTCCATAAGGATATTTTTGTTTGTGGAGCAGCAAGAGAGCAGCATTCAAAAATAAGGTTTATATTAATGTGCAATGAAGGTACTTGAAAGTCCTCTAGTTGCCACAGTCCAGTGCCTGTGTGGGTCAGTCTACCTAATCAGCATGTCTTTCAAACTGTGGGAGGAAACTGAGCGCCTGAAGGAAACCCACACGGACACAGAAAGAACATGCAAAGTTCACACAGACAGTGACCCGAGCTGGGTTTGAACCCGGATCCCTGGTGCTGTGAGGCAGCAGTGTTAACCACTGTGCTATGGGGTTGGCTTTCCCTTTTAACAATGTATTACTGAGGATTACTACAGTGCAAAATATTCATCTCCAAGGAACCAATTGCTTACTTGTAGCTGTTAGAATCCTATGAAAAGAGCTTTGAAACAGTTGTACAAACTCAAAGCATGAATTCAGCACGTTTATCAGTAGGTGCTGACAGACCTGCTGAGTATTTCCAGCATCTTCTGATTTTGTTTGTGTATGAATGCCATTGTGTGGAGTCATTACCCTTTAAAAGCACCATGTTGCATCCTTGAGAGTTCACTGGTAAACTGTGATGGTTCATTATCCATGTAAAAGTGCAACCTGCTGATAGATTGTGTTTAGCCCACTGAGTGCTGAGTGTTCTTGAGTAAGAAACTGATTAACTTTGTGCTCTCTGCACCTCATTCTATTTCTACTACAGCCTCAACGAAGCTCTATTTATTTAAGCTGTCACACCTCTTAAGTGAATAGCCACCATTTGCTCCTGAGGTGAGCAATTCTTCACATTTCCGCTGCTTCAACTTATCCTCCTTTTCAGTTCCTGATGATCTGATACATAGAGACATCCATGCAGTGACCCTGAATGTTGCAAAATAAACCATCACCAATGTTAGTAATAAGAGCAGAAAGAGCTGACTCTGCCATTCAATAAGATCATTGCTTATCTTCTACATCGACTCCACTTTCCTTCCCTTTCTCCAAACCCTTTTTATTCTGCGCCCAAAAGTCTTATAAACCTGTTTTAAATATGCTCATCAACTAAACATTCACAGTCCTTGGACTTCCCATAGAATGGGAGGAACAAAGGATTACTAATTGCAATCTTTTAAAGGGCAGAAGGAGCCCATTCTGTCCATTGAGTCAGCACTGGCTCTCTGAAAGAACATTTTACCTAGTCCCCGTTCCCTGCCTTATCCCTTTACCTAGCACATTTTTTCTTCTCAGATAACAATCCAATTCTCTTGAACATTTTGATTGAACCTGCCGCCACCACCTTCACAGGAAGCTTGTTCCAGACTCCAACCATTCTCTCGGTGAAAAATATTTTCCTCATATTATTTTTACTCCTTTGTCAATTATTTTGAATCTGTTTCTCTCTCGTTCTTGATGCACTCTTGAGTGAGAGCAACTTCTTACTAATTAATTAAATCCATTATCTCTCAGGGCTAGATTGATTCCATGGCTGAAAAGGTTGTCCCAAGAGTAGAGATTAAGTTGAATGTGCTTTAACTCACTGGAACTTAAGAGAATGAAAGGTGATGTCATGAAACTTTTAAAATGTTCAGAGAAAAAGTTCCTTTAATCATTTATTATTCCAGTGTCCCGGTGTTTCAATGCGTGAGATTTTTACAGTTTTTTGCACAGCACTAATTGACAAGCGGGATCATTTTTGCCATTTTTCCTTCATCTGAATGTTTCCGAGATTGATACATTTGTGTGTTTTGATTTTACTTTATTGTAGGGAAGGCTGGTGGGGCCACCAAGTCCAGCAGTGAGCGATCCTTCAGTCTTGAGCGTCTGGGCTCCTCAAACAGACCTAATAAATTGTACGTAAATCTAATGAAACAAGAGGAGCTGATAGCGCAGAAGAAAAAGGAAATTGAAGCCAAAATGGAGAGAGCCAAAAAGGATAGCTTCACAAAACTGCAAGTGACGTCTGCTCAGTATGTTGCTCTTATTTATCTCTGACAAGTATGCTGTTAATTTCACTTTTAATTTGAGCTTATTGAGCAGAGCAATGCTAGTACCATGAATGGAATACATTTCATTTTAGGCTCCAATTGATAGTACATCAGGTACAGCACGGGGTTGGCTACAGAGTAAAGTTCCCTATACGTTGTCCCCGTCAAACACTCCCAGGACAGGTGTAGCATGGGGTTAGATAAGGAGTAAAGGTCCCTCTACACTGTCCCCCATCAAACATTCCCAGGACAGGTACAACACAGGGTTAGATACAGAGTAAAGCTCCCTCCACACTGTCCCCATCAAACAATCCCAGGAGAGATATAGCATGGGGTTAGATACAGAGTAAGACTCCCTCTACACTATCCCACATCAAACACCCCAGGACAGGGTCAGCATGGGGCTAGATACAGAGTAGACCCCTCTCTCTACTGTCCCCATCAGACATTCACAGGACAGATACACCATGAGGTTAGGTGCAGGGTAAAGCTCCCTCTACAATATCCCACATCAAACACTCCCAGGACAGGTACAGCATGGGCTTCAATACAGAGTAAAGCTTCCTCTACACTGTCCCCATCAAACACTCCCAGGACAGGTACAGTGCAGGGTTAGATATCGAATAAACCTTCCCCTATACTGTCCCATTAATGCAGTTGAGCCAAACACATGCATTGCAATGCACCAGAGTTAACAATTTCAGTTGTTCCACATGGTCCATCGGCTGAGTTAGGTGTATTATTTATTACTATTGTCTCTCTGCTGCTGAAATCTAGGCTAAGTTCACCAAGCTAATTTCACAAAGGATCTTTGAGATCAACTTGTTTTGCCGGGTTGTGTTTAACCCACTGCGCATGCAAGTTACCCTAATGTATTCCGCATTTGGACATAATTTTTAATCACTTTTCTGGTTGGATTGAGTTAATTTTGGGAAGACACTGTATTTGTTGTGTGTGAAGTATATTTTTCGAGTTGAATTCTAACACTGATGTTGAGCCTGACCCTGTTTTTGATGGTTTGTCTAGAAATCACCCTCAATCTAATTATTCTACAGAGATAATGACCAGAAGAACACATCCAACAAGTTTGCCAATGATGGAAGTTTCTTGCAGCAGTTCCTGAAGATGCAGAAGGAGAAAGCAAGTCCAGGTAGGAAGATTATGGAGTCCAGACAGACTTAACTTAGTTTAGAGACGTCAGTATACAGAACAGACCTCAGAATGGTCAATAATAAGAGATATACCTGTTCATCTGAATGCCCTTGTGCTGGTTCAAATAGGCTTCCTGCACCTGACTGCTGAATTTATGTGCAGGTTTGGCCTCCTCCAGTGCAGTTTCTCCCCCATCTCACTTTCCATACACTGACCTGTCTCCTATACATTGAATCATTGATAGTCACAGGGGAGGTGCCTGAAAATTGGAGGGTGGCACATATTGTGCCTTTGTTTAAAAAGGGCTGCAGGAAAGAGCTTGGAAACTTAGAGGCCAGTCAGCCTCACATCAGTAGTGGGTAAATTATTGCAAGGTATTTTGAGAGATAGGATCCACAGGCATTTAGAGATGCAAGGGCTGGTTAGGGACAGTCAGCATGGTTTTGTGAATGGAAAATCATGTCTCACAAATTTGATTGAGTTTTTTGAAAGGGTAACCATGAAGATAGATGAGGGCAGTGCAGTTAATGTTGTCTACATGGACTTTAGCAAGGCCTTTGACAAGGTACTGCATGGTAGGTTGTTGCATAAAGTTAAATCTCACAGGATCCACGTGAGGTAGCTAAATGGATACAAAATTAGCTTGATGACAGAGCTAGAGGATGGTTTTAGAATGTTGTTTTTCAAACTGGAGACCTGTGACCAGTGGTGGATTCAGGGATTGGTGCTGGGTCCACTGTTATTTGTCATTTATGTCAATGATTTGGATAAGAAAATAAGAGGATGTTAGTAAGTTTGCAGATGACACCATGATTAGTGGCATAATCGACAGTGAAGTAGATTATCTCGGATTGCAACGGGATCTTGACTAATTGGGCCAGTAGGCTGACAAATGTCAGATGGAGTTTAATTTAGATAAATGTGAAGTGATGCATTTTGGAAGATTAAACCATGCTAGGATATTGAGGAGAATTACAGAACAAAGAGGTCTAGATGTACAGGTCCTTGAAAGTGGAGTTACAAGTGGACAAATGGTGAAGAAGGCATCTAGCACACTTGGTTTCGTTGGTCAGAACATTGAATATAGAATTTGAGACAACTTACTGAAGTTATACAAGACATTGGTAAGGCCACGCTAGGAATACTGTGTACAATTCTGGTCACCCTGTTATAAAAAGGATATCATTAAACTTGAAAGAGCGCAGAAGAGATTTAGAAGAGAATGCCACTAGGACTTGATGGTTAATGGACGGCACAGTAACACAGTAGTTAGCAATGCTGCTTCACAGCTCCAGGGACCTGGGTTCAGTTACTGGCTTGGAGTGGAGTTTGCATATTCTCCCTTATGTCTGCTTGGGTTTCCTCCAGGTGCTCTACTTTCCTCCCACAGTCCAGAGATGAGTGGGTTACGTTGATTGCCACACTAAAATTGCCCCATAGCGTCCGGAGATTCTTTGCTGCATAAGGTTAGGGTGCAGGGAGTTGGGGGTAGGCTGTTAGACTGGATAGAGGATTGGTTGCCTAATAGGAAGCAGAGTATTAATGGGTGCTATTCTGATTGGCAGTGGAGTGCCCCAGGGATCGGTGCTGAGGCCTCAACTATTAACCATTTACATAGATGATCTGGAGGAAGGGGCTGAATGCAGGGTGACGAAATTTGCTGATGACACGAAGATGAGTGGAAAAGCAATTGCGTGGAGGGTGTGGAAAGCCTGTAAAGGGATCTGGATAACTTGAGTGAGTGGGTGAGAACCTGGCAGATGGAGTATGTTAGCAAGTGTGTGGTTATCCACTTTGTTAGGAATAATGGTAGGAAGGATTACAATTTAAATGGTGAAAAGCTGCAGCATGCGACGGTGCAGAGGGACCTGGGGGTCCTTGTGCACGAATCGCAAAAACATAGTATGCAGGTGCAGCAGGTAATCAAGAAGGAGAATGCAATGTTGACCTTTATAGCTAAGGGGGTAGAATATAAAAGTAGGGAGGTATTTTTGCAGCTGTATAGGGTGCTGGTGAGGCCACAGCTGGAGTACTGTGTGCAGCTTTGGTTGCCGCATTCGAGGAAGGATATATTGGCCTTAGAGGGGCTGCAGAGAAGGTTCATTAGGCTGATACCGGAGATGAGAGCATTGGATAATGAGGAGAGACTAAATAGGCTAGATTTGTACTCTTTGGAATTTAGAAGGCTGAGGGGATCTTATAGAGATGTATAAGATAGTGAAGGGGATGGATAGGGTAGAGGTTGAGACACTCTCCCTGCTTAACAAAGATAGCAGGACTAGAGAGCACAACCTCAAAATAAGGGGGGGCAGTTCAGATCAGAGTTGAGGAGGAATTTCTTCACGCAAAGGGTGGTGAATCTTAGGAATTCTCTGCCTGAGGAAGTGGTGGAGGCTTCCTCGCTGAATATATTCAAGTCAAGAGTGGATAGGTCTTTGATTGACAAGGGAATTAAGGGTTAAGGGGAGAAAGCAGAAGAGTGGTACTGAACCACTGCAGATCAGCCATGATCTTATTGAATGGCGGGGCAGGCTCAAGGGGCTGGATGGCCTACTCCTGCTCCTATTTCTTATGAGATGCGTAGGTTAGAAGGATTAGTGGGTAGATATGGGGGTAGGGCCTGGATGGGATTGTGGTTGGTGTATACTCGATGGGCCAAATGGCCTCTTTCTGCACTATAGGATTTCTACGATTCAATGAATTATAAGGAGATGCTGGATAGACTGGAATTTTTTTTTCTAGAGTTTAGAAGGGTGAGGGGGTGATCTTATAGAGGTTTATAAAATAATGAAAGCATAGATCAACTAGCTAGTCAATATCTTTTCCCAACGATAAAGCCATCTAAAACTAGAGGGCATAGATTTAAAGTGAGAGATACAAAAGAGTCTAGAGGGGCAATTTTTTCATACAGAGGGTGGAACAAGCTGCTAGAGGTAGTAGTAGAGGCAGATGCAATTTTGTCCTTTAAAAGGTGTTTAAACAGTTACATGGATAAGATGAGTATAGAGAGATATATACCAAATGCGGGCAGTTGGGACTAGCTTAAGAGCTTAAAAAAAAGGTTGGCATGGACAAGTTGGGCCAAAGAGTCTGTTTCCATGCTGCAAACATTTATGACTCTATGAATGTCCACTTGAATGAGGTATTGGGGGGCAGCTAATATCTCCGAAACTGTCGAAGGGTCTACCAGACTTGAAATGTTCGCTCCATTCTCTCTCTCCACAAATGCTGTCAGATCTGCAGAAATTTCCAGCATTTTCTGTTTTTGTTTCAGAAACTTTGCTCCACTCTGAGTGTCATCAGGTGAGATAGGCAGAAAATTGGGGAGATTAAAAGCAGGAGTAAAATATTCAGTTGAGATTTATTCATTAGTCACAAGCAGGCTCACATTAACACTGCAATGAAGTTTCTGTGAAAATCCCCTAGTTGCCACACCCCAGCGCCTGTTTGGATACACTAAGGGCAAATTTAGCATAGTCAATCTACCTAACCAGCATGTCTTTTGGTCTGTGGGAGAAAAGCGGACCATCTGGAGGAAACCCACAGAGACACAGGAGAACATGCAGACTCTGTACAGACAGTGACCCAAGCCAGAAATTGAACCCGTGTTCCTGGTGCTATGAGGCAGTAGTGCTAACCACTGTGCCACCGTGCCGCTCATTAGACGTTAGAAGTCATCAGTTTGTATTCCAACTAAGAAGTCCCATATCCACAGTTAGAATTGAATCTGCTTATAATTGAAAGTTCAGTGAGATCTTGCATCACACTAGCATATCTTTAATGGTAACATTGAATCTTCTATTACAGCAATCTTTGGCATGGGACCAAGTGACATTCCTCTTACCAAAACTCAGACTGATGCACTCCAGTTTATTAATTGCACGTGTGATACTATTGCACGATCTTAAACTTGAGAAAATAAACTACACTGTAAGATGTTCCACTGACAGATTTTTATGTCGCTTGGCAATCTTCCCTAGATTATTTTGAGAAAGCTCTCTGTCTCTCTGTTTTTATATAACTGACCCTAATTCGATTCTGAGTGTTATATTGTGTGAAACAATATCTGCGAAGAACCATAGAATCTCTACAGTGCAGAAGGAGGACATTCAGCCCTTCGAGTCTGCAGTGACTTTTCAAGAGAACATCAGAACTCAAGGGCATCTCTCCCACTTTATCCGTGTAATACTGTGCATTTACCATGGCCAATCCACCTAACCTGCATATCTGTGAGAGGAAACCAGAGTACCTGGAAAAAACACGGTAGTAACATGCAAACTCCACACAGACAGTAAGCCAAGGCCAGAGTTGAATCTGAATCCCCAGCGCTGAGGCGGCAGTGCTAACCATTGTGTCACCACATGCCGTTCAATGATCGCTGTTGATTGTCTTTTTTATCTTTTTGGGGAAAGGGAGATTTTCCCCTTTTCACTTTCTCTTTTTTTTGTCCATCTTCCCTTTTATTTTCCCTTGTTTTCTGTTTTCGAAATGTGAGCTTAAAAATTACTGCTGTACTGTTAAGTTTTAAGAACAATCCTAAAAGATAATAAACATAAATTTCTGCTAAAAGATGCACATCTTTCATGGTCTGATTGAATGGCTTTATCCTATTCATATATCAAAGCATTACAATAGCAAAAGGATTAAGTTAAATAATGATGAGCTTGAAATATGAATACAAATCTAGCAACTAATGGTGGAAATATGGAAATAAGGACAGAATGTGTAACGTGGAGTTCTGAGATAAGTTGCAATCCTAGGCCTCTTCTCTACACAATCTCAGTGTGCTTCATGTAAAGTCTGCACTTGCTTCTCGGTATCAGTGTTGAAAGCCATGGAAGATCAACTGAGGGTGCATTAGTTATTGCAATATCCTATAGTTTCAGAACATATTCAGTTAGCTGTTACTTCAGTGTGGGCGGAACTCAAAAATTTTATTTCTGGAATTCCAATAAGTTAATCACTCTAATGTTTAACTTGAACAGGTGGTTAGTCTGTATTGGATGGGATTTCAATGCAACTTCCTGTCTTATGCTTTTCACTGAAGGAAGTTTGTCTTTGATTGCAATGTGTAATCACCGATACTTGATATTCTTCTTCCCCTGAAGGGGTGCCAACAAGCAACAGCAGTAACTCCACAAGCCCATCGGGAACCCAAGTACAGAAAAGGCAGATTCTGATTGGGAAGCGACCTGGCCTAGGAGTGGCATCTTTGGGAAGCACATTAGGTCAGATGAAGAATTATACCCATGCCAAACAGACGCCAATCGCAGCCCGCCCGAGTGTTTTCCAGTCGCCAGATGATGACGAGGAGGAGGATGAGGACCTTGAGCAGTGGGCAGAAGTGAAAGGTAACTTGCATTGATTAATCTGCACAAATGTGTCTTCCTGTTTAGCAGTTTCTGCTGTACTAAGACGTTTGCTGAGAGGGTATTTGTTTTACCCCATTTCTTCTGAAGGCGCTGTCTCGCCCTGGAATCCAGTCCTTTGGCTCCCTGCAGCAGAAGAGAAAAGAATCAGCTGGGGTCCTACCTGATTGCTATCCAGTCTGGTTTTTCCATAGTTTGTTTTTCCACACTGGTACCCTATCATATGCAAATTGGCATTTCTACATTACAGTATTAACTGCACTTCAAAAGGATAAAGCCTGGAAAGTTGGGAAAGACATTGGGGAAGTTTCATGCTGCAGTTCCATTATAGCTGAGAAAAACTTACAGTGGAGGAGGGAACTGAAGAGATGGGGCAAAGTTTTATTTGGTAGTTGATCAGTGATTAGATCATTTGTCATTGGTGCTGTTTATTTTTATGATTTATTTATCTTTGAGCGTCACAAGTAGGCTTACATTAACAATGCAATTAAGTTAGTATGAAAATCCCCTAGTTGCTACACTCTGGCGCCTGTTCGGGCACACTGAGGGAGAATTTATCATAGCTAATGCACCTAACCTGCACATCTTTTGCACTGTGGGAGGAAACCAGAGCACCCAGAGGAAACCTTTGCAGAAGTGTGGAGAATGTGCAAACTCCATGCAGACAGTGACCTAAGGCCAGGTATTGAACCCAGGTCCTTGACGCTGAGAAACAGCACTGCTTGCCACTGTGCCCCACTGTTTTCTGTACCAGTAACCAGATTGTTGTAGAAAATCAGACAGGATTCTCTTGAGGAAATCACAAACTGCAATCAGTAAATGCAAAGGATTTATGTTTATGTAGTGTCTTTCGCAACTTTCCAATGTACTTAATGGTGAATGATTTTAAAGTGTAGTCACTGTTATAATGTAGCTAACAGCAGGTAATTTGTGCAAACAATCTTCCCACAAACAATGTCATACCTAGATCATCTGATTTTCAGTGTTGATTGAGTGATAAATAATGGCCGGGACATCTGTGGAATTCCTCTTCTCATCTCTGGATCTCTTACACCACCTGAGAGGACAGACAAAACCTCAATTTCAATATCTCATCAAAAACTATGGCATTAGTATGGGACTAGAAATGGGGCAATAAGATCTGGAGTTCATTAGCTTAAACTGTAAGATTTTAATCGATTATACTTGTTAGAATGAATTGGGGGTGCTTATCTAAAAGAAATCTGCTTTTTTGACTTGTTGAGATCACTCTGGATATGAGTATTTTGCAACAAGTTTCACAAAATTTATGAAGTTAATTGCAATAAATACAAATGTCTTTGTGACTTCCTAGTGACTGCTGATGCCTGGAACAAGTTACTTAAAAAAATAACCAAAGAATCCAAGAGGTACACAATCTTAAACTAATACAGCAATTACAAAATTATAGTGTGTTTAAAATCCATGTATGATGATGATTAATGTGTTTTAAGTTGAGATACCAAGATATATGTGACTGTTCAAAAGAAATTAAAATGACAGAACTACAACCTTGATTGCAGCGCTCAAGTCCAAAGTTACAAAACCACAGTAAAGCATAGGTCAGTTATATACTTTGAAGAAAAGTGACTGTTTCTCTTTAAGGCATTTTAAATTACAAAACTAAGGCAATTGAAGACATCGAGCTGTAGCTTAAGACGGTGGCACAGTGGTTAACACTGCTGCTTCACAGTGCCAGGGTCTTGGGTCACTATCTGTGTGGAGTTTGCACGTTCTCCCTGTGGCTGCATGGGTTTCCTTCGGATGCCGTGGATTCTTCTCAGGTCCAAAGATGTGCGTGTCAGGTGGATTGGCCATGCTAAATTAACCCCAGGGATTAGCAGGGTAAATATTTGTGGTTAAGGAATAGAGCCCAGGTGGGTTTATGGTCAGTGCAGACTCAATAGGCTGAATGGCGACCTTCTGCACTGTAGGGATTCTATGATTCAAATAATTTTATTTTGCACAGTATGCTTTTGAAAAGATGAATGTTGAACCACTTCCCAGAGTCCAATCTCCGCAGCATTTGCTTTGATGTGGAGTTGCTGGTGTTGGACTGGAGTAGGCACATTAATTAATCTCACAACATCAGGTTGAAGTCCAACAGATTTATTTGGTAGCATGAGCTTTCGGAGTGCTGCTTCTTCATCAGGTGCGTGTCTAATGAAGGAGCAGTGCTCCGAAAGCTAGTGGCGTTTGCTACCAAATAAACCTGTTGGACTTTAACTTGATGTTGTGAGACTTTATACTGCATTTGATTTGATAATGAAACAGCAGCTGACCTCACATTTATCCTGTAATCAAGTCAGAGAATATAACAGTGGGTTTCCTCCAACATTTTTCCTGTAGTAAAACCATAAAACATACTTTGGCCTAAGACAATATGGCACATTTCATTTGTTAAGGATGATTGTACCTAAAGAGAGGAGGCTCTCATGTTGTGATGCTCATGTCTTACACGTTGAGTTAATTATTAACGTACATCAATTCCTTGATGTTTGCAAATAACTAAAATTAATTATTAAAGGTAGGCTTCCCTACACCTTCTGACTATGAGGTGAGAATGCTATCCACTAAACCCAAAATGATTGAAGACCGTTGAAGTACCCATTTCCATTATGGAGGAAAGGAACCATGAATGACAAATCTCCATAGGTTTAGAAAGTAAGATTTAAAACTAAGAATTCTTCCAATAATTTTGGATTTAATTACTCAAAGAAGAGGAAGGGAGTCCTCCTCTATGTCCTGGAACTTCTGTCTTTTAATCAACATCATTAAAATCAATGATCTCATCGTTATCGTATTACAGATTGTGGGACTTTGTGGCAGCCACCTTTCCTCCCTTACAGAGTTACAACTCTTCAGAAGCCTTCAGTTGAACTGGAAGTGTTTTGGGACATTTTGAAGTTCTGAAAGGGACTATAATAATGTAGTGTTAAATGGAAAGTTGAGAGTGTTTTGAAATTGATTTAATGTTCGGAGAAATCCAATATAGAATTATTTTGAATTGGATGTCCCAGATTAATGGCAGTGTCAGGAAAGTGCACTTCTCCAGTGATTGCCAGTGGAGCTGATTTCAAGGGAAAAGCTTCAGTGAAAAAAGACAGCTGCTTCCACGTGCTGGCAAAGAATTCCCCTAAAGTTAGGAGCAAGTAGCTTTAATTATTTCTATCCACTTTTGCCTCCATGCCTTCTTTCCTGACATTGCAGCAGGAGATTGTTGTTGTGGATTCAGCCCCACAAACACCCTCTGATACCTTAATCATAAAACATATAAGTGCTGTAGAGTGAGTCGTAGCCGGATATTGAGCCTTTTGGAACATCAGAGCCGAGTGTGATCCTCTGTTTATGCACGCACTCCCTGGCAATGATCCACCGTTAGTGACTGAGAGAGGAAACTGCAGCTGATTTCTATTTTCCACCCTAGACATTAGAGGCCATTTACCACTTCAGCAGCTATCCTGGCTCAGATCAGCTAATCACAGCCCGCAAATCAAACCTGAGAATTCAGATCTCCATGAATCTCGAACACAACAAGCTTTGACTCTGTCTGCACTAAGTCATTGGGGGAGTAGTCCATTAAGTGTATAGAGGTGGGTTGGAGGAGAGAATACTTTGTCTTCTCCTCTCATTAACAAATCCAGTGCCAGTATGGAGTGTTTTACACAGTAAATGTTCTCCATATTGGCTTCATCCTTCATTTAACCCAACCTTTTCCTGTATCCTGCTCTTTATCACCGACCATGCTTGTAGACCTTGTTTGCTGTTGACTATTGGGTGTGTGAGTTGAACTCAAGTACTGATAGCCTGCTTAAAGTTTCACCCCCAGAGGAGCCGGAAGTCCGGAGTGTCGCTGAGAAATTGGCAAAATACGTAGCGGATGGGGGCCATGAGGTTGAAAAGCTCGCCATTCAGAACAACAGGGACAACCCTGCTTTCTCGTGAGTATCATTGTTCTACTCCATTAGTCAATAGTGTAGCTCATATAAAACAGGCATATGACATGCATTGATGCCAGTATTTACAACTTCTGCACTTCTTGTGCAGTGTTTACAAGATTCAGGATAAAAGCAAATTACTGCGGATGCTGGAATCTGAAACCAAAAGAGAAAGTGCTAGAAAATTTCAGTAGGTCTGGAAGCATCTGTAAGAAGAGGAAACAGCTGATATTTGGAGTTTTTGTCTTTGACAAAGAGCCATCTGGACTCAACATCAGCTCTTTTCTCTCCTTATAGATACTGCCAGATCTGCTGAGATTTTCCACGCTTTCTCTTGGTTTCCAGATCCAGTCCCTTCAGTACTCTCCAGACCTGTACAGTCAGGGAAATGCAAAGTGAGGAAGCTAATTAAGTTGTTCTGAGGGCCATGGGATAAATGAGGATGCGGGTGAATAAATCCCCTATAAGAAGCTTGCAGTATTTTGTAGAATGCTGCGATTTCCTCACCAGGAGAAAAACAGCAAAAATCATTTCCGCCTTTTTTGTTTGGCAGGTTTTTGTATGATCGCAACAGCCGAGCTTTTCTTTATTACAAAAAAAAGGTAGCTGAAATCAAACGAGAGAAACTATCTGCTTCGTCAGTGCCCAGGTCACCCGTGCCATCCTCCACCACACCTGCTCCGTCATTACCAAAAGGTAGGAGAATCGGAAGAGGATAGTCTCTGTCTTTAAGACCATCTTGTGCATCAACTTTCAAAACTGCACAAAGTTCAGAGGACAGTGCTGATGCCAACACCAGGCAGGTTGTTCTGTTGACCTTTCCCCTGTTGGACTGGATTGAAATCCAGCCAATACAACTAGTAGCTTTTCCCTTTAATTGGGAATTGTGATTTAAAATGTGATTGTTTTACTCTCAGTATGTAATGGTGGCGTATGCACACATATTGTCTGAAATTGAATCCACAGTGGAAGACCACTCTCAGGGTCTTGTTGGGGGAGCTCTCTGGAGTAACCATGCACTGTATATATTTGATATAGTACTGGGCTGGTGTTGGTTTCAACATGGTGTAATCCTGTGTAAATTTTAGTTACATCTATTGAACTATGAAAAATGTACTCTCAACTGCATGCACGCAATTCACAAATTCACATATAACTCCAACCAAATCCCCCTCTCCATGACTCTTTCTGTTCCCCGCAACTCACACACACATATTGTGCTTCTTTATTTATGCACAGAAGCTAAATTTTGTGCTTTTAGTAGTTACAGTAACTTCTCTCTGGAGCAGGGGAAATTATGTAGACAAAATTAGATCAAGGCCTGTTTTTGCTTTTTAGTCTGAGCTAGAATCATCAAATTGTCCTGGAGGAGGCCATTCAGCCCATTCTGTCTGTGTCAGCTCTTTAAAAGAGCTATTCAACTAATTCTACTCTCCCTGCACTTGCACCATAGCCTGTAAAATTTTACCTGCAAGTATCTGTCCAATTCTGTTTTGGGTGTTATTGAAACTACTTCCAGCACCCTCACAGGCAGCGTGTTCCATGTTACACCAGCATTATAAAAATGTTTCCTCATGTCCTCTCCAGTCCTTCTACAAATCATTTTATGTTTACGTCCTCTGGCTTCTGCTGGTGAAAACACTTTCTGTGATTCACTCTCATCAAAATCTATCTGATTTACTCACCTCTCGTAAACGTCTTAACTTCCTCTGGAGAATAAACACCAGCCTCTCATCTTAACTGAGGCTGCTCATTTCTGTAAACATTCTAGTAAATCTCTGCACCCTCCTCAAGGCCGCGACACCCTCCTACAATGTTTTTTTCACAATTGGATATAATACTTTAACTGAGGCATTTACCCATTATTCAGCATAACTTACTTGCTTTTGTGTCCTATAGAATCATAGACTATCACAACAAAAAGGCTGTTGACTCTGTACATCTCTTTGTAAGAGCAAAGATCTCTAATGCTTTTTGCACAGCTTTCTTAACCATCCTTCACCTTCAGAGATTTAGTTTCCTATTTCTTGGTATTTTCAATGAAGTTTCTAATTTGTTGGGACCAAAATACAGCTGGAGAAATCCAGTTTTAAGTTGGGACAGGAGGGGTTCATTCAGCCTTTGAGCCTGTTCCTTCATTCGGGTAGATTGTTGTGGATATGCATCCTCACTCCACTTACCCATTTTTGATTGTTAAGCTTTGATACCACTCACCCAACAAAAATCTATTGATTTTGGTCCCAGATTTCAGCAGACTCACAGCAATGACAGTGGTAGATTTCTACAACCTTTTGTAATCATTTGTATGAAAATGTGCTTCCAGGGGCAGCACAGGAGCATACTGCTTAGCACTGTGTCACAGTGTCAGGGATCTACGTTCAATTCTGGCCTCGGATGACAGTGTGTGTGAAGTTTGCCCATTTTCCCCATGTCTGAGTGGGTTTCCTCCGGGTGATCAGGCTTCCTCCCTGTCTGAAGATTTATGGATTAGGTGGATTGGCCATCCTGTTCCTTAGAGTCGGGGGATTAGAAGGGTAAATAAGAGGATACAGGATGGGACCTAGGTGGGATTATTGTCAGTGCAGGCTTGATGGGCCAAATAGCCTCCTGCGCTATAGGTTCTATGATTCCAGTCTTGAATGACTGTATTCTAATTTTAAATTAAATTCTTTCCCCTTGTTCTGGAGTTAATCTGCTTTTATCATCTCAAATCTCCATTATTTTGAAGACCTCAATTAGATCACCCTCTCATCTGTCTAAACTAATAGAATACACATTAACTTTATCCTCAAAACAGCAAACTAGTTGACTTGCTGTGATTTCACGTCACTGGTTAAGATACTAATAGTTCTTTATTTTGACCTGATTATATTTGTAATTACAGCTTAAAACATTTTTGCAAGTAGTTAATCTGGCGATTTATTAGCATTCAGGCTAATGAAAATGGAAGATGTTAGACTGTCAGTGATCCACAGCTTAGAGTTAGTGGAGTGTTGTGGATGGTGTATGGAAGGGATGCCAGACAGATGGCCCATCAGTGGAAGGAAATTGTGAATTTTTTTACCACTTTCCTTTTTATTACTTTTTTCCTGTTATTATAGAGTCTGTGAAGAAAAATTAGCCAATAAGCTTAAGAGATCTGTGCTGATGTTTATCCTCCTCATCCGCCTCTTCCCATTTCTCTTGCTCTTACCATGTCAGCAGATCCCAGTCTTTTCTCCCACAAGGAGTTTTCTATTTTCCAGTTAAATACACCAATGTTATTTACCTCAATCACTCCTTACAATACCAAATTCCACTCACTGAGTAAGGAAATTTCTCCTGATTTCTTCATTTGATTTATTAGTGACTCTTTCATGTCACATTGTTTCTGTTGAAAGGGAGAAATTCATATTACAGGGGAGGAATTAGTAACTAGCCATAGATTGGGTGCACAGGTACAACATGGGGTTAGATAACAAAATAAAGCTTTCTTTATGCTGTTTCCATCAAGCGCTCTCATGGCAGATACAGCAAGGGGTTAGATATAAAGTAAAGCTCCCTCTACACTGTCTCCATCAAATACTCCCAGGGCAGGGACAGCATGGCGTTAGATACAGACGATAGCTCCCTCTACACTATCCCCATCAACTACTCCCAGGGCAGGGACAGCATAGGGTTAGATACAGAGAAAAGCTCCCTCTGTTCCCATCAAACACTCCTAGGACAGATATAACACAGGGTTAGATACAGAGTAAAGCCCCTTCTATGTTGTCACCATCCAACATTCCCAGGACAGGTACAGCACAGGTTAGATACGGAGTAAAGCTCCCTTTACGCTGTCTCCAAACACTCCCAAGCACAGGGTTACATTCAGAGTAAAGCTCGCTCTATACTGTTCCCCATCACAAGCTCCCAGGACAGGTACAATACAGGGTTAGATTCAGAGTAACGCTCCCTCTACACTGTCCTCCATCAAACACTTCTAGGACAGATACAATGTAGGGTTAGATACAGAGTAAAGTTCCCTCTACATTGTCTCAGTGAAGTAGATTTTTTTAACACTGCCCACGGAATAACTAGTTAATGCTCAAAGATTTGAGCTGAGTGCAGTTGTGTGGGACACTATCTCCATTAAACCGCTTGAGTGTTATTTAACCGATGATCTCGCTGTATCCTACTCTTACCCATCCAATCTTGTAGACCTTGTTTGCTGTTGACTATTGGGTGTATGAGTTGAACTCAAGTACTGATAGCCTGCTTAAAGTTTCACCCCCAGACGACCCGGAGATCCGGAGCGTGATTGAGAAGCTGGCGAAGTTTGTGGCTGACGGGGGTCCAGGTGTGGAAGAGATGGCCATTCGGGACAATCGAGACAATCCAGCATTTTGGTGAGCACAATGTTATGTTGCTTCCTGGTTTGTGCAACTTATAGCCACTTAGGAAAGAATAAGAGAAGGTTGCATTCACATAGTCTTTCAGCCGGTGATGTACTTATGAAGAGTAACCACAGTTGGAATTGCAACATAAGAGACTTGAGAAATAAAAGCTGGAGTAGGTCACTTGTCCATTTCAGCCTGATCAATTATTCAATATCATGGCCAAACCTCATTCTCAGTTTCACTTTCCTGAACTATCCAATGTTGCTTATTTCCCAAAAAGATTTCAAACTCAGTCTTGAATGTGCTTACTGACATAGCATTCTCTCTAGGATGAAGAATTCCAAAGGTAAACAACCCTCTGAGTGAAGAAATGTTTTCTATTCTTGGTCCTAGGTCACCCATTCCTTAATTTGAGGTGATGTCTCCATAGTTCTAGACTGTCCAGTCAGGGAAAAGTAGCTGTGGAAGGTGTCTCTAAAATTAGAGTTAATAAACACAGCAGCTAACATTTAGGATAGAGAGAATTATGTAATCAGTCTTACCCAACATGAGGATTGTGAGCAGTTGATTATATGTGACAGGATTTGAAGTGAAATTGAATCATGATTTGTATATTTCATATAAATGAAATCAGTAATAACATTGAAATAATCTGTTGCATTAAAATAATTCATTGATTTGATTTATTATTGTCACATATATTAACATACAGTGAAAAG
Source organism: Sphyrna mokarran (assembly GCA_024679065.1). Lineage (NCBI taxonomy): Eukaryota > Metazoa > Chordata > Chondrichthyes > Carcharhiniformes > Carcharhinidae > Sphyrna > Sphyrna mokarran. Next base: position 13,138,162 of record JAGIQG010000026.1, on the reverse strand, counting down.
TATTGTTTCTTGCACTACACAGACAAAGCATACTATTCATAGAGAAGGAAATGAGAAGGTGCAGAATGTAGAGTTACAGTCATGGCTAGGATGTAGAAAAAGATCAAGTTAATGCGAGGTAAGTTCATTCAAAAGCCTGACAGCAGCAGGGAAGAAGCTGTTCTTGAGTCAATTGGTACATGACTTTAGAATTTTGTGTCTTTTTCTCTACGGAAAAAGGTGGAAGAGAGAATGCGAGAGACCCTTAATTATGCTGGCTGCTTTGCCAAGGCAGCAGGAAGTGTAGACAGAGTCAATGGATAGGAGGTTGGTTTGCGTAATGCATTGGGCTACATTCACAACGTTTTATAGTTTCTTGTGGTCTTGGGTAGAGCAGGAGCCATTCCAAGCTGTGATACAACTAGAATGCTTTAATAATATGTGATACAATAAGATTGCTTTCTATAGTGCATCTGTAGACATTGGTGAGAGTCGTAGCTGACATGCCAAATTTCCTTAGTCTTCTAAGAAAGTAGAGGCATTGGTGGGCTTTCTTAACTATAGTGACGGCATGGGAGGACCAGGGCAGGTTGTTGGTAATCTGGACACCTAAAAACTTGAAGCTGTCAATCCTTTCTACTTCGTCCCCATTGATGTAGACAGGGGCATGTTTTAATTAAGCTTATAAAGCAAAAACGTGCAATTTGTCAGTAGACTCACTAAAGAAGTCAATAATATTAATGAAAGAATGCAGATTTGGCAACATTAATGTAACTAGCAGTAAGAAAAACAATGGTTGCAAATAGAAATTTCAAAATATATCTGTTTAATAGAACATTCAATAATACATTGTATATGAATCATGCTGTTCAGGATTGGACTGATGCCGAGTGTTGGGCCCATGTTTGGCGTTAGACCAAGTCTTGGTATTTAGCTACTGCTGATTTAAGCTAAATAAAGCTTCTTGGATACTATGGCAACAAGAAACAATCAATACCAAGAGGTGGACTTCACTAATTGGAACAAACTAATGAAATAACGTTATTAAAGGTGGCAGATTTTAATTGATTGAAAATACTATCATGATTACATTGACACATTAAATAATAAATGGAATCACACTTAGTTAATTAATGGGCCGAAACTTTAGGTAACAAAATTGTCTTGTATTTTGGCACAAAAGACAGGATCTTTTGTGAAAGCTCTGTGGTACTGAGGTCTCCCTCCTCCAAAGTTATTGTTCTGTCGTTTTGGTTGTCGTGTTTGATTTTTCTATGTTTTTAATAAATTAGTTTACAAATTAAATTCTGTTACATTTTAAAAAGGAGTCATTTTACTTTGCATTTTCAGAATTACTTGATTTTTCTAAAGATATTTGGCTAATGAATTTAAATTCCTCACTACGCAGTATCTGCCCTGTCAAGTTCTTGAGAATTTTACATTAATCAATGAGATCTGCCACTTGCCACCTCCACCCCAACAAGACCCATGGACGGCCTCGTATCCTGCTGTCACTTGATGCCTATAATATACTGTGATGTGGAGTTGCCAGCGTTGGACTGGGATAGACACAGTAAGAAGTCTCACAACACCAGGTTAAAGTCCAAGTTTATTTGGAATTACAAGCTTTTGGAGTGCTACTTCTTCATCTGGCAAGTGATATGAAACCTGTTGGACCTGATGTTGTGAGACTTCATAATTATGCTGCTTAAACATTCCTGATTTTAATCGCTCTACCATTGGCGGCAGTGCCTTCAGCTGCCTGGGCTCTAAGCTTTGGAATTCTATCCCTAAATCCCTACTTTCCTTCAGGATGCAGCTACCTCATTGACCAAACGTACGGTCACCTGCTCTGATATTGCCTTGGCATCAAATATTGTTTGTAATCCAACCTGCAAAGAAGCTTGGAATGCTTTACTATTTCAAAGATGCTGTGTAAATGCAGGCTATTGTTATGGCCAGTCTAGGAGTCTTTAGGGATGATATGAAGGTCAGAATGTTGAAGAGCTTTTCTGAGGTACCGGAGTGGAAGTATTCAGTTAATACAATACATTCACGAACAGAAATTGTGAGGGGACTTGATAAGAATATATACCATGTCTGCATAGGTTCTCCCCGCACACTACAGTGATGCTGTAGTTAGATGATTGGTGATGCTAAATGCCCTTTAGTGTCAGGGGACTAACAAGTGGGATTATGGGGATAGGGTCTGGGTGTGATTATGATTGGTGCAGCATCGATGGGCCAAATGGCTATTACCTGCACGGTAGGATTTTATGATTTTCTATTTTAATTGCTCGAAGTACGAGTCGTTTTGATAAAGTAATTGGTAATCAGTAAGTCAGAGGGCGTATAGTTTGCATTGTCACTCAAGAACAGAATTTAGGAGAATTATTTGTTGAGAAGTGTTGTTGAGATACGAAAAGCCAATCAGCAGCAGTGGTGGAGATAGAATCTGTGATAGTTTTAGCTCAGGAACAGTGGGCAGAATAGTCTTGTTCTGTGCAATATTATCCTATGGAAAAGGAAGTAGAGATATATTTGGAAAATAAAAGATTTAAAGGATGCAGGGAAATGGCAGGAGACTGTGTGAATAATCTGTGTGGACATGCATTAGCTGGTGGGCTGAATAATTTTCTTTCTTCTGCAATGTTAAACTTTGTGAATCTAAGCATGCAGTTTTCTAGCAGCAGATACTCTCTTTGTCTCTGTAGGTTTCTCTACAATCAGAACAGTGATGCATATCGATACTACAGAGACACAGTTGAAGTCTTTTGTAAAGTCAAGACCATGGCACAGAAGGCTGTTCAAGACAGCTTGATGGCCATGTCTTCTGCCGCACAGAAGCGGAAGAGTTCTCCTGAGCCCGTTTCTGGTGACTCGCCCTCGGAGCCTGCATCCTTACCAGCGTCTTCATCTTCCTCCAACTCTTTAGTTAAAAAGAAAAAGAAGAGTCGCTGGGGCCCAGAAGATGACAAGATTGAACTTCCGCCTCCTGAATTGGCTTTATCGATGCAAGTTCCTGGCTTAACAAGTAAGTTCTGTGAACGAAGAAATGATCTCGTTGATCGCACGGCACAAAGTTAAGACTGGGCTGAGGTGCAACCTAGGATGACCAGATGAGAGTGGCCAAAATAGCTCGATAAGGGGAAAGTCGAAGTGGTGCATTTGAAGGATACAGTGGATGGTGGAGTTATTATGTCCGGAAAGGCTTGTTATTTCTATTTTTATATTCCTAATTCGTAACTGATTTGCTCCTATTGTTAAAAATTCTTATGAGTGGTAATGATGCTTTAACTCGGAGAGTGGGGGTACGATCCACTCAACATTGGTGCATGGATATTTAAAGAACATGGCCTTCTATGCTGATTGGTAGCTGTCTTCAATTGCAGGGACTTCATCCTTTCTAAAGCTGTGGTTGTTGGAGTCTGAATTGGTGTTTTCCTGACCCCTGACTCCGCCCTTACTCTGTCCCAATCGGTTTATACTGAGTATACTTTCTTGCACTCTGTGTTATGGTGTATCACCATAAGGTTGATGATTAGACTGACTGCAGTGTCACTATCCTCTGTGTTAGAGGTCATGGTCTCCAAACAGGGCTCTAAGTTAGCCATACTTTGAATATTGAGCATTGGGGGACGGACCTGACCCAAGGAATGCTGTACACAGTGAGCTGCTGATTGCAAGTTCCTGAGTTCAGGCTTGTTGCTTCCTCCATAGCAGAGAAATATAGAAGCAAGGACACCAGGAAACTAATAAGTAAAGCAAAAAAATTGCATGGGCTATGATTAAAAAGCAGGAAGCATGGGCTTAATCCTTCAAAGAGTTTGTACAGGCAAAAAAGGCTAAATGGCTTCCATTTGTGCAATCCTTTCAATGGCTGTGCAGAAGCTGGGGTTGCCAGGCTTCTGAACAACATTTCCCCAGGTGTTTCTTTCCTGGGGACAGAGATGGGAGTGATGGAAATTGCAGCCTGGCTTAGATGCTATGGAAGTGGAGGTCAGAGTCAATGTGAAGGGGTACCTGGGCTCCTGGGGGCTTTATTATAATTGTCACACTATTCACTCATGCTGAAGTAATGCCTCTCTTGTGTGTGTGATTACAGCTCAGGATCTGCAGGGACTTGGCTATCAGAAAGGTAAGCCGATCGGATTGGTGGGAGTCAACGAGCTCAGTGATGCACAGAAGAAACAGTTGAAGGAGCAGCAGGAGGTAAATTCCATGGAGATGATCTTTAATGGCAGGGTGTGCCCTGAAGTGATGCAGGACATCATCATTTCTGCAGCAGCAACAGGGCTTGGAGGCTGCCTGTGTTCTAGGGACGATTTCCCTCCTGCTTTGCTTCTGACTTGCAGCTTTGTCAGCTTTGATTAAACACTCTCTGACTCTTCTCGCTTTGCTCACTCGTCCCTCATTAGTGCTTTGAAGAACTGAAGCCTCTTCCACATTTCAAAATATGCCTGTTTTGTGACAATCTCCAAAACTGGCCTAAAAGTAAATCTTTTCAAAAATTCATTCATGGAACACAGCCTTTGCTGGCAAGACTAGCATTTATTGCCCATCTCCTAAACATCTTTGAGAAGCTACCAATTTAATGTGAGATGAAGTTCACTGGAGATTGTGGACTGCAATGCTTTGAGAGTGAGAGGGTGTACGGTTGCGTTTCCAGAGAGAGAATCATGAGGCCTACACAGTGAGTGAGAGAGAGAAAAATACAAAGTAAAGCAAAATACTGTGGATGCTGGAATCTGAAACAAAAACTGAAAGTGCTGAAAATCTCAGCAGGTCTGACAGCATCTGTAGAGAAAGAATAGGTGTGGAGATGCCGGCATTGGACTGGGGTAAACACAGTAAGAAGTCTTACAACACCTTGTTAAAGTCCAACAGGTTTATTTGGTAGCAAATGCCTGGTGTTCTAAGACTTCTTATTGAGAGAGAATAGAACCAACATTCTGAGTTTAGATGACCTATCATTATCTGACGATATTAGTTAGTGATAATTAACTAGAAAGGAAACTAGCATAAACGCTGAGAGATGCTAGGGAAGGCAGACTGAGAAATTAACACTGAGGAATGGTAGCTACGAGAGAGATGGGAGGAGAAAGGAGAGTTAAGCAGCGTTATTTACAAAGGGGCAGAAACCAGGCCAGGTCACTTACAAAGGTGAGTTGAGGATTGTGGAGCAATATCACCAAAATAGGGAAACAGCCCAGCAAAGTTTAGAGAGAGCTAGAGGGGAATTAAGTCAGGATGTTTACAGAGAACAATGGGGAATTGTAAGGGGACATTAAACGAGAGGAAATAGGCAGGAGCATAGAGAAAGAGATTACTGTTGAAGGAGAGAAATGTTGACTAGGTTGTACATGAGCATTGATGGGTCCAGATGAGGTAGCTCAGGCACAAATAGTAATGGTATTGTCAAAGAGTTAAGATGCACTGGCAGAAAGTTATGTACATTTTAGCTATGTGCTATGTGCATTTATTAGAAAGCTTTGTGTGTTTTGGAGAGTGTAAGACTAGGTTGAAGTATCCAGTGAGACGGGTGGGTGGGGTTGGAGGAAGTGGTGGGCTTATAAGCAAGGGGAGAGAGATCTGTGCGCTTCTGGGAGGATGTCTAAAGTGAATTCTGGTTGGTTTACAGATGCAACAAATGTATGACATGATCATGAAGCATAAGCAAGCCATGCAGGAGATGCAGATAATGTGGGAGAAAGCCATTCAGGACCACAAGCATGAGTATGACAGCGACGAGGAAATCGATGGTGATGCTGGCACCTGGGAGCATCGTCTGCGACACATGGAAATGGAGAAGACTCGAGGTAAACCTGGGATCACTGCAGTGTTTTCTTCATTCATTCGTGGGTTTTGGGTGTCGCTGGCTAGCCAGCATTTATTGCCCATCCCTAGTTATCCAAGGGCAGCTGAGAGGCAACCACATTGGTGTGGCTCTGGAGTCACATGTAGGCCAACCGGCTAAGGAGCAGGTTTCCTTCCCTATAGGACACTAGTGAACCAGATTGTTTTTTCCGACCATGGTTTCATGGCCATCAGTCACTTCTTAACTCCAAATATTCTTTTGAATTCAGATTCCACTATTTGCTGTGGTGGGATTTGAACCCAGGTCCTCGGATTAGCTGAATTTCTGGATTAATAGTCCAGTGATAATAGCACTAGGCCAATGCCTCCCCATGTGCAAAAGTAGAGATAAACATGGGGATGCATTAGTCTGCAGTGGTTCTTGTTTAAGGATTTAACCAGTTAGGTAACTGTGGATGATGTCAAGATGTGCTCAGTCTTCTGGTGATCTGAGTTTATCCGAAAGGCAGCATATCAGATGTCCCTGATTGGATGTGAAATGCTTCGGAATGTCCTGAGGCCATCAGAACCTCCAACTTAGTATAATTGATTCTGACAATACAGGGAAAGGATTAAAGACTGAATCGGGACTGAATCTTGTTCTCAGAAGCACTGATCATGTTTTCATGTCATAAAGAGGTTAATAAGGTAGATGCTGAGATCTGTTGCCCTTGTCTGATAAGCCTCAGCAGAGGTGGTGGAGTTGTCGCTGGTCAAGTCATCAAGAGATTCGGGGTAATGTTCTGAGAACTCAGCTTGAATCCCACCATGCAGATGATGAAATTAAACTCAATTTTAAAAAAACACATCTGGAACTAAAAGAACTATTATCTGTTGTTATAAAAACTCATCTAGTTCACTACCGTCCTTATTTGTGTCTGACCTTCATGTGATTCCACATTGCTGCTAGATTGGGACCACAGCGGGTGGTGAGGGAACCAACATGAAAGAAAATGTACTTGACCTCATCCTCACCAACCTACCTGTCACAGATACATCAGTATCAGTCGGAGTGACCACTGCGCATTCCCTGTGGAGATAAAGTCCTGTCTTCACATTGAGGATATCCTCCATTGTATTGTGTGGCACTATCACCATGCTAAATGAAATAGACTTTGAATTCAACTCAAGACTGGGCATCCATGAGGCTGCTAGTATATGTGACGATAAATTAAATCAACTAATTCCACAATCAATGGATCAGATCCAATCTCTACATCCTGCCACATCTAGCTATGAATGATGGTGAATTAAACAATTCAGTGGAGATGGAAGCTCCACAAGTATCCCCATCCTCAGTGATGGAGGACCCCAACACGTCAATGCAAAAATAACCATGTGCAACAATCTTTAGCCTGTAGTGCTGAGTGGATGACCCATTTTAGTTTCCTGTGGAGTTCCCCAGCATCACAAATGTCAGTTTTCAGATAATTCGATTCACTTCTCATGATAGCAAGAAACAGCTGAAGACAGTAGATGCTGCAAAGGCAATAGACCCTGACAAAATTCCAGCAATAGTACTGAAGATTTGAGTTTCAGAACTTGCTGCTCCCCTAGCCAAGCTGTTCCAGTACAGTTACAACCCAACACTCTGGAAAATTGCCTGGGTATATCGTATACACACAGTGATGGGAAGGGCTGTCCACTGTTCTATCAAGCACCACTTACTCATCAATGACTTGCTCACAGATGCTCAGTATGGAGTTTTCTATTCTAGAAGCTTCGGATGCTCAGTCATTGAATATACTCAAGATAGAGATTTTTGGTTACTATCAGGGGATGTGGTGACTGCACAGGAAGGTGCAGTTATGGTAGAATCTCAGCTGTGATTTTATTGATGGCAGACCCGAGGAGCCAATTTGGCTTATCCTTGTTTTTGTTGTTAAAGTCCTCTACTCCTCGTCCTGGGAAGAGCTCAGTGTTAGTAACGTTTTAAACAGCTGGTTGTCAATATTTCATTACGGTTTGTGCTGTTTTTGATAGAGTGGGCAGAACAACTGACCGAGATGGGTCGAGGGAAGCATTTCATTGGAGATTTCCTGCCCCCTGATGAACTGGACAAATTCATGGAGACATTCAAAGCTCTAAAGGTTAGTAAGTTATCCAGAAATGCTCCTTCATGAGTTATTGCTATTGTTACAGGGAAAGAGCTATTCAAAGTAGTCGGGCTTTTTTAATGATGAGATAAGTTGGTACGGATTGGAATTGTTCTTGTAGTTGGTCCAGGTGACGGCAGCAGAGCGAAGATGCTCGTTGGTTGTTTCAGGTAAGATTTGCATAGGTGCCATCACTGCTACCCGAAGGTGGTTTGTGAAGGAGCTGCTATAAGGGGATAGATAAATCCCAAACACTACTTTAGTGTTTCCTTCCCTACCTCCTCCTCTAACTAAAAAAGCTCTGAAAACTCGTGATACTAAATAAACCTGCTGGATTTTAACCTGGTGTTGTGAGACTACTTACTCTGCCTATCCCTGTCCAACACTGGCATCTCCATCTATTTCTTATGGTCTTATGGAGAGAATTCTAGAGCTTCGGGACTAGATTGCTGAAGATCAGCTGCCAATCGATGTTTCCCCCATACTGGCAGGGTAACAGCCCGAAGGTTTCCACACTGGCAGCGCGCAACTTTATGTCATGATGTGTGTGGCTGAACCTAACCAAGGGCTGGTGCCTATAAACAAATAGTCACCTACACAAAACAATAGGTACATAGCTGCCGATTGTGGAACAATGAAAATCATTGATGCAAACACATTGATGTAGCGATCTTGGGCTGGAGATTGCCGAGATAATAAGTAGTGAAGGAGGCAATGGGGAGGTTTGAAAACCTAGGATAAGCATTTTAAACATGAGGGCTAGCTGAGCTAGGAGCTGGTGAACGTCAGTGAGAGTAATGTACACACCCTGCCATTGTTCAGTATGTCTGAATGCGTCATCGTTTTCTCATCTGTCTCATAGGAAGGGAGAGAGCCTGATTACTCCGACTACAAGGATTTCAAAATTACAGTGGAGAACATCGGTTACCAGATGCTGATGAAAATGGGCTGGAAGGAGGGTGACGGATTGGGCTCAGAGGGACAAGGCATCAAAGCTCCCGTTCCTAGGTAGTGAAAGAGCTGTGTACCAGCCAGACTCTGATATATAACATCATAGAAATTAGGAGCAGGAGTAGGCCATTCAGCCCTTTGCCCACACACTGGTATTCCTTAAGCAAGGGAGTCGAGGGAGAATGATTAGCAGTTTCTCAATCACTAACTTGGCTTCCATTCTTAGTGCTGCTGATCATGATTCTTAATTTATTCGTTATGATTCCTGTTCTCAGTTCAACGTCTGGGTTTTACTTAAGACTCCACAATAAGTGAAAGTTCAACGTGTATATGAACAAAAGCAGGATTCCTCCACTGCACATTTTGATCAATGGTTCATGCTCCAATAGCCATTCAACGTGCAGGTTTTACATTCGCCAGCCCTACAATTCTCTGTGTTTAAACAGAATAGGTGGAAATTCCCTTACCGTGGAGCTGTAAAATAGGAAAATCCAGGTGTCAGGTCTGAGGACCAATCCTTTTGATGGCATGGTGGCATACGGGTTAGTACTGCTGCTTCACAGTGCCAGAGTCCCAGGTTCAATTCCTGACCCTCTCCCTCTCCCAGGCACTCTCCCCGTGCCTGCGTAGATTTCCTCCAGATGCTCTGGTTTCCTCCCACAATCCAAAGATGTGTGGGTTAGGTTGATTGGCCGTGCTAAATTGACCCTAGTGTCAGAGGGATTAGCAGGGTAAATATGTGGGGTTACACCATTTAATAAGATTATGAGTGTGGATTTCTTCCGGCTAGTCTGGTTTCCTTCTGTAATCGAAAAGTGTGCAGATTAGATTGATTGGCCATGCTAAATTGATCCTTAGTGTCCCAGGATGCATAGGTTAGAGGGATTAGTGGGGTAAATATGTGAGGTTGTGGGGATAGGGCTTGGGTGGGATTGTTGTTGGTGCAGATGCAGTAGACCGAATGGCCTCCTCCTGCACTGTAGGGATTCTATGATCTCTTCTATGATGATCCTCAAATAAGGAGACGAAAACTGAACACACTATATGGTATATAGCAGAACCATTCTGAATTTCTGCTTGCTTTTCCTTTACCTGTCATTTTTAATTCTGTCATTTTAGTTTTGTTTCAAATATTTTTGTGTCAGCCACCCCTTGCTCATTGGGTCCTCAACCTCCTCAAGTTTAAGCACTGGATATTTTACCCCATGTAGTTGGATTTTGCCCTGATATTAACTGGGGTGCAAGTTTAACCTGGGGGAGAGCCAGCCTGAGGAAGCTGCTGAGTTGGCTCTGCCATTGTGCGTGCTTAATAAGTTGACAGGGGAGGAATGTAGCTAGTTATTTTAACACCAAACCACACAATACATGTGCACACATTTTAGTCTCTATTTGCATTTTTTTCAATTCCGATGTCCATTTGAACCTGGTGTGATGAATGAGATGGTGAACAGACTAAGTGGGAAATTGCATGGTGGCAGGTTCTCCCCTTTTTTTCTTTTGCCAACTATTTTAAAACTGTGTCCTTCTGGCTACCAAATCTCCTGCTACTGGAAGCAGTCTGTGCACAGTCTCCATGCCCCAGTTATTATTGATTTTAAATTTTTCAATTGGCTTTGCTTGAAGGGGATAAAACCCGGCTCTTCCAGTCTGTCGATGTGATTCATCTCCCTCTTTATCTTTTTCCTGCACAGAGGGACCACAGCAGTGGATGGAGCTGGTTTTGGTATCGATCGACCAGCAGAGCTGAATAAGGATGATGATGAGTATGAGGCATTCCGCAAGCGAATGATGCTGGCCTACAGATTCAGGCCCAACCCACTGGTAGGCAGGCAATCATAACGTGAGGTGGAGAAAGGACCCAGTGTTGTTACTATGTTGGGCATGCTGTATGCAGTGTTATAATTTTATGGAATTTATTCAGATCATCGGAGAGCTCCCTCTTGTCCATAAAGAGCTTGGGTTCGATTCCCAGCTCAGGTCACTATCTGTGTGGAGTTTGCTCGTTCTCCCTGTGTCTGCATAGATTTCCTCCCACAGTCTGAAAGACGTGCTGGTTAGGTGAATTGGCCATGTTAAATTCTCCTTCTGTGTACCCAAACTAGGGGATTGCTACAATGTTAATGTAAATCTACTTGTGACTCAAATAAATTTTAAACCTTTGATCACTGGATTTGAGATGTTAATTTTAAAAATAAAAGAAGTGCATTCCTTTTAGTTAATGGAATATGTCTGAGGGTTGATTGGCCTCCTGTTTGTATGTTCTTAATTGGACAGGAGATTAAGACACTTCGCCTCCTTATTCTGTATTATTCTGTGTGTGTGTGACTGGGAGGTGATGATGTTCCCAATGCAATGCTGTTGCATTGCATTGGGAACATCAATGCATTGGGAACATCATTGCATTGGGAACTACCCAAAGGGTAGTTCGGGAGTGGAATGCCCTGCCTGCGGCAGTTGTAGATGCGCCAAGTTTGGTGGCGTTTAAGAGGTTAGTTGATAAGTATATGGAAGAGAAGGGAATGGTTTAGTTTGGAGGGTATTGCTTTTTATATTGGTCGGCGCAACATCGAAGGCCGAAGGGCCTGTTCTGTGCTGTAATGTTCTATGTTCTTTACCTCAGTGAGAAGCTCACAGGAAGGAGTTGAAGTAAATTGGTGCAGTGAATCCCAGAGTTCGTTCACAGTGTAGCCACGATGTATCGAGTGACAGAGGGTGTTTGGGGTGAAGGAGAGTATTGATGGATGGATATTGGGTCACAAGATAAGCGAGTGGATTGCTGTATCTCACTGTGTTATCGTGGTTGCACTTGTCCAGGATTTGAGGGTTATCCAGCTGCTGCTGACTTCAGCATTTTCCAGATTGTTTATTTCTCCTTATTGCCCTTGGATTTTCTGTCTTTGTCTTTCTGAGGGGTTAGATGCTGGAATAGGGGGTAGGTGGGGTGGGTAGGGGTGGATGCTGCAGCAATCCTGGTGTTCCTACTGGATTGTGTGTTCACTGTGCTGTCTGACATTTCTGGGTGAATTAACATTGAAATTTCCTCTGTTCCAGAACAACCCAAGGAGGCCCTATTACTGACTGCTACACTTCCACACACAGACACAAGGAGACTTTACCATTCAGTCCTTGGCTGTGGTGTTTACTTTGGTTCTTCAGTAATGCAGTGATTGGATGATTGTGCTTGCGAGGGATGAACTCAAGTTGGATTTCCCTGAAAAGCCACGCCGGAACTTTCTGTGCCACTGCTATTGGGTCACATTTTCTCCCAATTACCTTTCTGGACTCAAAGTAACCTTTTCCTTACCCATACAGGAATGAGCACTGTGCAGCGAAAAGGAAATCCCAAAATGAAGAGTTTATTTGAATGCCTTGTTTCGTTCCCAACACAATGAAAATTGTGCTAGATCTCGCATTGGAGATTGCTGGCCAACCCTCTTCTTTCTCATCTACCCACTGCAGTGATTCTGGGACAGAATTAGACTGCAGTGTGTCTCACACTGTCCTCGTGTATCTTGGCCTCGGGGCTGAGGGAGGAATTCTCTGTAGCTGCTCTAAACATTCGAGAAACCTGAGGGTATGTTACTAAGGCCCAGACATCCGGCAGGAGAAATCTCAGCTGTTTTGGACATCTCTGATAGTTGCTCAGTAATGTTTTAATCTCTAGACGAAGGTCATTCAAACATTTCCTTGCAAAATGTAGAAACTGCTGCATGTTTGTGCTTAATAAATTTTATTCTAAACATCATGCGAGTCACGCTTTCTGTTTTAAGGATGACCAGGCAAGTCTGAATGAGTCCCCCACTCAGCTGCCAATTGGAGCAAGGTTTTAGGGGACCATGCGTTAAAGGCCCGCGGCACCACAAGGATTGCAGGAGATTTTGGTTGGAGGAGTGGGTGGGTGCTGCATTTCAGAAAGGGAATGGGTGCAGCATTCCCAGGGAAGGGATGGGTGGATGCTACTTTTGAGGAGGGAATGGGCATACTGTTCACATAAACAATAGAATTAGGAGCAGGAGTAGATCATTCGGCCTCTCAAGCCTGCTTTGCCATTCTGTAAGATCAAGATTGATCTATTGCAACTTTACCCCCAGGTTCCCACCTAACCCTATCAGGAATGAACTAGCTAGATGGATTTAGAACTGGCTTAGCCATGGAAAACAGAGGATAGTGGTGGAAGAATGTTTTTCTGATTAGAGGTTTGTAACTAGTGTTCTGCAGTGATTAGTGTTGGGACCTGTGCTGTTTGTAATGTATGTAAATGACTTGGAAGAAAAAGTAGCTGGTCTGATTAGTAAGTTTGCAGATGATACAAAGATTGGCGGAGTTACAGATAATGATGAAGATTTGTCAGAGAACACAGCAGGATATAGATAGGCTGGAAAATTGGATGGAGAAATGGCAGATGGAATTTACTTCAGACAATTGCGAGGTGATGCATTTTGGCAGATTGAATCCAGGTGGGAGCTATAAAATAAAAGGCAGAACCATCAGGAGCATAGACACCTCAGAGAGATTTGGGAGTATAGGTGCACAGATCTTTAAAAGTGGCAGTGCAGGTGGAAAAGATGGTAAAGAAAGCATATGGCATGCTTGTCTTCATTGGCCTGGGCATCGAGTATAAAAATTGGCAAATTATGTATAAAGTGTTTGTTAGGGTATATTTGGAACACTGTGTCCAATTCTGATTGCCACTCTACCAGAAGAACGAGGATGCTTTGGAGAGAATGCAGAAAAGATTTACCAGGATGTTGCCTGGTATGGAGGGTATTAGCTATGAGGAGAGATTGAATAAACTGGGATTGTTCTCACTGGGGAGATGGAGATGAGGGGCAACATAATAAAAGTTTATAAAATTGAGGCATATGGATAGAGTGGAAGCTTTTTCCCAGGGTGGAAATGACAATTACAAGGGAACACAAGTTAAAGATAGAGGAGAAAGGTTCAGTGGAGACGTGTGGGGGAAGTTTTTTACAAGAGGCGGTAGGGGCCTGGAATGCACTGCCAATTGAGGTAGTTGTGGCAAATACATAACCCACATTTAAGACTTATTTTGATAGACATGAACAAACGTGGAATCGAGGGATGTAAGTGGTTGGTGTAAATAGATAACGTGTTCAGTTCAGGCTGGGTGGGCGAAGGGCCTGTTCCTCTACTGTACTTCTCTTAATTCTTTATTTCTATCCCTGATAACCTTTCACTCTCTAAATAATCAAAAATTAGTTCTCTCTACACTCCCCATCAAACACTCCCAGGATAGTACAGCACAGGGTTAGGTACAGAATAAAGCTCCCTCCACACTGTCCCCATCAAACACTCCCAGGACAGGGACAACCCGGGGTTAATTATAGATAAAGCTTACATACTGTTGGGCGTTGTGCCCCTGGGGAAGGGAGTAGGGGGAGTGGGTGGTGTGTTCCTGGAGTAGGAGGGTAGGGGGCTGCCATGTTCCCTGGTGTGGGGTGGGTAATGTGCTCCAGGGAGAGGGAGCTCTGTTCCCAGGGGGATGGGTGTTGTGTTCTCCAAAGGGAGGGTGCCATGTTTCCTTGGGGGAGTGGGTACGGTGTTTCTGGGGGGGGGGAGGGAATGAAGTGGGTGCTGTATTCCTGGTAGGGGGGGGGGGTATGAACACGTTGGTGCTCTGTTCCCAGGGAGTGGATGGTGTGTGTTCCCGGGGAGCTGAGGAGTGGGTGCTGTACTCCTGGAGGGGAGAATGGATATTGTGTTCTTGGAGGGAGTGGGTGCTGTGTTCCTCGGGAGGGGGTGTGTTCCCGGGGGAGGTGCTGTGTTCCCGGGAGGAGTGTTCCTGCCTCCTGCGGTGTTCCGGGTTGCTCTCTCTCTCTCTGTCTTGGGGATTATTGCCGACCTTTGCCTTTCAGACAGCGCTGGGATCTGAGTTGGAAACAGCCGAGCTCCAGCCTCTCGGCAGCCGCCAGGATGGGGATGGGAGCCGGAGTCGCCGCTTTCCTTCTGTCGCTGAGCGCAATCCCCACCTCATTCTTCCTTAACCGGTTGTCGGCCATGGACAGGTGAGACTGAGCCCGAGTGAGGGAGCTGGGAGTCAGTCTGGGAGAGGATTGCAATCAGCCACTGACTGCAGACAGGAGACAGAGCTCTCTCTGCAAAATAGATAGAAGAGGGATCCTGTACCCCAGTGAGAGTCAGCACCTTCAGGAGAGGAAGGAGACCCTGTACTCCAGTGAGAGTCAGCACCTTCAGGAGAGGAGGGGAATCCTGTACCCCAGTGAGAGTCAGCACCTTCAGGAGAGGAGGGGGATCCTGTACCCCAGTGAGAGTCAGCACCTTCAGGAGAGGAGGGGGATCCTGTACCCCAGTGAGAGTCAGCACCTTCAGGAGAGGAGGGGGATCCTGTACCCCAGTGAGAGTCAGCACCTTCAGGAGAGGAGGGGGATCCTGTACCCCAGTGAGAGTCAGCACCTTCAGGAGAGGAGGGGGATCCTGTACCCCAGTGAGAGTCAGCACCTTCAGGAGAGGAGGGGGATCCTGTACCCCAGTGAGAGTCAGCACCTTCAGGAGAGGAGGGGGATCCTGTACCCCAGTGAGAGTCAGCACCTTCAGGAGAGGAGGGGGATCCTGTACCCCAGTGAGAGTCAGCACCTTCATGGAGAGGAGAGGGATCCTGTACCCCAATGAGAGTCAGCACCTTCATGGAGAGGAGGGGGATCCTGTACCTCAGTAGGAGTTGGTTCTGGAGTGGGGAATGGTGGAGGTGGGGGTTATTTGAGGGGCTGTGGGGGGGTAGGCAGGAAGAAGAATATTTGATTTACTATTGTCAGGTGTATTACTGTACAGTGCGTTGTATTGTTTTTTGCACGCTACATAGACAAAGCGTACTGTTCGTAGAGAAAGAGAGGAGAGAGAATGTAGTGTTACAGTCATAGCTAGGATGTATAATAGGCAGATAGTAAAAGGCCCTTGTGCCATGCAGTCTGTCAAGGTTCAGAGGTCAGAGGTGCTTGAACTTGTTCATTGCTAGTTGGTGTTGCTAAGGCAGCCACAGGCTTGATAGTGAACTCACTGTTTAATATCAGATTTCAGGAATGCAGTGTAGCGAGAATATCTTCATCAAATTCAGACAAAAGACAAGGCAATTTCCACAGAGCAGGATGAGAGATTGAATCATAAATCATATTGTGTGGGCGATTAGGTTGGGGGGGGGAGGGTGGCTAGAGTCAGGGGGTTAGGCTTAGGGTTAGGGTCGCGGTTTCGGGTCAGCGGGTTAGGGTCGGAGGTTAGAGTCAGGGCGGTTAGGGTCGGGGTAATTAAGGTCAGGTGTTAGGGGTCAGGGGGTTAGATGTCAGGGTTCAGGGTTGGGGTTAGAGTCAGGGAGTTAGGGTCGGGGGTGGTTAACGTCAGGGGAGTAGGTTTGGGGATTAGGGTTAGGGTTGGGGTTTGGGGTTGGGAGTTAGACTAGGGATTAGAATTAGGGTTAGGGTCGAGGGTTAGGATTAGGGTTAGGGCCGGGGTTTGGGTTGGGAGTTAGGGTTGGGGGTTAGGGTTAGGGTTGGGGGTTAGGATTAGGGTTAGGGTCGAGGTTTTGGATTGGGAGTTAAGGTTGGGGATTAGGGTTAGGGTTAGGGTTAGGGTTGGGGGTTAGGGTCGGGGTTAGGGTTGGGTGTTAGGATTAAGGTTAGGATTGGGGTTTAAGGTCAGAGGTTGGAATAAGGAGATTAAAGTCGAATCAGTTATGGTCAGGGTTTAGAGTTGGGGCGGTTAGTGTCAGGCTGACAGTTTTCTGATCACTCATGCAGTCAGTTCTGTTGATCAGCAGACTCTGCAATGTCACACTTGATCCTTGTACCCTGATGTCAGTTTTGACTTTAAACTTTGAGCTCCAAGTTGGAGTATCTTGTGTTGAACACAAGCATATTCCTGTGGCTGTGGATTAATCCCAGTCTAGAGTTAGGATGGGACTGCACTCTGGTTAATTGCTGAAAGATTTCATGTATTTTTGTCAACCGTCTGGAAGTCACTGTTAAAGATATGTCCAAAACTTGAGAAAGATGGAAATGGGAATCTAAGTTGATGATTTTTGACTGTCTTCAATTCTTTTGCTGATCACTATAGTCATTTGGATTAGAATTAAATTTTAATTCACAACAATAAAGGATATTCAGTTCTGTTGATCATTATCAGTGTTTTTGTTCTACACAAGCCTTCTCTTAACGCCTTCTTCCCCCCACCCTATCACTGCATCCTTTTATCTGTTCCTTTCTCCCTCACATGCTTACCCAACTCTTCCTTGCTAGTGTCTTTCTCAATACAATTCACTTCAACCACTCAGGTTCCACATTCTCATCACTTTCTGGGTAAAGAAATTGATTTATTAGTGAGTATCTTGTGCTTGTTGCTCTGGTTCTAGACTTGCCCACTACAAAGAGTCATGAAGAAAGCCCAATCCATTATGCAAACAAGTCTCCCATCCATTGACTCAATCTACACTTCCCACTGCCTTAGCAAAGCAGCCAGTATAATTAGGGAGCCCACATATCCCAGACATTCTCTCTTCCACATTCTCCAGTTGGGAAAAAGATATGAAAGTTTGAGGTCACATATCAACCGCTTCAAGAACAGCTTCTTCCCTGCTGCCATCAGACTTTTGAATGGTCTTATCTTATATTGAGCTGATCTTTCTTTGCATCCTAGCTATGACTTGTAACATCATATTCTGCACTCTCTTTTTCTTTTCCCCAATGTACTCTATGAACAGTATGCCTTTGTCTGTATGGCGTGCAAGAAACAATACTTTTCACTGGACGGAGTTTTACAATTTCGCTCATTCCAAAACTGTAAAATCCCGCTCAAGATCAACAGACCTTCCCATGTTCTGCCCCTCACCTGCTCCGATTCCTGTGGTGGGTGGGCAGTAAAATCCCAGCCACTGTTTAAAGTTTATTTATTAGTCACAAATAAGACTTACATTAACACTGCAATGAAGTTACTGTGAAATTCCCTTAGTCACCACTTTCTGGCACCTACCTGGGTCAATGTACCTAACCAGCATGTCTTTCAGACTGCAGAAGGAAACCGGAGATCTCAGAGGAAACTGATGAAGACACAGGGAGAATGTGCAGACTCCACGAAGACAGTGACCCAAGCCGGGAATCGAACCCCGGTCACTAGCACTATGAGGCAGCAGTGCTAACCACTGTACCATCTCTGTATCCCAAAACATGAGACAATAATAAATCAAATCAAACAATGGCAATGTCTTCTCTATCCTATCAAACCTTTCCATCATCTTGAAAACCTCAAAAAGGCCAGTCCCCAGCCTTCTCGACTTATAGAAGCAGAGTCTCAGCCTGTCCAGTCTCTCTCAATGGTTACCATCTCTTTCTTGGCAGATTTTGTGATTAATTTCTTTCTCCTTTTCCCATTTGAAGTCCAGTGATGGTGTTTGCCGCTGGTGTTGGAGTTCTCCTTGGCCTATTGTTGGTGTTGTATCTGCTCGTCATAGGGAGACCTCCCAAGGATCCCCTATTTTATGGTAAGTGACAGAGAATTGATCGCCTGAGGAGGGGGCTGAGGGTCACCGGGTTTCTGAAGGAGTGTCATCGACTGCAGAACCAAATCTAAATCAACTGCTTAACCCCAAAAACTGAAACAACAAGGTACAGCGAGGGACCATGAATGATGGTGATATAAATTGTGATGACTGGACTGGGGGAGGCATAGAAACATGAATAACCTCCTGTGTTATCCCCATTGACTAATAGATATCGGGATTAGTCAATATCATGCTAACCAAATCCATGTTAATGTGGAGAGGGGGCAGTCTGATTGAGGAGGGATATTACGGTAACATGTGTGGCATGACAGGCAAGTGGAGGGGGGTGATGCAGAGTAACATGAAGGGGAATAATCTGATAGGGAATATTGAGTAACTTCTTACCTTTTGTTGCAGTCTTCGCTGTGTTCTCCTTCACGAGTATCATCGATTTAATTATCTCCCTGGAACAGGATGGCTACATCGAAGGATTCATGGGATTTTACTTGAAGGAGGTATCTGTTACTGATGTCAGAGAGAAGTTTGTTGTGTTTTCTTGCTCTTCTGCTGCTGTTCAGCCCATTTCTTAGGTGGTTCTCTCAGTCTCCCATTAGCCTCAGGTATAATTCAGGCCTTCCCTCTACTTCAGAGATTTGAGATCTCTATTTTAACATTCTAGTGCGTTTCTGCTGGAGATGCCATCTTTTAGGTGGGTTGTTAAACCACCTGACCTGTCATAAGACTCCCACGGCCAATATTTTGAAGAGTGCAGGAATTCAGAACAAATATTCACCCCACAATCAACATCACTAAAAGAGATAATTTGGGTTCTTGCCGTACACAAGTTGGCTGCTGTGTTTCTTATATTACAATAGTGCCAGGGACTCAGGTTTGGATCACTGTCTGTGCAGAGTCTGCAGATTCTCCCCTTGGCCACATGGATTTCCTCCGGGCGCTCTGCTTTCCTCTCACAGTCTAAAAGACGTGCTGGTTAGGTGCATTGGCTATGCTAAATTCTCGCTCAGTGTACCTGAACAGGCATTGGAATGTGGCAACTGGGGGATTTTCACAGTAACTTCATTGCAGTGTTTATGTAAGCCTACTTGTGAAACTAGTAAATAAACTTTACAATAGTGAATTTGATAGGCCAAATGGCAATTTCTTGTGTCTCAACAATCCTATCCTATTCATGAGTTCTCTGCCTAATGATGGGTCTTTGTCTCATTATCTGCTAATGTTTGATCGGAGCTATTGACTGGGTTGTTTTTTGGCAGAGTTCATTTGCCATCATTTTCTTCTCTGAAAGACAGCACTCACATCACCCGCAGCTGGAACAGGAATTGAACCTGCACTGATGGTGATGTTCTGAGCCATGTTTCAGTCATCCAACCAAGCTGTGATGACAGTCTCTGCCCTTCATCAGCTGTCAAATGCGTTGAGACATCCTGAAGATGTGACAGGCATTACACAAGTACAAATTCTTTCTTCACTCTTCCTCCTCCTGCTGCGATTTCAGCTCCTATCACACTACAGACCTTAGCGACCCTTCCCTGGGGACTGTCCCTTGGTGAGAAGGTTTACCCAGTCCCATGTGAGGTGAAATGGGATTGGAGGGGAGAGGATGAAACTGGAGAATGAGGTCCTGTCTGCAGGGGTTGGGGGGGTGTTTGGGGGGGGGGGAGGTGGTGGAAGAGGTGGAGTGTGAGTCCACTGGTTAGTGATGGGGAATGCGAAATCCGGTTGCCCTTCCCTTCCCAAATCCAGGCATGCTAGGATGTATGTTTCCAATCAGCAGTTCCATGCTGACCCAGGCAGGTTGGATGGGAAGTGCTGGTGCTGTTTATCATGATGAAGTGTGTGTTTGCCTCAGTGTTGAAAATATTTATTTCCTCCATCCCAAATATTCATCAATTTTGATCAGCTTTTTATGTTTGTAACCTGGCTGTGTTTGGCATTGGATGGGTAGTGGTTAGAATGGAGATGGATTGATGGAGATCGATGACTCATACCAGTGCTCTGTTCCTTTGATAGGGGGAACCATATCTCCGTAGTGCCTACGGTATACTGATCTGTTACTGGGATGGGACAGTCCATTATGTGCTCTACCTGATGATGATAGCAGCCATAACACTGAGGTAAGACACCAAGCATTAGCCCACATTGAATCATCACATCTGAAGCACTTGTGTTTAATTCTGGGCACCACATCTCTGGAAGGATGTGCTGACTTTGGACAAGGTGCATCCCAGATTGACTAGCATCTCACCCAGGTTTAAACTGATTGCATGAACTGCATTTATATTGCAATGGAAACATGTTGCGGTGAAGATGGATGTCACATGTCATTGTGATTTCACCCACAGGTGGAGTTACCGGACTGTTGGTCTTTACTGGCTGGGTTCCATTGCCATGAGTCTTGTCACTCTCTTACTTGGAACCATCGTAGGTAAGTGACTGTCAATGCTTGGGATTATTCCGAGGAATCTTACACTGACTGGGAGACAGAGGATACAGGGGCGGGATATTGTGAATAACATCCTGAATATTGCACCAAAGGCATTTCACAGGAGCATTATGCAGCAAAGCTTGACACGGTGCCACACTAACGTCAATGTAAAGGTCAAAGAGGTGGATTATAAAAATATTTTAAAAGGAGGGAAGAAACATAGAGATAAATGATAATCCCCATCCTGGAAGATACATTCTGACCATTGAAATATTCACTGATACAGTGTAGAGGGAGCTTTATTTTGTATCTAACACCATGTTGAATCCTGATTGTTTGATGGGAGACAGTGTAGAGGGAACTTTACTCTGTATCTAACCTCATGCTGTACCTCTCCTGGGAGTGTTTTATTCAGTAAGTGGATTAATATAATTGGATTGTCCTCCTAACTTCCTGTGAATATTATTTCAGTATTATCAGGTTATTATTTCAGCTATAAAACAAAAAGTAATGATTTACAAAGAGAACAAGCATGACTGATTTGGGATTAGCTAATAGTTTGGACTCTCATTCTTGTATTCATTCCTGAAGGTAAGTTTGGAACCGAAATCCGTCCTGCATTCCTGCTCAATGTTCCATATGTGTTGATCCCGATTTGGGCTGGAAAGAGAATCTATGGGATGCCCAGAGCATTGCTACAGACATTGGCAAATCAGGTAAGCAACTTTTGAAATAATCTGGAGATATCATACCCTAATGGTAGTGACAAAGTTACACTGAAGGAGCTTTACTCTATATCTAACCCTGTGCTGTACCTGTCCTGGGAGTGTTTGGTGGGGACAGTGTAGAGGGAGCTTTACTCTATATCTAACCCCATGCGGTACCTGTCCTGGGACTGTTTGATAGGGACAGTGTAGAGGGAGCTTTACTCTATCTGATCATGTAGGGAATACTCATGAAGGTTACATATTAATGAATATTATTTTTGATTAGCTATATTTTTATTATTCATTATATTATTTTAATTACCAAAAGACTATTACTATTCATTGTTCTTCAGTGATTAGATTGGTGGGTTTTCTATTTTCAGTGTGAAGGGAATAATGAAATTAATCTGGATTGATAATTTATTGAGGGCTGTGCTGTGGCTATTTCCTCAGAGTGCCATAGGACGGAAGAGATGGTTACACCGATGGCCCCTGGATCTCTGCTTCATCGTGTATCTGCTGTTCGCTACTGCCTACACACTCTACAGGGGCTTTGTAAGTAACAGCCATTAACAGGCTGGTTGCAGGTATACTTGGGCTGGACAGACATTGTTTAATTCACTCCTTCAGAGCCCAACCTGCTGCTAATGTTTCTAATTCTGAGATAGGTGACCATTTCAGTGTTCTCGTCAGACAGTGCTGCACCACAGAGGGGTCAGTGCTGAGGGAGTGCCCCACTGTCAGAGGGTCAGTACTGAGGGAGCGCCACACTGTCAGTGGGTCAATACTGAGGGAGTGCTGCACTGTCAGAGGATCAATACTGAGGGAGTGCTGCTCTGTCAGAGGGTCAGTACTGAGGGAATGCCACATAGTCAGAGGGTCAGTACTGAGGGAGTGCTGCACTGTCAGAGGGTCAGTACTGAGCGAGTGCTGCACTGTCAGAGGGTCAGTACTGAGGGAATGCCACATTGTCAGAAGGTCAGTACTGAGGGAGTGCCACACGGTCAGAGGGTCAGTACTGAGGGAGTGCTGCATTATCAGAGGGTCAGCACTGAGGGAGTGCCACACTGTCAGAGGGTCAGTACTGAGGGAGTGCTGCATTATCAGTGTGTCAGTACTGAGGGAGTGCCACACTGTCAGAGGGTCAGTAGTAAGAGAGTGTTGCACTGTTTGAGCTACAACTCTTTGAATGAAAAATTCAATTGAGGACTGGGTCTGTCCCCTGAGGTTGATCTTAAAGATTTCAGGAGATTATTGGAATTGGAACAGGAGCTATTGTATGGGTAGTCTTATCCCTACACGTCTCTGTACTAATGGCACCAAAAACAATGCAACTACTCTGAAGCTTACAGAAGCTGCTGTAACTTTCTTTCAGATTTGTGTCCTGTTCTTTGAATTGCCATTCTAGGATAACTCTGTGTCTTTGATTTCCTTCCCATATGACAAAGAACAATACAGCACAGGAACAGGCCCTTCGGCCCTCCAAGCCTGTGCCGCTCATGCGCCCAACTAGATCATTTATTTGTATCCCTCTATTTCCAGTTTGTTCATGTGGCTATTTAAATAAGTCTTAAACGATCCCAGCGTGTCCGCCTCCATCACCCTATCTGGCAGGCGTTCCAGGCCTCCATCACCCTCTGTGTAAAATACATCCCCCTGACATCTGTGTTGAACCTTGGCCCCGACACCTTGAATTTGTGTCACCTTGTGTTCGTCACCTCCGACCTGGGAAAAAGCTTCCCACTGTTCACCCTATCTATGCCCTTCATAATTTTATACACCTCTATTAGGTTGCCTCTCATCCTTCATCTTTCCAGGGAGAAGAACTCCAGTTTACCCAATCTCTCCTCATAGCTAAGACCCTCCATGCCAGGCAACACCCTGGTAAACCTTTTCTGCACTCTCTCCAAAGCCTCCACATCCTTCTGTAGTGTGGCAACCAGAACTGGATGCAGTTTGTCTGGATTGTCGAAAATACAATCCATTGTGTACAGTCAGGAGATTGTGCAGGGTTTGCTCTGGTTATATCACACCTCCACTTACTGATAGAATGTGGGGAGGGGGTGGAGTTTAGTGTAAAACAAACTGTTGAATTTTCACTCCATTCAAAATCATGTTCTATTGAAGTCAGCAGAATGGAATAGCGGGCAGAATGTGAAATCTGATCTCATGGGTTTCCTGCATTGTGAAATAGGTTTAATGTTACTGTCTTGCCGTCTCTTCCCCACACACGCACACACCCTCCCACTCCCTAACCATGAGCATATGTTTGTTGTAATTGTGATTTGGTTGAATCTCTGGATTTCTCTGTCACTGAGGTGGTGGTGGCTACCTCGTTGAATACGTTTAAGTCACAGATAGATAGATTTTTGATAGACAAGGGAATTAAGGGTTATGGGGAGCAGGCAAGAAAGTGGAACTGAGCCACTTCAGATCAGCCATGATCTTATTGAATGGCGGGGCAGGCTCGAAGGGCTAGATGGCCTACTCCTGCTCCTATTTCTTATGTTCTTATGAGTTCTTGGCATGACATTCAAGCTATAGGCCAAGTGTTGGCAAGTAGGATTAGGTGGACAGGTCGGGGTCTTTCATGTGTCAGTGCAGACTTGATGGGCCGAAGGGCCTTTTTTGCACTGTAGTATTCTGTGATTCTGTGACTCTAATGTGATCTATCTGATCTAGATTGTCCTCGATTGTTCCTTTGATACATGTGATACCTACGCTTATGACTGGGAGCCCTACCTGTTGGATCCGGTGATGTACGGCAAGATCCAGGCAAGTTGTTGACTGCTATGGAATAGAGTGTACCTGGGCAGTGGGCACAGGCCGAGTGGTGGGTATCTCCGGTACACTGAATTCTACATTATGCCAAAGCTAGGATTTTAAAATTTCAACACTTATATTTCAATCCCTCCATGGCCTTGCCCTCCCTGTCTCTGTACGTATCCTCCAGCCCAGCAAGTTTTCAGATCTCTGTGTAACTGATTTCAGCCTCTCCTGCATTGCTGACTTTAATCACTTTACCCCTGGTGCCGTGCCTCAGCTGCCTGGCCTCTGAGCCCTGCTAATCCCTCGCTAAGCTTCTCCGCCTCTCTGCCTTACTTTCTTAAGAGACTCCTGAAAACCCGTCTCTTTGACCTGTCCTGATACCTCCTTATAGCGCTCAATGTTAAATTCTGTTTGATAATCACTTCTGTGAAATACTTTGGGATATTTTCCTTCTGAAACATTCTATATAAATGCAATTTATATTTCTGTACTTTCATTCTGCATTTCACACTGCCACTAGGTGGACACTTTGTGCCACACACCCACACACACTCACATGAACACACGCACAGACGCAAACTCACTCACACACAAACACACACCAATACACACACACACACACAAACTCACACACACACACTAATACACACATTCACATATACGCACGCACAGACATGTACACACACATGCACGCACAGATATGTTCACACACACACAAATACATTCACACACATGCATGCACAGACACGCTCATATACACACACACACACACAAATACACAATTATGCACTCGCACACGTTCATGTCATTATTCATGCAGATAAATTCTCTCTCCCATACACAATTCTCACTCTCTGACTCACACATTCACATCTCTCACTGATGTCCAGTTGGTCAGTTTCTGAGACTCGTGTTTGTTGTTTCTTTAAACGAGGGGTTTCATGCTCTCTTTCAGATGCTGGTCAACATGTTCTACCTGGTGCCCTTTTTTAGTCTGGCACTATATGGCCTGATTGTACCTGGCTGTGATTGGATGCCTGATCTGAGTGTGGTGTTTGCAGGAGCCATAGCCCAGGTAAGTCACTGGTGTTAGTATTTCTAACTCAATAGTAGAAGCATAGAATTTCTACAGTGCAGAAGGAGGTCATTCAGCCCATCGAGTCTGCACTGACAACAATCCCACCCAGACCCTATCCCCATAACCTCATGCATTTACTCTAGCTAAGAGGCAATTTAATATGGTCATTCCACCTAACCCGCACATCTTTGGACTGTGGAGGGAAACCGAAGCACCCGGAGGAAACCAATGCAGACATGGAGAGAACACGCAAACTCCACACAGACAGTGACCTAAGCTGGGAATTGAATCCAGGTCTCTGGTGCTGTGAAGAACAGCGTTAACTACTGTGCCATCGTGCCACCCATGTTCAAGGTATTTAAGAGGTGGTTGGATACAGCACTTTGGGCTAGTAGGATCAAAAATTATGTGGAAAAAGCAGGACTAGGCTATTGGGTTGGATGATCAGCCATGATCATAATGAATAACAGAGCAGACTTGAAGGGCCAAATGGCCTCCTCTTGCTCCTATTTTCTATGTTTAAAGAATCTGCTTCCACATCATTCTGGGTTAAAGAATTCCAAAGGCTCTTTTAAGTAAGAAATTCTTCCTCATTCTCTGTATGAGTGCTAAGGAATATGTTTATTAAGTTCAAGCTGCTATTTAATTGCAAGTTGTTGTAGTGTGGGGAAGAACTCCCATTTCTGATAATTTAATGCCTTTTTAAACTTGCTTCTTCTCCCCACCTCCAGGCTCAGTTTTCCCACATTGGCGCGTCTTTACACCCACGTACTGCCTTCACATACCGTGTCCCCCAGGATATCGTCTCATCTTTCCTGTATGCCAACGTCCTCTTTGCTGTTGGTGCCCAGCTCCTGGCACTTCGCTGCATCATGTGCTCCAACCTCTTTCTGAAAGGCAGGCCCAGGACGAACGAGGAACTACAGAAGAAAGCAAACTGAGAGGATAGGCCAAGCGGAGCGAGAGCTGAGGGGGAGCCCGAAATGTTCGTGCTGTTTAAATAATTTAAATGATCTTCAATGCCTAGCGGGTAGAACTCTCGCCCGCAAGCCAGAATGTTGTGGGTTCAAATCTCACTCCAGACTCTGAAGCACACCATCAGGCTGATCCCTCAATGCAGTGCTACACTGTCAACGATGCTGGTTTTTGGATGAAACCATAAACCACAGCCCTGCCTGCTCACTCAAGAGGATGTTAATGATCCCATGGTTGGCATTTGAAGGGAGGTAGACTCGGGCCAATATTTACCCCTCAATCAATATCACCAAAACAGCTTTAGTCTTCAGCACACCGTGGGACCTTATCTTTCATTAATTGGCTGCCGTGTTTTCTACATCACAACAGTGACCTCACACCAACAGAGTGTTTCATTGGTTGTAAAGAGTCATGAAGTTTACAGCATGGAAACAGGCCCTTCGATCCAACTTTTTTTTAAAAGCCTAAGCTAACCCCAATTGCCTGCATTTGGTCCATATCCCTCTAAATGCATCTTATCTATGTAAATATCCAAATGCTTTTTAAAAGACATCATTGTACCCGCCTCTACTACTACCTCTGGCAGCTCGTTCCAGACACTCACCACTCTCTGTGTGAAAAAATTGTCCATCTGGACCCCTTTGTATCTCTCCCCTCTCACCTTAAACCTATGCCCTCTAGTTTTAGACTCCTCTACTTTTGGGAAAAGATATTAACTATCTAACTGCTCTGTGGCTCCTCATTATTTTATAGACCTCTATAAGATCACCCTTCAGCCTTCTACGCTCCTAAAAAAAAGTCCCAGTCTATCCAGCCTCTCCTTATAACTCAATCCATCAAGTCCTGGTAGCATCCTAGTAAATCTTTTCCGCACTCTTTCTGGTTTAATAATATCCTTTCTATAATAGGATGACCAGAACTGTACACAGTATTCCAAGTGTGGTCTTATCAATGTCTTGTACAATTTCAACAAGACGTTCCAAGTCCCGTATTGAAAATGAATTGAAACATCCTGTGTTAAATATATGGTAATATGTAATAGCAAATTCCTTCATTTAATTCCTTTATTCTTGTCACCCAGATGTATGTTCTGTTTTACACTGGTGTGCAACCAATTTGTCAATCTACTACCATCCATTTTGCACTCTCTCCAAAGCTTAATTTCCCACTCAGGGATTTTTTCTCTACTCAAACCCATACCCACCCTTTGTGAAGCATACCTTTACTGCCTTCATGTTTCAAATGGACACGTCATGTGCACTTTAATGACCCCCCTGTAGAATCTCATAGGCTCATGAGATTCTGACATCATGAGATACTGACCTCATAGTGCATGAGCAAAATTTGAGTGCGGCTATTCTGGTGAAGGGTCATCAACTCCAGGTTCACGCATTCCTGGAGCTGTGCAAAAAGGAATGGAGTCCTAGAACTCTCTTCCCCCAAAAAGCCATTGAGACCGAGAACAAGATTTTCCAGTCCCTCCCTGGTGAGTTTTCCAGTGGTGGAGGTGGCCTGCCATTGGCTGATGGAGGGACGTTGTGGGTTTTGTGTGGCTTGCACCCTCAACTATCAGGGAAGACACCATGAGAGAGCACCATTGGTAGGATAGCCATTAGAACATAGAACATAGAACATTACAGCGCAGTACAGGCCCTTCGGCCCTCGATGTTGCACCGGCCAGTGGACCCTCTAACCTAAACTATTCCAATATCATCCATATGCCTATCCACTGAACATTTGAATGCCCCCAAAGTAGGCGAGTCCACAACTGCTGCAGGCAGGGCATTCCACGCTCTCACCACCCTCTGTGTAAAGAACCTGCCTCTGACATCCGTCCTATAACTACCACCTCTTAATTTAAAGTTATGTCCCCTCGTGTTGGTCATCACCATCCGAGGAAAAAGGCTCTCACTATCCACCCTATCCAATCCCTTGATCATCTTATACGCCTCAATTAGGTCACCGCGTAACCTTCTTCTCTCTAATGAAAATAACCTCAGGTCCCTCAGCCTTTCCTCATAAGGCCTTCCCACCATACCAGGCATCATCCTGGTAAACCTCCTCTGCACCATTTCCAATGCTTCCACATCTTTCTTATAATGCGGCGACCAGAACTGTACGCAATACTCCAAGTGCGATCGCACCAGAGTTTTGTACATTGGGAAGGGCTGGAAAATTCCGGCCTGGAAGTTAATTAAAAATGTCAATGTGTGGTTGATTGATTGTTGTGGGTAAGATTGATAAGGGTTATAGATGGACAGATGATATGGAGGTACAAGTTAGCCATGATCTAATTGAACGGTGGAACAGGCCTGATGGGCTGAATGGTCTCCTCCTGTTCCAATGAAGCTTGTGAAGCATCTTCTTCCATTGGGCCTTACTAGTTGATGAACCTTGAGAAGATTAAGGCTCCACAGAGAGAGAAGACCTTTCCAAAGTTTCAAAGTATAATTGAAATTCTGGTGGGATCCTGATACAGTTCAAACTATTGAACTCCCGAAGTTAAAGCTTGCTGTTGTGCCACAGTCGGGGAGAACAAATGACAAACAGCCGAGTGGTCAGAATGTGACAACGCGCTCAGTGTCTCTGAACTGGAGACAGCGAAGGAAGAGAATCCGTGGGCAGGGCTTAACATTCAACACTGTCCACCTAAACCTGGTGGGAAATTGAAATAGTGGAGGACCTGAAGCAGCTCAGTTAAGAGAGTCTCTTGATGATCAGTATTGAAACCCACACATTCTCCTGTGGAAGCTGAACTCCAATGGGATAGCGTTCCCAACTTTCCACGATTGCACTCAAATCCACAGGAATTGAAGATTAATCTCCAGGATGTTGTAGAGAGCGACTCACATACAGAAACAAGTCATAAAAAGATTAACCTTTTAAAATGCTTTTTCTTTCTCTTTGAACATTTGGAGATGGGAGGAAAAGATTGTTTCTTGACCAATTGAATGGTTCTTGAGTCAGAGAGTCTTGGGACACCAGAAGGATGAGGATAATTGGTTAATTGGTGGTGGAGAGGGTTGAGGGCATGGGGGGGGAACGGGCTGTTAGAGGCAGGAAGTCACCTGGTGAAACTCCAGGAATAGATTCAGCCACAGTTGACAAGGCGACAGAAAATGAGGGAGAGAATTTTCCTCAAAAGAATCACTATCTGACCCCAGCAAAATCTGCTCATCTGTTCTCGGCCTGCAGCTCTCCTTAAGCCTGTCTGTATTTTAATTGTTGAATAGCTGAGTTTGCCCAAGAGTATCACATTTTGCTTCTTCATTATGTACACAAGATTGTAAAAAAATTGTTTTTTGTTTGAAGAAAGCTTTTTTTAAATATTAATCAGGATGTCTCCTGCTCTGGGATTGGTGATGTTTTATTTTACAAGATAATAAACTGCAAATTCCCTTTTGGTACAAAAATACCCGTCAGTTTTATCAATTCAAAATCCAACCAATGGAATGAGTTAGGCCATTGTGTCACAAAGCTCTGAGTCCCAGCCCTCCATCCACACTGACTGATGATACATCCACATGTGCTGAGCGATTGACAGATGTTCAGTGTCTCCGTGTTGATCACCGCTTTTCTCAGATCCCACAGTCGGGGAATTTTTTGGTGCGGAAAAGAATAAAGACATGTTGGCCCTTCCTCAGAACTCAAGCAAGAGTCTACTGTAATCATTGCATGGTTTGCTGCAATTGTATAGGGCGATGGTGAGGCTACACCTGGAATATTGTGTGCAGATTTGGTGTCTTTATCGGAGGAAAGATGTCTTTGCTATAGAGGGAGTACAGCGAAAGTTTACCAGGCTGATTCCGGGGATGGCAAGTCTGTCGTATGAGGAGAGACTAAGTCAGTTAGGATTATATTCACTGGAATTTAGAAAAGTGAGAGGGGATCTCATAGAAACTTAAAAAATTCTAACAGGTTAGATTCAAAAAGAATGTCCCCAGTTGTAGAGGAGTCCAGAACTAGGGATCATAGTTTGAGAAAAAGGGGTAACCCTTTTAGAATTGAAGAGAAATTTCTTCACCTGGAGGGTGGTGGATGTGTGGAATTCACTACCACAGAAAGTAATTGAGGCCAAAACGCTGTGTGATTTCAAGGAGAAATAAGATAGAGCTTTTGGGGCTAAAGGGATCAAAGGACATGAGGGGAAGGGAGGATCAGAATATTGAGTTGGATGATCAGCCATGATCAAAATGAATGGTGGAGCAGGCTCAAGGGGCTGAATAGGCTACTCCTGCTTTTAGTTTCTGTATTGGTAAGGTCTCGGCTGGAGTAATGTGTCTAACTCTGGACTCACAAGTAGGAAAGATGTTAAGAAAGGATGCAGAGATTTAGCAGAACGATGGCTGAATTAAGGGATGTCAGTTACATGGACAGAATGTTGAATGGGATCATTCTGCCTACAGCAAAGAAACTAAAGGGAAGTTTAATTAGATGTAGAGATTTGATAAAATTACAAGGCACTTGTGGAAATGTTCCCACTGGCAGAAGAATCAATAACTAGAGGAGCTAGATTTATGATTATTAACAAAAGAATGAGTAGTCATAGAGAATATTGTTTCACACAGTGAGTTGTTGCTAAGCAGATCGAATAATAACTTTCAAAAAGGGAGTTTGAAAAGGAAAACTTGCAGACCAGGGGTAGTGGAACTAATCTGATATTCTGTTAAAAGAGCTATCACAACCATGATGGACTGAATAGTCTCCTCCTGTATTACAGCATTATGATTCTATAATTTGACCCAGTTTGTGACTGGATAAACACATTGGTTCAATTAGGGGTAATGACTGAACTTTCTAACACAATAAGTCACAGTCACCACTGCTGAGTGAACTTAATATTAAATATATTTATGATACAATTAATTCAAAATACAAAAGTTTTCCTTAAAAAAAATCATAATAAGCAGAACCAGATTAAAGCAAAACTTTACATTGATTGGGAGTAGTTGCTGTACAAATAACCTGTAATAGAATAACCAAAGCATTGCAATAAAACATTGGACATCTCCTTATAAAGTTCCGAAGCCTTGGAATCACAGCGTAACAATATCAGGGACCGAGTGTCAATATCAGTGAACATCTCAGAGTTGAGCCAACTATTATTAAACAGCAATCACCCCAGCACGGGAATTTAATTTATATACACACACCGGAATTCCACCATCCCACGTGTCACGGAATTGGAGCGGGAGACGGATGAACAACAAAAATGTTCATTGACCCTGGAGGCTGCAAAATCCCGCAAAGTCTCATTTCTGCAGATATTAATCACTGTTTTTTAATTACTAAAGTTTTTCAACTCTCTTAATCCTGCTTTACTTTCCCTTCATTTTGCTTTCTGTGTCCGATTTTTACATTGCATTAAATAATTTAACCAATATTTCTGCTTAGATTCTGGACTGTTCATTAAGAATGTTTAAAAGTTTGGATTAAGAGACAAACATTTGGTTGCTCTGTTTACTTAGGTCTGTCCCAGGTCCCCAAACGCTCCCATCCCTGCAATCCCCGATCACTCCCGTCCTGGATCGCGCCATCCCGGATCCCCGATCGCTCCTGTCCCTGGGATCCCCAATTGGTCCTGTTCCCAGGAACCCTCATCACTCCTGCCCCGGGATCCCTGTTATAGGGTACTGTACTGCAGTGGCTCTCTGATTCTAACTGACAGCAGGTTTTACACTGGGATCCACTACAAGACAATGTAATGAATAATTTGTGTCCATCAATCATTGTCTATTGACTGTAACTCCAGCTCAATATCTCAAGACCTTCAGGGATGGGCGGGATTTTACAACTTGACTGGGCCCCAGGTCGGCAAATCCCACCTGAGATCAATGGATCTTCCCATTATCCGCTCTGATTCCGTGGCGGACAGGATGATAGAATTTGGCGCATGTATCTAGTTTAAATTCCTGTTAACTCCTGTACATTTCAAATTGCGAATACTAAATGATTTCACCGTTGCGATTTATGATTTTTTTCACCAAAAGACGATTTAAAAACATCTCGGGAACATCAGTGGAACCTTACAGAATTAATCAGAGAATATACATAAATGGAAAAGGACCGGCTGCCTGCGATACAAAATCTGCCTCTTCTGGCTGGACACTTTCTTTCATCGATTAAACATGTAATTATTTCTAAAATTCTCGATTTCATTGATTACTCACACTGCGATCAGTAAAGAGCAAAAAATAACTCAAATAAACAATAAGAAAGATTGAAGAGGTGTATCACTGACAGCACAGTGAAGCTTTGGTGAAGCTGCTTTTATAATTGTAAAGATTTGGGGAGTGGCTGTTAAAATGAAAAACAATTGCACTTTGCTATTGGTCAGGAGTTGTTCCCTCCACAGTCCACACTATCTCACCTGAATGATCAAACCCAAAACCCAATTTGTATTGGGTTCGATGCGGATTGGCACCCCTCATGGTCTGAATGTCAGAGAATAAATACTAACACAT
Source organism: Sphyrna mokarran (assembly GCA_024679065.1). NCBI lineage: Eukaryota > Metazoa > Chordata > Chondrichthyes > Carcharhiniformes > Carcharhinidae > Sphyrna > Sphyrna mokarran. Next base: position 13,105,336 of record JAGIQG010000026.1, on the reverse strand, counting down.
CTGATAATTAGATACAGAGTAAACCAAAGCTCTTGTCTTTGATCCCTATCACAATTTCAGTCCCCTCGCCCTCCAATTCTCTCTTCCTGGTCTCTGTCTGAGCCATTGCATTCACAATGTCCATGCCCTGCTTAACCTCAAGTTGAACCTCTGGCTCCACTTAATCTCCATTGCCAAGACCACCTATTTCCACCTCCCTGATATTTCTCCTCTTCACCCTGCCTCAGCTTAGCTGCTGCTGAAATCCTCGTTAACGTGGGTGGCACAGTGATTAGCACTGCTGCCTCACAGGGCCAGGGAGCTAGGTTCAATTCTCGGCTTGGGTTGCTGTCTGCACATTCTCCCCATGTCTGCGTGTGTTTCCTCTGGGTGCTCCGGATTCCTCCCACACTCCAAAGATGTGCAGATTAGATGGATTGGCTATGCTAAATTGCCCCTTAGGATTAGAAGGACTGACTAGGGTACATTAAGGGGCTTGTGGGGATACAGCCTGAGTGGGATTGTGGTTGGTGCAGATTCGATGGGCCAAACAGCTTTCTTCTGCACTGTATGATTCTATGTCTCCTGTCAAATGCAACTATCTCCTGAACCACTTCCCATCTTCTGCCCCATACAAGCCTGAGCTCATTGAAATTCTGCTGCCCATCTCCCATCAATCCTGTGCTTCCACAATCCACAGATTCCCAATCCAGCAATGTCCCACTGCTGTCTCTGTACTCCTTTAACTCTGACCTCTTGCTTATCCCAGAATTTCACTGCTCCACTCTTGGTAGCCATGCCTTCAGCTGCCTGAGCTCTGAGCTGTGGGATCCTTTCCTAAATTTCTGCTTCTCTCTCCTTTCAAAGAATCTCTTTAAAATCTCTCTTTGATCCAGCTTTTTGTGATGTTTCTGTTTATGTGTCTGGCATCAATCTTTGCCTCATGATATCGCTGTGAAGTCATGGGGAATGTTTTACCAAAGGTGCCATCATAACGAAGCAGAGGAAAGATCTCAAATAATTTGATATTTTAATGATGATTCGCTTCTTTTCCCAGGTATTGGATGAGGTGGATTGATTCTTCAATTGGATCAAACGCTGTGACTAAAGTTGTGGATTTATTTTCCTTATGTTTCATTCAACCAAGAGTCAACTGTTCATTTATTGATTGTCCAACATATAGAAAACCACTTATAGATCTTCATTCAGTGTAAAATTCTCACATAAACTAATGTAGGAATGGAGACACCAGCCTTCTCCCAAAGTCCACTTCAGTTCAGACTCACCATGAACGCTGTAACATTCCAGTGCTGGGAATAGGTCCACAACTGGAATTCCTGACTGGAGTTTGGAGTCTGCAGGACCTTTCCCGGTTTTCATGTAGTGGGCTGTGTTTGAGGGGGTGGGATGGGGGGAGCAGAAGGGGGAAAAGGCAGAAGAGGCTGAAGGATGATGAGTCCTCCCCCTCAAACATACTCTCGCTGACGGTCATAGTCACTGACCATCTGCTTAATGTGGGAGAGTTTGCGCTTCAGCCGCTTGCTCTTCAATCGCTTGCTTTGATATTCAGAGGTCTGAAAACAACAGGAAAGACAACATATCAGGAAAAAACCCAACTCAACGTACAGGTACTTATTTCTTCGTCGATATCTGTTTTTCCTCTAAAACACCAGCTTAATATTCAGGAAAACAAGGTACATCAGTGATAGGGGATCAAATATTTATATTTCTGATACCTAATATCCCCATCAAACACTCCCAGGACAGGCACAACATGGGGTTAAATGCAGAGTAAAGCTCCCTCTACACTGTTCCCCATCAAACACTCCCAGGACAGGTACAGCACGGTGTTAGATACAGAGTAAAGCTCTCTCTACACCGTCTCCCATCAAACACTCCCAGAACAGGTACAGCATGGGGTTAGATACAGAGTAAAGCTCCCTCTACACTGTCCCCATCAAACACTCCCAGGACAGGTACAGCATGGGGTTAGATACAGAGTAAAGCTCCCTCTACACTGTCCTCATCAAACGCTCCTAGAACGGGTACAGCATGGGGTTAGATACAGAGTAAAACTCCCCCTATACTGTCCCCCATCAAACACTCCTAGGACAGGGACAACATGGGGTTAGATACAGAGTAAAGCTCACTCTACACTGTCCCCATCAAACGCTCCTAGGACAGGGACAGCATGGGGTTAGATTACCAAGTAATCTCATTCTCTGCTACTGGCCATCAAGTTATGCACTTCAATGATAAATTACCAGTTTGCCTCCTTTTAGTGAAATTGGTTTTGTGATCAATCTTGGCCTAGACACCAGAGATCACACCTTCTCCACTTTCAATAGATCTGGGGACATTTATGTCCAATGACAGGGCAGACAGAGTTTAATATCTCATCCAAAAGTTACTGTTTTATTCTGTGCTGGACTCTCGGACTACTGTGTCACACAGTGTGGATCTCAGAATACTATGTCAAATAGTGCCGGACTCTTGGAATACTGTTCCATGAATTTCAGCTTGGATTTTGTGCTCAAGTACCTGCAATATTACAATTTTCCAGTCTAAGACGAGAAAACTGCCCACATCTGCATCAGACCAGAGGCTATGTTTGGAGACTGTTGGAAATATTATTGGATGTTCAATGCAAACTGAGCAATCAATAGTGAATTAAATGGGAATAAAAACATAAAATGCTGGAAGCCTTCAGCAAGTCAGGCAGTCTCTGTGAGGGAGAAACAAGTGTCAATGTTTCTGGTCTGTAACCTTTTATAAGGATTCCATTCTCAGCTCTGATCAAATGTCAGTATTCAGAGAAATTAACTCGGATTCTCTCCCCACAGACACTGCCAGGCCTGCTGAGTGGTTCCAGAATTTTCTGTTTTAATTTCAGATTTCCAACATCAGCAGCAGTTTTGCACTGACAGAATAGGGTCCGTGAGAGACTCACTCACCTTCTTAAAATCCTTTAATCTGTTGTATTCCTCAGCGACTCCCTGTAACAAAGCAAAATAAGCATTGAGACAGACTAGAAAGTGGACTATTATAAAACTCTATAGCAACAGCAAAACAATCACAAATTTCAAACACAAACGAACAACAGAAAGAAATCTGAGAAAGTACTGAGCTGAGAGATTTGGGGTTGGATTTCTGAAGCAGGCGGATCAGTAACAGCACAAAAAACACAGACTGGAGCACTCCCTCCGCCTGTCACCTGACACTGGGAATGAAGGAGGGGGGGGAGGCGAGGGCAAGGGGAGGGGCGAGGGCAAGGGGAGGGGAGGGGCGAGGGGCGAGGGCAAGGGGAGGGAAGCGGTGGGGCAGAGGGGTGGGGAAGTGAAGGGCAAGAGGCAGAGTGCCAGGCGGTCAAGGAAGAAGGGATGACGGAGATGGGGGACAGAGTGAAGGTGGGGGGAGAGGGGGAGAGGGAAAGGTGATTGGGTAGTTTGGGGAGGCATCGGCGAGGAGAATTTTCTGCAACCTGATAGACTGGGGTCATCCTCACTCAAGAACATCGAGCCTCTTTGGCTCAGGAAATTGATCTTTGATTGTTAGTTTCATTCCCGACTCCTTCGGCACAGAGCTGTTTGTATTCTCGATGGTCAGCATCAAATTCCCGCTTGTACTCCTGTCGTATGGGGTCAGAGGTTATGGGCGGGTACAAGCTGATAAGACAAGAGGACATGGAGTTAGAACACGACCCACCCTAATGTTGCCACACCCCCTCCCCACCACCCATAACCTTCCCACACTCCTATCCATCTCCCAGCCCCCTGATCACAAACAGGAAAAAAAGCGAAGGAGAAGTTAGGCTGTAGAATCTGCTCTCATGTATGGCCTTTCACAAACCCAGCATGTCCCAAAGGAGTGCCGCGCTGTCGGAGGGTCGGCGCTGAGGGAGTGCCGCGCTGTCGGAGGGTCGGCGCTGAGGGAGTGCCGCGCTGTCGGAGGGTCGGCGCTGAGGGAGTGCCGCGCTGTCGGAGGGTCGGCGCTGAGGGAGTGCCGCGCTGTCGGAGGGTCGGCGCTGAGGGAGTGCCGCGCTGTCGGAGGGTCGGCGCTGAGGGAGTGCCGCGCTGTGAGGCGCCTGAGGAGTGCCGCTTGCGCTGAGGGAGGCCGCGTTGGAGGGTCGGCGCTGAGGGAGTGCCGCGCTGTCGGAGGGTCGGCGCTGAGGGAGTGCCGCGCTGTCGGAGGGTCGGCGCTGAGGGAGTGCCGCGCTGTCGGAGGGTCGGCGCTGAGGGAGTGCCGCGCTGTCGGAGGGTCGGCGCTGAGGGAGTGCCGCGCTGTCGGAGGGTCGGCGCTGAGGGAGTGCCGCGCTGTCGGAGGATTAGTACTGAGGGAGTGCCGCTCTGTCGGAGGGCCAATATGAGGGAGTGCTGCATTATCAGAGTGTCAGTATTGAGGGAGTGCTGCACTGTTGGAGGGTAAGCGCTGAGAGACTGCCGCACTGTCGGAGGGTCAGTACTGAGGGAGTGCCGCACAGTTGGAGGGTCAGTGCTGAGATATTGCCGCACTGTCAGACGGTCAGTACTGAGGGAATGCTGCAGTGTCAGAGGGTCAGTACTGAAGGAGTGCCGCATTGTCAGAGGGTCAGTACTGAGGGAGTGCCGCATTGTTGAAGGTGCCATTGTTCAGATCAGACATTATAGTGAGGTCTCACCTGTCCGCAGTCATGATTCAAAGTTAGAGGCAAGAGTTCCTCCAGGAATATGACCAGAATTGGCAACTCCATCCTGGATATTGAAATGATGTTATTTGTAAGGGGAATGTAATTACTCCAGGCGACTCAATGTGGCAAATAACTAGTTATTGAAAAGAAGAACTTTATATGATAAAGGGGTTTACATCACAAATGTCGTGACTCCAACTAAAGCCCTGCCATAGCAATGCACAATTCAATCTCGATTGGCCCAGGTTTGTGCGCTCATGTTCCATTGGTTTTGGTTTAGTCATGTGATCTGTGAAGGATTGCCCCTTAAAGGGACCAGACCGCCACAGGTGAGAACCTTCTGTTCTCACCTGAAAGAAATGAAGCTTCTTATATTAGAACATAGAACATTACAGCACAGAACAGGCCCTTCGGCCTTCGATGTTGCGCCGACCAATATAAAAAGCAATGCTTTTTATATTGGTAATATTGGTAAGAATTCCTCCACACGTGGAGTGACACTTTCTAAAGAACTTCTATTCTCTCATGAGTTCAGTTGGTCCTCGATTGTTTTACAGCTAATAAGGTGCTTTCTGAAGTATGGTCACTGCTGTCGTGTAGAAAATGCAGCTGCCAATTTATACACAGGAAGATCCCATTAAACAGCACTGTGATAATGGTCAGGTCATTGGCATTAGTGATGATGTTTGAGCGAGAATCTTTCTTCAAAACGAGACTTTGGGATGTTTTATATCCACCAAAGAGAGTAGACGAACTTTAGGAAATATCTCTGAGAGACTGTACCTCCAACAATGCAGCATTCCCCCAGTACTGGGAGCGTTAGTCTAGATTAACAGCTCAGCTTTTGGAGCTGAACTCAGACTCAGAACCTGTGACTGAGGGAGAGAGAGTTCTACCCCACTGTACCCAGGCTGTGGAAATGCAAAGCTCTGCTGCAGTTAATCGACATGGATTTGTCTAGATGGACAGAGGGATCTTGGTGTGTATGTGCATAGATCCCTGAAAGTAGGCAGTCAGGTCGAGAAGGTTGTTAGGAAGGCATATGGAGTCTTGGCTTTTATTGGTAGAGGGATTGAATTTCGGAGCCGCAACGTCATGTTGCAACTGTACAAAACTCTAGTGCGGCCGCACTTGGAGTATTGTGTGCAGTTCTGGTCCCCACATTATAAGAAAGATGTGGAGGCATTGGAGAGGGTACAGAGGAGGTTTACCAGGATGTTGCCTGGTATGGAGGGCAGGTCTTATGAGGAGAGGCTGAGGGATTTGAGGTTGTTTTCGTTAGAAAGGAGGCGGCTAAGAGGGGACCTTATCGAAACATATAAGATGATTAGAGGTTTAGATAGGGTGGACAGTGATAGCCTTTTTCCTAGGATGGAGAAAGCTAGCACGAGGGGACACAGCTTTAAATTAAGGGGTGATAGTTATAGGACGGATATCAGAGGTAGGTTCTTTACCCAAAGGGTGGTTCGGGAGTGGAATGCCCTGCCTGCAGCAGTTGTAGATGCGCCAAGTTTGGTGGCGTTTAAGAGGTTAGTTGATAAGTATATGGAAGAGAAGGGAATGGTTTAGTTTGGAAGGGCATTGCTTTTTATATTGGTCGGCGCAACATTGAAGGCCGAAGGGCCTGTTCTGTGCTGTAATGTTCTATGTTCTATGATTAGGCTGAGGCAGGTTATGTCTCAGAAGCTGCTTTACTGCTACAGCACTGGGAATATCGCAGGAATGTGCTACCCACCTTTCCCATTCCTCATCATCCATGTCATCGCAGGATTCTGCCCCTGTTGTGTAATCAGTTTCGTATTGAGATTCCTCCACCTCGGACTTGCCCCGTCTCCTCCTTCTCTTCCTTCGATTGGCTGGAGGCTTCCTTGCTGTGTCTTCAGATGGAGTGGAGCTGAAATTCCTCGAGGGGTGGGATTCGGGATGGTATCTGGGAACCAAACAAAGAGTAAAACAGTCACTGCTTTTCATAAACACAGGTACATTTCCCCAGGGTAAAGATTGTGACGATCCCTATTCCATAAAACCCCATCAGAGACTTTACTGAAGAAAGATAATCATGTGGACCCTTCCTAGTGTTCCCCCTCTCCTGAACTGTGCCCTGCTGGTTATGTTGATACAACATTGTTATATATCCCCATTGCCAATAATGGAGGTATTATACAAACATTCAAATTTGGAGCAGGAGTAGGCCATTCGGCCCCCATCAGCCTGCTTTCACCATTTGATAAAGTCATGGCTGATCTGATTGTGGCCTTAACTCTTTCCTTTCTATTCCCTATAACATTCGATTCCTTTTCAATCAAGAATCTAACTCAGTTTTACAATATTCAATGGCACTGCCTCCACTGATTTCTGAAAATGGAATCCTCAGATTAATGACCTTCAGGGAAAATAATTCTCATCTCATTCCTAAACAAGACCTTTATTTTCAAGCTGTGTCCTCTATTCTAGTCTCTGTCTCACAAAAGGAAACATCCTTTCAGCCTATCAATTTCCTCAGGATCTTACATATTTCATTAAGGTCATTTCTATATTCTTCTGAACTCAAATCAGTATGGGGCCAACCTTTCCCCATTAGATAACAACTTCATCCTCAGAATCAGTTCAGGAAATCTTCTCTTGAACTGCTTCCAATATAATTATATATTTTCTAGAGGACAGAGATCATAACTATACACAGTACTGCAGGCATGGGCTCACCAAGGCCCTGTAGCAAAACCTCCTGATCTGTTCCATTTGCTTTTCTAATCACTTGCTGTATCTGCAGACTAACTTTATGATTCATGTACTAGGACACCCAGATCCCTCTGTAGTACTGAAATCTCTCTCCATTTAATCATATTCTGCTCTTTTATTCTTCCTGTCAAAATGGACCAGCTCACGTTTTCCCATATTATATTCCATCTGTCAATTTTTTGCTTAATCCCCTACCCTGTTTATATCACTTATGTCCCTTTACTCTCTTACCCTATTGTGCCACCGGCAAACTTAGCAATCATATATTTGCAGTTTATCCAAGTCATTGATATAAATTGTAACTAGTTGACATACATTATTGTCAGACACTCTTTAACTAATACTAATTTGAAAACAAAACACTGAAGAATCTTTCTAATCCGCTTTATCAAATGAAATCAGTGAGTTAATATAACGTAAACTTTGTACGAAGTGATGTGACATAAAACACACGTAGGGTGTAGAGAAAAATCATACCAAACACTCCTTCAGGAGCTTGCGAGTGTGTCACTTTGTTTATTCTAGCCTCAGTAAGCCAAGCTCAAAAGTGTCCAGGAGCTATCAAATCTTTTTATATCCTAATCATGTCCTTCCAATGTAGTGCCATTATATCAGCAAATTGTAACTGCATCTGGTTAATCACCCACACCTCCCCCAGGGGGCAGTGTCGAGAGCTCGGCTCTTTTAGGTGTTTGATGATGATGTGGACTTTTCAGCACATTGCAAATCAGAACAGTATGAAGGATAGGAATTAAACTTCAGGAAGCTGTAAACATACCGGAGAAATGGGAAAATTGCGGTGCTGGGAAATATGAAGTGAAAGGTCTCAGAAGAATGAGGAGAGATGGTTTGGGCAAATGGAGCAATATTAATGTTGGGGTCGTTGGGGTAGGGAATGGGGAGCAGAGGCAGGATCAGAGAGAGTGGGGGCTGAGTATAGACACATCTTTGAAGGCGACAGGACAAACTGAGAACACCATTAGAAAAGCAAAGACTACAAAGGTGCAGAAATTATGCTGAACATTCAGAAAACACTGATTTTCATTTTGATTTGATTTATTATTGTCATGTATTAACATACAGTAAAAAGAATTGTTTTTTGCGTGTTATATGGACAAAGTATACCGTTTATAGAAAAAGAGAAGAGAGAGTGCAGAGTATAGTGTTACAGTCATAACTAGGGTGTAGAGAAAGATCAACTTAATGCAAGGTAGGTCCATTCAAAAATCTGATGGCAGCAGGGAAGATGCTGTTCTTGAGTCGGTTGGTACGTGACCTCAGAGTTTTGTATCTTTTTCCCGATGGAAGGTGGAAGAGAGAATGTCTGGGGTGTGTGAGGTCCTTAATTATCCCGCTGCTTCGCCAGGGTAGTGGGAAGTGTAGGCAAGAGTCAGTGGATGGGAGGCTGGTTTGTGTAATGGACTGAGCTACATTCACAACCCTCTGTAGTTCCTTGCGGTCTTGGGCAGAGCAGGAGCCATACCATGTTGTGATACAGCCAGAAAGAATGCTTTCTGTGGTGCATCTGTAAAAGTTGGTGAGAGTCATAGCTGGAGGATTGAGTCCAATTCGTGGCACATTAGGATGAATGTTGAGGCCTTGGAGACAGTGCAGAGGCAATTTATGGGAATAGGAGCAGAGATGAGAGGCTTCAGTTAATGTGGAGAGACTGGAGAAGCTGGGATTGTTCTCCTTAGAGCAGAGAATATTAATAGATTTAGTTGTTCTGTTCAAAATGGTGAGAAACTAATTCAATTGGAGTGTAAAATTGGGCGGATACAAGGACTCGTCATCTACCCATCAGTTTACCACAAGGTGAGCTTAGTTTAAAATTCCATCCTATTACTAACTATCCAAACTCTTCACCATCTGACCCCACATTTTGTGTAAAAGGGTCAGAGGCGAGATTTGGAGAATCTTTCTTGATGCAATGAGTTTCAAAAGGTGAACAAAGAACAAAACAGCATGGGAAACAGGCCCTTCGGCCCAACGAGCCTGTGCCGCCACCTCGATGTTCCCACTTCTACCCATGATCCCTGGCTATGTTTATAGATCTATGCATTGGAACCAAATTTGAGACAATTTAGGGAGAATTTGTTTTGCCAATCAGCCTATAAGCACATCTTTGGGGTGTGGGAGGAAACTGGAGCACCCAGAGAAAACCCATGCATGGATGATGGAAGCAGTTTCAATAATTCCTCTCAGAAAGAAGTTCAGTATATACTTGAAGGGGAAGTAATGTCCAGGGCTATGGGGAAAGTGCTCTGAAGTATTAGGAAGAGCATCAAGTAACAAGAATTATGGTGGGTATGGTAGCACATTGGTTAGCACGGCTGCCTCACAGCATCAAGAGCCTGGATTCAATTCTGGCCTTGGGCGCTCGGGTTTCCTCTCAGTACAAAGATGTGCAAGTTAGGTGGATTGGCCATTCCAGATTGTCCCTTAGGTCCCAGGATGTGGGGGTTAGGAGGATTAATGGGATATAGGGATAGGGCAGGGATTGGGACTGGATAAGATGCTCTGTCAGAGATGACTCGATGGGTTGAATGGTCTCCTTCTGCACTGTGAAGATTCTACAATTCGATTCCATGAAGTAGGATTAACTGGATAATTCTACCAAAGTGTCAGTACAGGCATAGTATCCCTACAATCCAGAAAGTGACTATTTGGCCCATCAAGCTAACATCAACCACAATCCCAACCAGGCCCTATCCCCATAACCCCTTGTATTTACCCTTGTAATCCCCTTGACACTAAGGGGTAATTTAGCATGGCTAATCCACATAAACGGCACATCTTTCAGAGTGTGGGAGGAAACCGGAGCAGACACGGGGAGAATGTGCAACTCCACACAGACAGTGGCCAGAATTAAACCCGGGTTCCTGACGCTGTGATGGGCTGAATAGTCTCCTTCTATATTACAAGATTATTAATTTGCACCATTTGGTCACATTTGACACTTACTGATTTTGATTTTCCACTGGCCGAGAATTATATTCATTGGCGCTCATCATACTGATACCATTGGCTGGTTTATCGAAGTACTGGACCGGCTCCATTTCATTGTGACCTCCATCTGGAACAGTCTTCACCTGAACGAGTAGAAAGGGACAAGGAGTGTGAGTAACTTGATGGATCTCTTACACATAATAAACCGAGCTGCTGTATTTTAATGAGATGAATTGGGAAGAGGATTGCGAAAGACAACAGGGTCAGGGGATAGGTTCGAGTGGGATTAGACTGGGTAGGGTGATGAAGTGTGTGTGGAACCAGGGGGAGGAGAGGGGAAGAGTGGAATTAGACTGGGTAGGGTGTTAAAGTGTATGTGGAACCAGGAGGAGGAGGAAAGGAAGAAGGGGATTAGACTGAGTGGTTTGTGAAGAAAAACTCTAATATGATGGGCTGAATGGCTTGCTTCTATTCTGGACATTCTGTGGTTCAAACCAAAACTTAAACCAAGAAAGATAGTTGTATTTTACATCCATAGCTCATCAGTGGCACAATGATTAGCACTGCTGCCTCACAGCAGCAGAGTCCCAAGTTCAATTCCTGGCTTGGGTCACTGTCTGTGAGGAGTTTGCATGTTCTCCCTGTGTCTGCATGCTTTTTAATCTGGGTGCTCCGGTTTCCTCCCACAGTCCAAAGACGTGAGAGTTAGGTTGATTGGTCATGCTAAATTAATCTTTAGTGTCAGTGGAATTCGCAATATAAAATGTGTGGAATTACAGGAGTAGGGCCTGGGTGGGATGTAGTCGGTACAGACTCAGTGGGCCGAATGTGCTGTAGGGAGCCTAGGATTCGATTCATGTTACATCCCTGAATTAGTCAGAGCAACTGATCAATTAATGTGTTTGGCACTGGGTTGCTGGACTAAGGAACGTTGTCCAGGATACCAGGAGATTACACTGTGCTCTCCATCTCTGCTGACCCTGTACCTTTTAAGAACCCTTTGAAACAGTGGAGCAAGCAGCAGAAGCTCTAGTTTAACATATCTTCTGAAAAGTAGCACCTCTGACTGTGCAGCACTCACTGTTGACCTGGATTATTGACTCAATTCTCTGGAGTGAAATGTGGCCTCACCACCATCAGATTCAGAGGTGAGATTGCTGTCCTCGGAGCTAAACAAACATTTAGCTGTTATCTCAAACAAACACTTGCATTTTTATAGCACCTTTAATGGGAGAAAACATTCCATTGTGCCTCAGAGGAGCAATTATCACTCAACATCTCACTACAAAGAGATATTTGGACAGATCAGAGAGGCAGCTTTTAAAAAGCTCCTCAAGAAAGAGTGAGGGGTGGAGGGTTGGAGACGTTTGGGGAGGGAATTCCAAAGTTTAGGGCCCAGAGAAGGGGAGGCATGGCCCACAATGACAGTGATGGTAAAGGGGGACATTGATGAGGCCAAAGCAAGAGGATCCTTCCATATCTCAAAGGGTAGTGAGGCTGGACGAGGTTACAGAGGGCTTTGAAAACATTTGAATTCTAGAATCAAGGTATTACCCTCCATGAGCCACATTCCCTACTCTCTCCTGGGACTGGTTTTAGTGTGGATTACTGGCTTTGTGCCTCAACCAACTGCAGCCCTTCCCTGTGAGTGAAACTAAACAGTGAGTGATAATGGACTATTCAACCTTACAGCTCAGCCCAGTAGTCAGGCTGGGTATCAGCTTGATGCCACTGGAGAGCAGTCAGGAATATTAACCCTGACCTGTTCTCATTCTCAATTCTGCTGCTATTGATCAAGTCAAGATCAGCTGATTAAACCTGGGATTGTCCATTAATCAAATTCAGGGGAGTGGCAGAGCTTCCATTCTACAATCGAGCTGTTGTTTATTGGTGTGTGGACTTGACTCAGTCCTACAAATAATTGTTGTTTCAAACACAGATCTCAATGAGTTGTGTAACGCACTTCTGTGCGAGAGTCAGAGCGATACTGACCTTCCCTAACATTCTAACCCTAATATCATCCCAGAACTGGATTCTCACTTCATTCTTAAACCAAGACCACCCAGGTCCCCATGTCCCTCAATCCAACCATCTCTCTTTTAAAAGTTTATTTATTAGTGTCAAATGTAGGCTAACGTTTACACTGCAACGAAGTTATGGTGAAAATCCCTGAGTACCCACACTCTGGCACCTGTTTGGGTACACTGAGGGAGAATTTAACATGGCCAATGCATCCTAACCAGCACATCTTTCAGACTGTGGGAGGAAACTGGAGCACTCGGAGGAAACTCATGCAGACATGGGGAGAACATGCAGACAGTGACCTAAGCCAGGAAACAAACCCGGGTGCTGAGACGTAGTAGTGCCAACCACTTACACAGTGTAATTCACTTACAGTCAATTTCATAGGTCGTTCCCTATTATATTTTGATTCCTATTTGGATGAAATATTTTGACAAACAACAGAAGCAGGAAGAGGCTATTTAACTCCTAAACTCTGCTCTGCCAATCAATTAGATCAGAGCTGATTTGCATCTAAATCCCATTTCCTTTGCCAACTTTATCGAACAGAAACATCGTCCATTACAGTCACAAAACCCTCCGATACAACTGGTCCATGTTGACCACAGTGCCCTCCCGGCTAGTTCCATTTGCCCGCATTTGGCCCATATCCCTCTAATCCTTTCCCATCCATGTACTTATCCAAATGCTTTTTAAATGTGCTATTCTACCTGCCCCAACCACTTTCTCTGGCACCTCATTCCATTCATGCCCCACCCTCTGTGTGAAGAAGTTGCCCCTCAGGTCTGTTTTAAATCTTTGGCCTCTCATTTTAAACCTGTGCTCTCTAGTTTTTAATTGACCTTCCCTGGGGTAAAGACTAGGACTGTTCACCCTATCTTTGCCCCTCAGATTTTATTCACTTCAATAAAATCAACCTCCATTGTATTAAATTCTAAGGAATAAAGTCTTAGCCTAGATGTCAGGGGGTTGTATTTTACACTGACGGTGGTGGGGGCCTGGAATGCACTGCCAAGTAAGGTGGTTGAGGCGGACACGCTGGGATTGTTTAAGACTTGTCTAGATAACCAATTGAACAGACTGGAAATAGAGGGATACAAACAAATGATCTAGTTGGGCACATGAGCGGCGCAGGCTTGGAGGGCCGAACAGCCTGTTCCTGTGCTGTATTATTCTTTGTTCTTGGTCAAATGCTCCTTATAACTCAACATACCAGTCCTGTAACCTCCTCTAGCCCAAAACTCCAGATCTCTGCACTCTTCCAATGATGGCCTTTTGAACACCCCCAATTTTAATCGTATACCATTGGCAGCTGTTGCATCTGCTGCCTGGGCCCGAAGATCTGGAAACCCCCCTTCCCTCCCCACAACCTCAAAATCTCTCCGTTCTGCTTTCCTCCTTTAGACACTCCTTAATATCTATCCGTTTGGCAAGCTTTTGGAACCCTGCCCTAATATCTCCTTTGGTGTCTCAGTATCAAATTCTGTTCGATGATCATTCCTGTTAAATGTCTTGGGACGTTTTATGAAGTTAAGAGGTGTTATATAAATGCAACTTGCTGTTGTTTTGTTGAGTTTTACAATGGGGTTAGGTGGGGGACTGATGTACCCTTGCAGAGGGAGGGCACTGACGGCTCAAGCCTCTGATTCTCCCAGCTACATCACTGCTCACCCCCACCATTTCCCCTAGTCACTGCTACCTGATTTACCGTGTCCATTTCTGCTATTTAGGCACGTTGATGTTTCAAGTGCCTTAACCCTTTAAAATAAAGACGACTTGTGTTAAGCAGAGATCTGTAAACTGGTCAAAGGGGCTCTGGACTCAACCTGAAACAGCAGCAATTAAACAGTGACCCTTAGCTGACCTTCCAGCTCAGGTTCTGTGGTCTTGTTGACATCATGGTAAAACTGCATGAATTGGGTGAACAGTAGGAGCTGTTTAATCGCTCACAATGAGTGACGTGACTGAGTGAAACCAAAGTTACAATCAGGTTAATGAGTAATTGAGCAGAAACTAAACTTATCAAAATACAAACAGAGTTTAGTGTTATAATGGGGCAATTGGCATGCATTCCAGCTCAACCTTGATAAGACTAGGTGGTGAGTGTGAACTCCTTCAACATGGGCCTTGTTCAATATCTCCCAGCAGCAAACAGCAAGAGCTGGGGGGTGTGGAATCACCGCCATCCAACCCGAGATCCAGCCTGGCGGCATGGTGGCACAGTGGTTAGCACAGCTGCCTCACAGAGCCAGGGACCTGAGCTCAATTCCCGCCTTGGGTCACTTCTGTGTGGAGTTTGCATGTTCTCCCTGTATCTGCATGGGTTCCCTCCAGGTGCTCTGGTTTTTTTCCCATTGTCTTAAAAATGTGCTGGGTTAAGTGCATTGGCCATGCTAAATTCTCCCTCAGTGTACCCGGATAGGCGCCGGAGTGTGGCAACTGGAGGATTTTCACAGTAACTTCATTCAAGGGTCAATGTAAGCCTACTTGTTTCTAATAAATAAGCTTTATTTTTACTCGAAGGTTTCAGCCTGATTAGTGGAGGAATTGCCAGAAGAATAAGGCATGGAAGAGTAACAGTCTGGCAGACTGCTCAGTTGGCATTATCATTGCCCGAATATTCTGTTTGCAGATTAAGATGAGCTCAGGTTCTGCTCACAGTCACAGGCAGGGCAGTAGGCTAGACGTTATAACTGACCTTTCCACTTTAAGCGTGTCTTAGAAAGTTTACATTTGTGGACAACAGGATTTAAACTCACAGTGACATCTCTGGAATTCCCTCTCTAAATCTCTCTTCTCCTTTAAGACACTTCTTAAAATCTACTTCTGATTACCTCACCTGTCCCAATATCTCCTCATGAGGAACAATATCTCAGTCCTTCTGGTGATGAGTCACCATTGGCCTGAAATCTTAACTCTGCTTCAAAGCTGCTGAATATTTCCTGTTCCTGTTTTATGTCTTTGTTTGTTTTACACTTCTGTCAAATTCCCTGGGACATTCTGACCAATGTTAAAAGGTGCTATACAAATGCGTGCTGGTTGACTAATCCACACACCATTCTAAGTGAGGTGTTGAAGGATCACCAGGTGTGGAATGATATTCCCCCACTCTGATTTAAATAATGGAAATTGAGTAACGAAAATTTGAGACTGGTCCATTACTGATGAGTTGCTGTTTTTATAAAGACACTAACATAATAAAATGTGCAGTTTTAAGGGCAGGCGGGTGTGTGAGTTTCATCCTCATGGAGGGGAAAAGCTCGGAATCCGCAAGGTGAGCCTAAATGACAGCATGTCCTTGTGTGTGATTTCAGTTCACCTGCGTGTGTGTGTGCACAGGCCGCTGATAAATCCAGTCACTGACCTCTGTGCCAATTCTCAAACAACAACCGACTTCTAAGTATTTCTATCAGGACCTCAAGTCGAGCAAGATGGGAGGACCAGTGAGTGTTTCTGTTTGGAAGTCTGTACATTGGTATTGGGTCTTTCAGTAGAACAAAGAAAATTACAGCACAGGAACAGAGCCTTTGGCATTCCAACTATGCTGCCTGACTTAACTAAAACCTCCTACCCTTCCGGGGACCATATCCCTCTATTCTCATCCTGTTCATGTACTTGTCAAGCCACCCTTCAAAAATCACTACCATATCCGCTTCCACTACCTCTTCTGGCAACCAGTTCCAGGCTCCTATGTTTTAAGGAATGACCATAAGACTTAGAGCAGAATTAAGCCACTCGGCCCATCGAGTCTGCTCCGCCATTCAATCATGGCTGATATTTTTCTCATCCCCATTTTCCTGCCTTTTCCCCGTAACCCCTGCTCCCCTTATTGATCAAGAACCTATCTATCTCTCTCTTAAAGACACTCAATGACCTGGAATGAGACAAGATCAATAGCTGGATAGGGTTCACGATAACACTGAGTATGCACAAGGCCAAGATGGACGTAGAGTCTATGATACAGGAGGGTGGATGTGTGATTTGGAGGGAAGGGACTGATAAGCCAATTGGACTTTCTCAATCCATGTTTTCTGAAGTTTTATGCATGAGCCTGCTAACTTCTGCCAAATTCTATTCACCAGCGTTGAGGCCGCCTTTAGATTAGGACACAATTGATAGGAAAAGAAAAGTTTAATCTTATTGTGTGATAAATTCAGAATTGGGTCCAACAAGACAGAACACCCCAACTCAATCAAAACCAAAAAAATGCTGGAAAATCTCAGCAGGTCTCACTGCATCTGTGGAGAGAGAATAGAGCCAACATTGTGTGTCTAGATGCAAAATGATCAACTTAACTAAAATCCCTTATCCTTCCGGGGACCATAATGGGATAATGCAAAATGCTGCGGATGCTGGAACCAGAAAAATGCTGGATAACCTCACCCTTTGTCTTCAACTCTGACGAAGGGTCACGTAGACACGAAATGTTGGCTCTATTCTCTCTCCACAGATGCTGTCAGACCTGCAGAGTTTTTCCAGCATTTTTTTGGTTTTGAATGAAATGGGATGTTCTTCTCTCTTGTTGGACCCAATTCTGAATTTATCACACAATAAAGATTAAACTTTTCCTCTCCTATCAATTGTGTCCTCAGTTAAAGACAGCCTCGACTCAATGTTGGTGAACTGAATTTGGCAGAAATTAGCAGTCTCACGCACAAAACTTCAGAAAACATGGATTGAGAAAGTCTAATTGGCTTATCAATCCCTTCCTTCCAAATCCCATGTCCACTCTCCCCTATCATAGACTCTCTACATCCATCCGATCTCCTTCTCAGCCTTGTGCATACTCTGTGCTATCGTGAACCATATCCAGCCGTTGGTCTTGTGTGTTTGGGTAAATGAACTGTGATTCCCAAAATGATTAGAGCAGACTCCAGAAATCCACCAATTGTCAAATATTGGATCCTGGCCATGGAGAACATTCCATTGCTGTCCCTTGCTCCCAATCGCAAGACTCAGCACGTCCTCCATGATATCTGATCTATCTCTCCACCCTCTAATCTCAATATTTATCCATTTTTGCTGGGCTGAACACTACACACCCAGTTCAACCTCAGCAAGTCGTTGTGTGAACTCCTCATTCTAGGAGCCAGCTCGCTCTTAAATTGAAATGGTTTTACTGAGATTCACCAAGTCAGAGCTGACCGATAGTTGAACCAAGAACGCTTCAAGGGCTTGCTTACCCATTCTTCCACATTTGGCCCCACCTCTTCGTCAGCAAGGTCTTTTTCCCAGAGGATATTGGGCTTGCCGTATTTCCAGATTTTCCGTCGCACTCTTTGAGCGAAGAAGGCAATGATACAAAACATCAGCGCCACCAGAAATCCACAAACAATCGCTATAGCCTATCGACAGGAAACAGACAGGGATAGGATTAGCATTGTCTGCATAATGTACACAATTACTCGCAAAACTGTTGATGCTTTTCATTTCCTTTCATTCTCTCAGTCTCTAAACTTCTCTGTCCGTGCCTTTTACACAATCTGAATATGTGGGGGTCTGACCCCGCCACTCCACATCTTGACCCCGCCACTCCACATCACATCTGACCCCGCCACTCCACATCACATCTGTCTCTGCTTTTCTGTTGATGTTTCACTCTTTCCTTCTATTACTCTTTGTCTTGAATGTCTCTCCCTATATTTGTTTCTGTCTGTATCTCTCTGTGAACCGTTGTCTCTTTCTTCTTCTCGGTCTATGTGCCTTAGTCTCTGTCACTCTCTTTCCCAAGTTTCTCAGTCCCTGACTCTTGTTCCTTTCCCTATTTGTGTCTGTATAACTTTTCTTCTTCCTCACTGTCTCTGTGCCAATGTTGTCATTCTTCCTCTCCATTTATCTTTGTGACTCTTTTTATTTCTATCTCTAGATCTCTCTCCATCTTGCTCTGCTTGTGGCTTTATCTTACTCTACTTCTCTGTTTACATCTGTATGCCTTTCAGTCTTTGTCTTTTCCCACTGCTCCCTCTACTCTGTCTTTCCTGTCTCTCAGATTTTCCCGAACACTTTTTCTCATTGTGCCCTGAAAAGAATTCCAGAATGCGTCACAAGGGTCTTATCATTCAAAATTTGACAAAGAAATATACGCATAATATAATAGCTCCAGGAGTCAGCTGTGAAGGAACAGTGCTTTATTACACAAAATGAAATAAAGCATAACCACAAATCTGTGGTGAACACAAAAAGATCTCAAACAGGATAATACAATAATGGACCCGCTCAGGGGCCTGCTTTATATAGGGCTCAATATATGAGTTCCACTTGGTAAGATAATTACCAATCACCAGGGAGCTAATATTCTGAGTCTGACAAAGAGGGCACCGATTCTCCAGGCAAATCCTTGGAGTTATCACAGACAGATGGTCAAAAGCTCAGTTTAAAGAGAAGAATGAAATAAAGATGCACTGATGTTTAGGGATGGAATTCCAGAGTCGGACAGCTGAAGGCCAGCAATGGGAAGGGGTGGGGGAGGAGCGATTACAATCAGGATGCTGAATTGGAGAATTCCAGATACCTTATACAGCTGGAGGTTACAGAGATAGGAAGAGCTGAGGCTTTAAAGGGATTTGAAAACAAGGATGAAAATTTTCAACATTGACGGTTTTCTGAACAGGGTTAACGTAGCTCATTGTATAAACTTCATGTCAAAAACATCTTTGCTCCTTTCCTCATTCTTCTAACAATTTGTTTTATGAAGTCAAGAACTTCATTTCAAACTGATCAATAGCTGACACAGGATTAAAGAAAGCAGTTTCTGAACAGCTGAACAACTCCATTAATAGCAATCTGACTGCAAGCATATTGTTTGGAGAGGATCGAGACCATTCATCTACTTTCTGGACAGGAGCTCCTAGGTCAGACCCTCTTGGCAACTTCTATTTCGGCCAATTATATTTCTAGGTCACCACACACCATGAGCACCTTTCTCCTCTTAACATGGGTCGCTTTGCCCAGTTAAATGCAGATTGGCCCAGCTTAGAGATACCAACTCTGATTGGCTACTTCTTACAGAACTCATTGCATGAGTCTCTCCACCTCCAAATGTCCTACCCCCCCTCACCCCCACCATTGGTTGCCTAACACGGCTATCAACATGATCCACCCACCCCCTTCCCATAGTCAATTACTAGTCAAGGGGCAGTACAATGGCACAGTGGCTAGCACTGCTGCCTCACAGCACCAGGGGCTTGGGTTCAATTCCTAGCTTGGGTCACAGTCTGCACATTCTCTCCGTGTCTGTGTGGGTTTCCTCCGGGTTCCCTGGTTTCCTTCCAGAAAGACGAGCTGGTTAGGTATATTGGCTGTGCTAAATTCTCCCTCGGTGCACCCAAACAGAGTGTGCCGACTGGGAGATTTTCACAGTCACTTCAATGCAATGTAAGCCTACTTGTGACACTAATTGATAAACTTAATTGTTCAACCCACATTTCGCCTCATCTCCAACATCTTTAGAAGGAATAAATGAAAATAGCTAAAAATAAAAATGGAAAAAACTCAGCATCTCAGACAGTGCAGCCTTCCCTTCATCTTGCACTGGGAGTGTCAGCCTGGATTGTGTGTCCAATGGGGCTAAGTAAACCCATGATCTCTGACACAGAGGTGAAAGAGAAAAAGAGCGATAGCACACTGCCCACTAAGACGTGGTTAATCACGGAGTCTGTCTTCATTTTTAGAATCACCATTGAAATGCCTCTACTTCTTTTCCAAATGAATTCATTGACATGTGAATAATTGCTTTCGCCGAGTTCCTGTTCTACTTAAGAAATGCTTTGCTCTCTGATAAAGGTCTCATTCACTAAACAGGACCCACAACTTGCTCACTGAGCGGAGGCTGCTACCAATTTGAACGGATCCAACAGATGGAAACAGTAAATTTTGAAAGGAGTCAGTATCTTGAGAGACTGTAGGTTGGCATGGTGACCTGGAGAGGTTGTGTTTTTTTTCAACACTTTTACTTTGCAGTGCTATTAATTTACTTTCCTCTTGTTAATGATATAAAGTAGAGGAGAATGGGCCACATATCGTTCCACCTGGTTCTGCCTTTCTATAACATCTTCCGTATTAACTCCACTTTCCCATCAAATCTCTTGGTTTCCTTACAAATATGTGAGGTTTTGTGCTTTTCTTGTGATTTTTGCCATTGGTGCTTTCCCAAAGAACATAAAAGCAGTGTTTTACAAAATAATCTCACTGAATATGTAAATGCCACAGAGCCTCTCATCCACTTTGATGAGTTCATTCCAACAGACCTGTGAGGCATGACCAACCTTCTCAAACTTTATTGACAGTTCCCCATCCAGTGAATGTTTTTAGCATCTCTCGTAATTCTGTCTCAAATATTTTCCCCACAGGCCTGGACAGGCTAAGAACTGAATTTGATTCATTCCTACCTTTGTCTATTAAGATTACAGAAGTATCAGGAGTGATCTCGGAATCTACTGATTAGAAGTTGATGTTTATCAGATTTGACTCACTCTGCAGCCAGCAGATCAGTGGCTGATTCAATGTGCTGTCCAACTTGCAACAAGAGTGAACCAAGAATTGGCTTTGAAATGGTGCTTTTTCAAAAATTCATTGATGGAACGTGGGCCAGCATTTATTGCCCATCCTTAGTTGCCCTCGAGATGGTGATGGTGAAATGTGGCCATTTCAGAGGGCAGCAGAGGCAGAGTACAAGAATGAGATGGAGAATCTGGTGAACTGATGCAGCGACAATGATTTCTCGTTCAATGTCGACAAAACAGATAGTTGTTCACTTCAGGGAGCGTAGTGGAGAACATGCCCCTGTCTACAACAATGGGCATGAAGTAGAAAGACTCGAAAGCTTTACCACTGACAACCTGTCCTGGTCCCTCCATGTTGACACTATAGTTAAGAAAGGCCACCAATGCTTCTACTTTCTCAGAAGACTAAGGAAATTTGGCATGTCAGCTATGACCTTCATCAACTTTTACAGATGCACCACAGGAACCATATTTTCTGATTGTATCACAGCTTGGTATGGCTCCTGATCTGCCCAAGATCGCAAGAAACTACATAAGGTCATGAATGTAGCCCAGTCCATCATGCAAATCAGCATCCTATCCACTGACTTTGGCTACACTTCCCGCTGCCTCAGCAAAGCAGCCAGAATAATTAAGGACACCATGCACCCCGGACATTCTCTCTTCCACCTTCTTCTGTCGGGAAAAAGATCCAAAAGTCTGAGGTCACATAACAAATAACTCAAGAATAGCTTCTTCCCTGCTGCTGTCAGATTTTTGAATGGACCTACCTACCTTGTATTATTTTGATCTTTCTCTACACCCTAGCTATGACTGCAACACTACATTCTGCACCCTCCCATTTCTTTCTCTATGAATGGTATGCTTCATCTATATAGCACGTAAGAAACAATACTTTTTACTGTAAATACATGTGACAATAATAAATTAAATCAAATCAGTTGAAGTCAACCACATTGAAGTAGTTCTAGAGTGACATGTAGGCCAGACCGGGTAAGGGCAGCAGATTTCCTTCCCTAAACGACATTAGTGAACCAGATGGGTTTTTTCCTGAAAATTGATAATGGTTTCATAGTCATCAGTAGATTCTTAATTTCATATTTTTTAAATTGAATGTAAATTCCACCATCTGCTGTGGTGGGATTCGAATCCAGAACATTAACTGAGCTTCTGGATTAACTGTCTTGCAATAATACCACTAGGCCATCTCCTCCCCAAAACTGCCTATAATGAAATGATCAATGAGTCTAGCACTTTATTCCAGATTTATTCATTAATTGAATTTAAATTGCTCTTATGGGATTTGAACTCTTGCCTCCAGAGCATCACCCTCTGGGTTACTCGTGCAGCAACACGAGCTCGATGTTGATCAACACCCTGGAGGCACCTCACCATTACACAGCCAATTGGAAAGTGAACAGAACTGTTCATTGGATTCTGGTCAGTCTTTCCTCCTCACATTTGATGATTCGAGAAACAAAGCGAGTGGTTCCGTTGTCTTTTTTTCCCCCTGGGTTGCTCATAGCAACTTTTTTCCAGGAAGAGTTCAGGGCAATCCTAATCTACAGGCACTCACACGAAATTCTGTGCCACTTATTATTGATTTGATTTATTATTGTCACATGTATGAACATACAATGAAAAGTATTGTTTCCTGTGCTTGGCTTTTGGGTTGGAGATTAGATTCAAGTGTACTTTCAAAACTCTTATCTATTTATTGAAGCCTTGCCATGTTGTTAATGCCTTGCAGATATTCCTGCTTGTCTGTCCGCCTTGCCCTGCCAGCTTGATACTCATGAGGTTACATATTCACATGTTGAACGGACCCTTCCTGGCATTGCTCTTCCCTGTTATCAACACCAGATTGCTTCAATTTGAAACAGAAGTATATTACATTCAGTACATCCTCATGTAGGTTATACAGACAAAGCATATCATTCATAGAGAAGGAAACAAAACAGCACAGAATGTAATGTTAAGTCATAGCTAGGGTGTAGAGAAAGATCAACTTAACGTGAGGTAAGTCCATTCAAACGTCTGACAGCAGCACAGAAGAACTGTACTTGAGTCAGTTAGTACGTGACCTCAGACTTCTGTATCCTTTTCCCGACGGAAGAAGGTGGAAGAGAGAATGTCAGGGGTGCGTGGGGTCCTTAATTATGCTGGCTGCTTTTCTGAGGAACTGTGGACAGAATGAACAGACGGGAGGCTGGTTGACTTCTCTCTAGCATGAGACGCAAGTGCTTATTAGCTACCGTCAGCATGGCTTTGTGAGTGGAAAATCATGTCTCACAAATTTGATTGAGTTTTTCAAAGGGGTAAACAAGAAGGTAGATAAGGACATTGCAGTTGATATTGTCTACATGGAATTTAGCAAGGCCTTTGACAGGGTACGCATGATAGGTTGTTCCATAAGGTTAAATCTCATGGAATCCAGGGCGAGGTAACTAAATGGATATAAAATTAGCTTCTTGACAGAAGTTGTAGAATTGTTTTTCAAACTGGAGGCCTTTGACCAGCGATGTGTCTCAGGGATCAGCACTGGGTCAACTGTTATTTGTCATTTATATTAATGATTTGGATGACAATATAAGAGACATGGTTAGTAAGTTTGCAGATGACATCAAGATTGGTGGCATTGTGGACAATGAAAAGAATTATCTCCATTTGCAATGTGATTTTGATCAATTGGGCCAGTGGGCTGATGAATGGCAGATGGAGTTTAATTTAGACAAATGCGAGGTGATGCATTGTAGTAGACTGAATTAGGGCAGGACTTATTCAGCTAATGGTAAGGCATTGGGGAAAGTTACAGAATAAAGAAATCTAGGGGTACATATTCATAGCTTCTCGAAAGTGGACAGAGTAGTGAAAAAGGCATTTGGCATGCTGGGTTTCATAGGTCAGAAAATTGAATACAGGACTTGGAATGCCTCATTGAAGTTTTACAAGACATTTGTAAGGCTACAATTGGAATACTATGTGCAATTATGGTCGCCCTATCACAGAAAGGATGTTATTAAGTTAGAAAGAATGCAGAAAAGATTTACTAGGATGCTACTGGGGCTTGATGGATTGAGTTATAAGGAGAGGCTGGATAGACTGGGACTTTTTCCTCTGGATTGTAGGAGACTGAGGTCTTCTTATAGAGGTCTATAAAATAATGAGGGACATAGACAAGGTAGATAGTCAGAATATTTTCCTAAAGGTAGGAGAGTCTAAAACTAGAGGGCGTAGCTTTAAGGTGAGAGGGGAGAGGGGAGAGATACCAAAGTGTCCAGAGAGGCAATTTTTTTCACACAGAGGCTGCTGAGTGTCTGGAACAAGCTGCCAGAGTTAGTAATGGAGACAGGTGTAATTTTGTCATTTAAAAAGTATTTAGACAAGTACATGGGTAAGATAAATATACAGGGTTACGAGCCAAATGCGGGCAATTGGGGCTAGCTTATAGATTTAAAAAACAGGGCGGCATGGATAAGTTGGGCCAAAGGGTCTCTTTCCATGCTGTAAACTTCTATGACTCTATGCCTACACTGAGATCATTGTTGGACATCTACTGAAATCCCGGCAGAGCTCATGGTGACGTTACTAGAATTTGTCATTACAAGCAGAATGACTAAATACTTGGACAAATTGCAGCTGATCAGAGGTGGTCAATGTGGATTTATGCTTGATAAATCAAATCTGATTAATTTAAGTGAATTATTTTGAAGCTATTAACATATTGTCTAAGGGTGTGTCGGTAGTTGGTATCTGAAAGCATTCAACCAAGTTTCCACATGAAAGATTAGCAAAAAAAAAAGCACAGGTCAGGTATGATGGAATACTGGCCCCCTACCTCCTTCTACACCTCCATCTGGTCGCCCCTCAGCCTTCTCTGTTCCAAACCTCTCCAACCTCTCTTCATAACTTAAAATGTTCCAAGCCAGGCAGCATCCTGGCGAACCTCCTCTGCACCTCCTCCAGTGCAATCACATCCTTCCTATATCCTTGAAGGGGAAGGAGTTCTATTTGTGTTGTATAGAGAATCTTGTTCAGACCCCACTTGGAGTAACTGCATTCTGTTCTGGGATATCACAGCTTGGAAAAGAGATATTAGACCGGAAAGGAGTGAAGCTCAAATACTGCAGAATAATAGCAGGGCCCAAAGGGTTAAGTGATGAAAATCGATTGTATAGACAGAACTAGAAAATCGAGGGGTGATGCAATTTAAGAGCATTAAAGAAACTGACAGGGGCCAAGAGAGAGAAATTATTTCCTCCTGTGGGTCCAGTCCAGAATTTTCAAATTAGAACCAGTGACCAAGAGGTGATATCAGAAATCACGTCTTCATGGAGAGGGGTCAAAATCTGAAACTCTCCCCACGAAAGGTTGTGGATTAAACTCTCATTTATTCTTTCACTGGCTAGAGATGTCGATATCTAGGCCAACTTTTATTGTCCATCCCCAATTATCCTTGGGAAGGGCAATATATGTTGGCCCAGCCAGCAAAGCCTACAGCCCCCGAAAGAGTGAATAAAACATTACTGACACCATTGAAAATGAATAGTCTGATAGGTTCCTGTTGGGTATAGGTGTACACAAAATGCAGCAAAGATGAGTAAGTAGAGTTGAGCTATAGATTAGCCAAGAGTGAAATTATTTATAGAAAAGAATTGAGAGACAGAATGGCCTCCTCCTGATATTCCAATTCTACGATCGAGTTAGTTAATGGAAAGTGAGGCGAAACCAGGATCCTTCCTTGAATGTACAGCTTGTACAGTTCATAATTCAGACATTATGAAATCATAAACTTTATCAAGTTTTAGCAATAAACGTACAAAGAAATACACCACACCAACAATAAACTGTGACTCACCTCCTGTGGATCCACAACACAATAGTGATATAGATATTGATTAGTCATCATCATGCCACCTCCAGTTGTGTAGATCTGGCTGCACAACATCCTGATTTGAGAATAGTACATTGATCCTCCACTTCCAGCCATGGGGTTGACCCCCATGATGTATACAATACTGGCAATCAGCTCCAACCCACCCAGAATAACGCTGAATATCAGCAACAGCAGGTAGAACTTCCGGCTCCTGGAGCTCTGGGACTTGCTGACACTGGCAATGAAGAAGGCCAAGGCAACGATAAAGGAAATGGCTGCCATTGCAATCATGAAGCCAGTGGCAGCCCTGGGGTCAGTGCGACCGCTATAACCATAACCCATCCCGGGGTAATAGCCTCCTCCGTACCCTCCTCCGTACCCTCCTCCGTACCCTCCTCCGTACCCTCCTCCGTACCCGGGGTTAAATCCGCCTCCCACTATTCCACCCATGCCATAGCCGTAACCATACTGCCATTGCAGTGTTGATGCCACGCAAGCAAAAGTAGCGAGGCAGAGGATCACCACAATGCCCTCTAAAATACGGATGATCCCTGGTGGGGAGCTCCATTTGTAGAAGTGCTGTGGCTTACTCTCAATGTAGTAAGACCCTGGAGGTGGGGAACGCATGTCAATTTCATAGCTTGTCATAGAGGGTCTATGTAGGAAGGGCTGGTTGAGATGGTTTGGGCTATACGCGGGTGGGCTCCCCAATGGCCGGCCCTCATACATCGTGACGGTAAATCCCAGGCAATTGTTTAAAGGTGGTTGATGAGATCTGTAAATGAATATAAAAAGGAAAACTGCATCAATAAAGTCAACAATACCACATCAAGAGATGGTGACAGTAGCTAAGACTGAATCTGTGTGTTCTACAATGTCTCACGTATAAACATGTTCCATAACCAAGCTAAATTAACTTGGATTAAAGTTACTCAGCAAATCACTCTGCTTAAATTCACATTCACCCTCTTTCAACTTGCTTCAGATTATAGATGCTAAGTAATGCAAGACATTGGGTGTGAACGATCCCAGTGTCCACTGGTGAAAAGGTTAGCATCACAGACCTGGACACTGGCTGACTCCAACAGGTGAGAGATCGGATCTGAACAAATTAACCAACAAAGAATTTTCAAACTAGCTAAATTGGAATTCAATGCAAGTCACAAAGAAACACAGCACAGAGGGAAACCATTTGGCCCAAATGCTGCCTCTTTGAAAAAGATATCCAATTATTTCCAGTCCTTTAGTCTGTCCCTATTATCTTTCAAACTAACCATGGAATAAAATAATTGGCTACTAGGTCTTGATGCTATTTAACAAATTTAACTTCATATGAGTTTAAAGTCAAGTCATTGTCTACCAAAACAAATCTGCTCTTTACTTAGTCTTGACTATTTTTTAATTGAATATAATTTGCCCTTATGGTTGAGTGAGTTTGTCAGATTTAAATCAGTAGTGGCTTTGTTTGTTAATTATTTATTAAGGATACTTCCAATGTTGCTAGTCATTGACAAAACTTAACTGCTGCAACAGACAGGGACCATTTACCAAGTCAGCCTGTATCTGTAGAGAGAGTAGTTTAAGCTTGTTGGTTATTTACTTAACTTAAACTATTTTAGAACTCTTAGCTTTTTTCAAACTAGTTTTAACATTGCACGTTCCTTTTCAAACCTGCTTGTTCATTGGTTTCCTCAAATTAAGTATTACTGGAAACAGTCAAGTGGAGATCGATCCTTTCATTTCACCTTCTGCTGACGTTATTGAAAGAGTTACCACTTTTTCACTTTCCTCTTCACTAGTGTTCCCCTGGAAGGAAGCCCGTCACCCTTACTCAGTCTGGACTTCAATGTGACTGTAATCCCATACCAACTTAGCTGGCTCTGTTCTGACGTGACACTAAAACTTCCTTAACATCCTGGTGGGTTATTACCAACCACAAGCTCAACTGGACTAGCTGTATAAATACTGTGGCTACAAGAGCAGGTCAGAGGCTGGGAATCCCATGGTGTGTAACACACCTCCTGACTCCCAAAGATCATCTACCATCCAGATGGCATAACTCAGGAGTGTGATGGAAAACTTTCCTTGATGAGGGCAGCTCCAACAACACTCAAAAGGTTCAACACCATCCATGGTGACACAGTGGTTAGCATTGCTGTCTCACAGCTCCAAGGACTCGGGTTTGATTCCCAGCTTGAGTCACTGTGCGAAGTTTGCACATTCTCCCTATGTATGCATGGGTTTTCTCTTGGTGCTCCGGTTTCTTCCCACAATCTTAAAGATGTGCTGATTAGGCACACTGGACATGCTAAATTCTCCCTCAGCTACCCAAGGTACATTTAAGAAGCCGAAACTGCAATAAGGAACAATGAGCATGGATTCCAAAGGTCATGTTTGACCAACCTTATTGGACTAAGTGTGGAATGTGACGACTCGGGGATTTTCACAGTAACTTCATTGCAGTGTTAATGTAAGCCTACTTGTGACGCTAATAAATAAACTTTAAACCATCCAGGACAAAGCAACCTGCTTGATTGCAACCCATTCTATAAATATTCACATTCTCCACTATGGAAGAACAGTGTAGTCATGTGCAACATTTACAAGATGTACTGAAGAGGTCTCTCCAAGATTCCTTAGCAGCACTTTCCAAATCCATGGACACTACCATCTACCTGGGAATACCCCACCTGGAAGTTCCTCTCCAAGTCACTCACTATCCTGACTTGGAAATGTATTAGTTTTCCTTCACTGTCCTGGAACTCCTTCCCTAACAGCGCTGTGGGTGTACCTACACCATTCATAGACTGCAGCAGTTCAAGGAGGCAGCTCACCACCACCTTCTCAACAGAGGCAGAAAGGAACAATAAATGCTGGCTGCTTCAGAGATATTTTTTCAAGTGATGTCAGCCTGGATTATGGACTCCGGTTTCTGGAGTCAGACTTTGAAATAAGGATTTCCTGAATCTAAAGAACCAGAATGCTAGTCATAGAATCATAGAACCCTACAGGGCAGAACAAGGCCCCTCGGCACATCGAGTCTGCACCAAACACAATCCCACCAGGCCCTACCCCCACATCCCTATATATTATACCTACTAATCCCTCTATCCATGCATCCCCGAATACTAAGGGGCAATTTCTTAGCATGGCCAATCAACCTAACCCGCACATCATCACCTTCCCTTCATCACAACTGACACCTTCATCCTCAATCCAGGGTCAGTAGATTCCTGAACTTCCAACTCATCCCATTACAAAACACAAAACACAGGAATTCCTTGGGATTTGCAGGCTTGAGGAATGCGCCCGGTACATTCAGATGGTAATCTGGTTAAATTATAGATACTAGGAACAGATTAGAAATCTCTTGTGATATAAACCCTCTGTCCGGACTGCAACTCTCACACACTCCCAATCCAATCTACTCTAGTACAGCTCCTGATTCTGGGTTGTAAAACATTAAAAAAAAACTGCCCTGAACCGCTTGCAGTAATTTTGTTCCAGAGAGCTTCCAGTGTTAGTGAAAACTATTTAATTTTAACCTTCCCAGAATGATTAACAAACTGATTCTTTTAACACCAACGGAGGGGTGAAAAAAGTGATACAACAAATCACAGCATATATGAGATTGCCCCCAAATCCTGAAACTAAATGGAAACACTTCTGTAAAATTCAAGATTTTTATCAATTGTCAGAAATTAATCGTGGTTTCTGAATCCCAACACACGCATACTAAAGAAACTGTTTCATTTTCAGGGCGATGACATTTATACATTTAATAGTCTCCCAGTGAATAAGATTCTTTGTCTCTCTGCTACCAGTAATTCCCAAATTGCAACATTTGCATAACTATTCCCTCTCTGAGTCACTCACCTACAGTAAGCACCTGTTCAACTTTTTTTAACTGTTCTAGTCTCGTTTGCGCACTTTAAAAATTTGCTTATAATTACCATGGCAACTGTGGAGATTTAAAAGCAGACAAAAGTAAAAATCTTCAAAGGTGCGAAAGTCCCAGAGAGTCACTCTGTCCTTACCTTTCCCACTCGCTCAGGCTGGGCTCCCTGCGGGGATTTGCTTTCCTTTAATCAGACTTGTTCTCGGGGCGGGGAAACAACGTTTGATTCTTCCTGACCCAGTCAGGAATCCCTAAATCCAGGCAGCTATATCCCACATCCAATACTGTTCTTGCAAGCCCAGGAGTTTGACACGCACCCAGCCAGTCTCTCGGGGTGAATCCAGCACTCAAGACTCTAGTCCCGTTACTGAAAGAAAATGGCAGCGAGGAAAGGTTAATCATTCACCCGAGAGAAACACACACGGCAGTCTGACAGAAGGCGAAAGTTCAAGATCACTCATTCTGACTTCCCCTAAATCCTTCCTGCTGCAGCAACTCAGTGGAAGGGATTAAATTCCCCTCCCCCTCTCATATTTACAATAATACAGAATCAAATAATCCGGCAGAAACGGATTTAAAAACCATTTCACCTCTCCACCTGTGCAAACTGCAATAACCAACCTCACACACAATTACACAGGACTTTATTGATTTGTGTGTATCAAAGTCCCAGAGTAAATGATCAATTACTAATTCTAAAAATAAATCTATAAACCAAACAGTACAGATAAGGATTTGCTAGTCCTGTGTTTATACTAATGCACAGACATAAACAAGGAGCTCAAAGAGACACTTACCTACACACACAAATTCCACACTCACACCGAAACTACACTGGCACACCGAAACTACACACAGACACACACACAGAAATTCCACACTCACACTGAAACCACACACACACACACACAGAAACTCCACACTCACACAGAAATTCCACTTTCACATAGAAACTACACACGTAGAAATTCCACACTCGCACTGAAATTACACACACACAGAAATTCCACACTCATGCAGAAACTACACATACACAAACTACACACACACACAAATTCCTCACACAGAAACCACACACAGAAATTCCACATTCACACTGAAGCTACACACACAAACTGCACACACAAAAATTCCATACACAGAAATCACACACACACAAATTCCACACTAACACTGAAACTGCAGACACACACGTAGAAATTCCACACTCACACTGAAATTACACACACACACAGAAATTCCACACTCATACAGAAACTACATTTACACAAACTGCACAGACACAAATTCCTCACACAGAAACCACACACACAGAAATTCCACACTCACACAGAAACTACACACACAAACTACTCACACAAAAATTCCATACACAGAAATTCCACATTAACACTGAAACTGCACACACACACACACACACACACAGACATGTACAGAAATTCCATACTCACACAGAAACTACACACACAAATTACATATACACAAATTCCATACACTGAAATCACATACACAGAAATTCCACACTAACACAGAAACTGCACACACACACACAAATTCCACATATATACAGAAACTACACACACACATTCCACACACAGAAACTACACACATAGAAACTATGCACACACACAAAGAAATTCCACATTCAATTAGAAACTACACACACAAATTCCACATACAGAAACTACACACAAAGAAACTAAACACACACACACACACACACACACAGAAATTCCACATTCGTACAGAAACTGCACATACAAATTCCACACACACAAATTACGCACACAGAAATTCCACACTCACACAGAAACTATACACACATACAAAGATATATAAAAATTCAGCACATAAATACACATAAACTCTACACACACAGACATAATCTACAAACATATACTAAACAAACATAAACTCCACACACACACACACACACACACACGCACACAAAACTCCATACACAAACACACATATATAATGCAGAGGCACACAAAAACTTGACATACACATACAAGAACTCTGCAAACACACACATATTCCATTTCAGAGACTTGGGTAGAGCAGGGACAGGAATGGATGTTGCAGGTTCCGGGGTACAAATGCTTTAGTCGGAGTAGAGAAGGAGGTAGAAGGGGGGGAGGAGTGGCATTATTGGTCAAAGACTGTATCACGGTGATAGAAAAGAAGTTTGATGAGGACTTGTCTGTTGAGGTAGTATGGGCTGAGATTAGAAACAGGAGAGGAGAGGTCACCCTGTTGGGAGTCTTTTACAGACCTCCTAATAGTTCTAGAGAGGTTGAGGAAAGGATTGCGAAGTCAATTCTGATTAGGAGTGAAAGTAGTAGGGTAATTGTGATGGGGGACTTTAACTTTGCTAATATTGATTGGAATAGCTATAGCTCTAGCTCGTTAGAGGGGTCAGTTTTCGTACAGAGTGTGCAGGAAGGTTTTTTGACTCAGTATGTAGATAGGCCAACTAGAGGTGAGGCTACATTGGATTTGGTGCTGGGCAATGAGCCAGACCAGGTGTTAGGCTTGGAAGTTAGTGAACATTTTGGTGATAGTGACCACAATTCGGTTACGTTCACCTTAGTGATGGACAGGGATAGGCATGAAGCTGGGGGCAGTAGTTATAGCTGGGGGAAGGGTAATTATGAGGCCATCAGGAGAGAATTAGGGTGCATAGATTGGACTAGGAAACTACAGGGACTGGGAACATCTGGAATGTGGAGCTTATTCAAGGAGCAGCTGCTGCGAGTCCTTGATAAGTATGTCCCTGTCAGGCAGGGAGGAAATGGTCGAGTAAGAGAACCTTGGTGTACGAAAAAAGTTGATTTGCTGGTTAAAAGGAAAAAGGAGGCTTATGTCAGGATGAGGCTTGAAGGCTCAGTTAGTGCAATGGATAGCTATAGATTAGCCAGGAAGGAGCTAAAAAGTGAATTGAGGAGAGCTAAGAGGGGACACGAGAAGATGTTGGCTGATAGGATTAAGGAGAATCCTAAAGCTTTCTTTCGATATGTTAAGAATAGAAGATTGGTTAGGGCAAGATTAGGGCCAGTCATAGACAGCAGTGGGAAGTTGTGCGTGGAGCCTGAAGAGATTGGTGAGGCACTGAATAAATATTTCTCTTCGGTATTCACGCAGAGTGCTGGAAATGTAGCTATGGAGAACACTGAGGTACAGGGTTGCAAATTGGGAAGTATTGTAGTAGATAGGGAGGATGTGTTAGAAATTCTCGAGGGTTTGAAGTTGGATAAGTCCCTGGGCCGGACGGGATTTACCCTAGGATTCTCTGGGAGGCAAGAGAGGAGATTGCAGAGCCTCTGGCTCTGATCTTCAGGTCCTCGTTGGTTACGGGTGTGGTTCCGGAGGACTGGAGGATAGCGAATGTGGTCCCATTGTTTAAGAAGGGGAAGAGAGACCTTCCAGGGAATTATAGGCCAGTGAGTCTTACTTCTGTTGTGGGCAAGGTATTGGAGAGAATTATTAGGGATAGGATTTATAGTTATTTAGAGAGAAATGAATTGATTGGGGATAGTCAGCATGGTTTCGTGAAGGGTAGGTCATGCCTTACTAACCTCATTGAGTTTTTTGAGAAAGTGACCAAAGAGGTGGATGGGGGTAAGGCGGTTGATGTAGTATATATGGACTTTAGTAAGGCGTTTGATAAGGTGGCCCATGGAAGACTTCTACAGAAAATGCAGATGTGTGGAATAGAGGGTGATTTAGCTAATTGGATTAGGAATTGGCTGGCAGATAGAAGACAGAGGGTGGTGGTTGATGGGAGATATTCATCGTGGAGTTCGGTGACGAGTGGTGTGCCTCAGGGGTCTGTTTTGGGGCCCCTGCTGTTTGTAATTTTTATAAATGATCTGGATGAGGGTATTGAGGGATGGATCAGTAAATTTGCAGATGACACTAAAGTCGGTGGCGTGGTAGATAGTGAAGAGGGGTGTTATAGTTTACAGAGTGACTTGGACAAGTTGCAGAGCTGGGCCGAGAGGTGGCAAATGGAGTTTAATGTGGAAAAGTGTGAGGTAATGCACTTTGGCAGGAACAATAAATGTGTAGAGTATAGGGCTAATGGTAGGGCTCTTAATAGTGTTGAGGAACAGAAGGATCTTGGTGTATGTGTCAATAGATCCCTGAAAGTAGGCAGTCAAGTGGATAAAGTTGTTAAGAAGGCATATGGAGTCTTAGCTTTTATTGGTAGGGGGATTGAATTTAGGAGCCGCAGCATCATGTTGCAACTGTACAAAACTCTAGTGCGGCCGCACTTGGAGTATTGTGTGCAGTTCTGGTCGCCACATTATAAGAAAGATGTGGAGGCATTGGAGAGGTACAGAGGAGGTTTACCAGGATGTTGCCTGGTATGGAGGGCAGGTCCTATGAAGAGAGGTTGAAGGATTTGAGGTTGTTTTCGTTAGAAAGGAGGCGGCTAAGAGGGGATCTTATTGAAGCATATAAGATGATTAGAGGTTTAGATAGGGTGGACAGTGATAGCCTTTTTCCTAGGATGGAGAAAGCTAGCACGAGGGGACACAGCTTTAAATTAAGGGGTATGAGTTATAGGACGGATATCAGAGGTAGGTTCTTTACTCAAAGAGTGATTAGGGAGTGGAATGCCCTGCCTGCAGCTGTTGTAGATGCGCCAAGTTTGGTGGCGTTTAAGAGGTTAATTGATAAGTATATGGAAGAGAAGGGAATGGTTTAGTTTGGAGGGGCATTGCTTTTTATTTTGGTCGGCACAACATCGAAGGCCGAAGGGCCTGTTCTGTGCTGTAATGTTCTATGTTCTATGTTCTATATAAACTCTACACACTGATGCACAGAAACTACACACACACACATGCTACACACACAAAGTCTACAGACTCAGAAATTCCATATGCACAGACATACATACAGAAAGCTACACTGATGCACAGACAAAAATGCACACACACACACACACACCACACACACACACACACACACACACACACACACACACACACACACACACACACACACACACTAGGGAGATTTTCTGGCCTCACTGCACCAGGCATAGATTGTGTCAATGCTGGAAAATTTTGTGCAGTCCTAAAAATTAACTCCAAATATGGTACCAAACAGTTTGCAATTGTCCCAATCTCTTTCTAATGACTCAAACCGGATTGTGTACAGTCTTCATAAGACAAACCCCTCAGCTCTGGAATCAATCTAGTGAATCTCCTCTGATGCAATTCCATCTCTCCTCAAGTAAGGAGACCAAAACTGTTCACAGTACTCCACATGTGGTCTCACTAATGCTTTGTTCAGCAGCAGAAACACTTTACCGCTTTTATATTCCATTCCTTTAGCAATAAGTGCCAAGATTCTATTTGCCTTCCTTATTACCCACTGTATCTGCAAACTAGCTTCCTGTGATTCATGTACAAGGACACCCAGATCCCTCTGCACTGAACCACTCTGAAGTTTCTCTACATTTAACTAATAATTTGTCTTTGTACTTTTCCTATCGAAATGGAAAACCTCACACTTATGCATGTAAACTTCATCTGCTACATTTTGGCTCATTCACTTAACCTATCCATTCGTAAATTCTTTATTTTGATATCACCATTTACAGTCCCGTTTATTTTTCATCTAAATGTTAAAGGAATGGACTTTTCCTGAACTTTTCCAAGGACACTCTGTCACTCACTATATGAGGGGATCAAAAATCCCCAAATATTCTCAATCTGTTTGACACTTATACAAGTAGAAGCATATTTAAGTTTTAATATTTGATTATTCCTTTAGTTTAATTATTTCTTGCATAATAACCTCATGAATCTGGTCACAAACCTTCAGGGTGGGTACATTATAACCCCAAACCCTTTGCCTTCTTAGCAGCCTTGAACCCTCTGGGCGTTGACTCGACCATAAGTATCAAGTTATATTGACATTGAAAACATCTGCAGATACGCGTGCAATATTGACCTTGGTATATACACACAGGAGTTGAAACTGGGCCCGCCAACAGTTAAAGGGCCAAATAAGGCCATTAAAAAACTGATTGACCAAGATTTGGCCCGTATGATCAAACAGGGCAGGCGGGTGTTATGTATTTATTAGCTTGTTATCCAAGGGTGGGATAGAAGGTCCTGGAGCACAGGCATGTTCATTGTGATCTTGTTGTTGTCATATTTCTGAGTTTTACCAGATTTCTTCTTGATTTCACTTTGAAACTGGTTCACCAACAAACCCCCATGCCAAAATTCGATCAAAACAGGTCAATCTGTACTGACCATGACCTTTACAAAAGACGTCCGCCTTGAAAGTCCACGGTCATTCGAGATATTGCCATTGTAATTATGGGGAGGTGGTTGATGCAGAGGGGAGTGGGTGGGGAGGGGGTGGTGGTGGGGTCTTGAGCTGAGGGAGGGGCTCTCCGAATGTCAGACTCCACATCAGCCACACCTTTGTTATGACCCGGTTTACACATACTGCAGGATTGTCATTGGCAGTTTCCCAGCTAGTTCAGCACTGGCTATTGGATATGACCTGGCCCCTGCATAATTCACATCAGCTTTTTAAGAAGGATTCCCTCACTAAAGGGAACAAACACAATTTGTTTGCAGCCTCCGGCACCTCCTCCCTCATTCTCCACAACCCCCCCACTCTCCCCCAACACTGGCCACTCGCTCTCACTGGCCATCTCAGCTGGACAGTCCAGCGCTGCTGCATTAGCAGTTTTTTTATTTCAAATATATACTTTACTCATAAAAAAAACTCTCAAATAAACCATTGCAAAATGACATATCAAAAAATTACAAACAGTGCAAAAAAAGAACTGGAGGATAGCAAACGTAGTACCGTTGTTTAAAAAAGGTCAGAGGGATCACCCAGGGAACTATAGGCCGGTGAGCTTGACTTCAGTTATAGGTAAGCTAATGGAGAGGATCCTTAGGGACAGGATGTATGAGCATCTGGAGCGCTGCGATCTGATCAGGGATACGCAGCATGGCTTCGTCAAGGGGAAGTCTTGTCTTACAAATCTAGTGGAATTTTTTGAAGAAGTGACAAAAACAGTTGATGAAGGACAGGCTGTTGATGTCGTCTACATGGATTTCAGTAAGGCGTTTGACAAGGTTCCTCATGGTAGACTGATAGAGAAGGTGAAGGCGCATGGGATACAGGGTCGGGTATGTAGATGGGTCGAGAACTGGCTCGGGAGGAGGAGACAGAGGGTAGTAGTGGAAGGCTCTTTTTCCGGCTGGAAGCCTGTCACTAGTGGAGTGCCACAAGGCTCAGTACTAGGTCCTCTTCTATTTGTGGTCTACATAAACGACTTGGAAGTAGGGGTAGGTGGTGAGATCAGCAAATTTGCTGATGACACCAAGATGCTTGGATTGGCGGGTACAGAAGAGCAGTGTCAGGCAATACAACAGGACATAGACAGGTTGGTAGATTGGGCAGATAGATGGCAAATGGAATTTAATCCGGAAAAATGCGAGGTGATGCATTTTGGTCGGAAAAATGTAGAAGAGAATTATAGGATAAAAGGTAAAACTATACGGAGCATAGAGACGCAGAGAGACTTGGGGGTGCAGGTTCACAAGTCTCTGAAGGTGTCCTCACAGGTGGAGAAGGTGATAAAGAAGGCGTATAGTATGTTAGCTTTCATAGAAAAGGGTATAGAATACAAGAGTAGGAGTTTGATGTTGCAGTTGTATACAACTTTGGTTAGGCCTCACTTGGAATACTGCGCCCAGTTCTGGTCTCCGTACTATCGGAAGGATGTGGAGTCCTTGGAGAGAGTGCAGAGGAGGTTTACCAGGATGCTGCCTGGTATGGAAGGACTGTCCTATGAGGAACGATTAGATAGACTGGGGTTGTTTTCCCTTGAAAGACGTCGGCTTAGAGGGGATCTCATAGAGGTGTATAAGATTATAAGGGGTATAGATAGAGTAAATGGAGGTAAACTTTTTCCACCTTTAGAAATGGATAGGACGAGAGGTCATGGCCATAGGGTGAGGGGGGCTATGTATAGGACGAATATTAGAGGGCAGTTTTTCACACAAAGGGTAGTGGGGTGTGGAATGCACTGCCGAGTAAGGTGGTGGGAGCAGGCACGCTGGGGCTGTTTAAGGGTCTCTTGGACAGCCACATGAGCGGTATGCAGATAGAGGGATATATTAGGACTGTTTAACTACGGCTTTTTTCCACAGGTAATTCGGTCCATACTTGACCAACATTGAGCATGCATTCGGCAGGTGGTGCGGGTACAGCTCTTGGATGTTGATTCATGGGTTGCCTGGTACCTCATGTCGTAAATGAGTGCTTTATGTGGACCATCTGAAGGGCACCATGACAGCTCAGAGACTATCGATGTGGCTGTGCAGACACTTGGAATTGGGCCGGTGTCTGCGGGAGTTTGCGCGTTCTCCCCGTGGTTGCGTGGGTTTTCTCCGGGCACTCCGGTTTCCTCCCACAACCCAAAAATTCGCTCTTAGGCTGATGGGGAAACAAATTGTCCCTATGGTGAAAATTTTCCATATTAGGAATAATATATATATTATTATATAGGAATATTAAAATAGGATAATGTATTTGCTACTATATAGTATGACGGCAGCGCGGGCTCGTTGGGCCGAAGGGCCTGTTTCCCGTGCTGTGTTGCTTAATAAAAAAAAAATAAAAGTTATTTTTACAGTACCATACGATGCTTATTTACATGACATTCTATTTATTACATATCATTATTTTAAACTATATACATTCATCAGATTTCACTGGGTACTGTTGTTTTTTTCAGATTAGCACACAGTAACGCAGACTGAGGGTGTTCTGCAGTTACCGGGCCCTCGATTTGCCTCGGTTGAAAGGCTTTAGACAGTAATCTCTCCCCATTGTGCTTTTACAGTGGCTGCCCCAAGCTTGAGTGCTTCCCTCAGCAGGTCATCCTGGACTTTGGAATATGCCAGTCTGCAACACTCGGACAAATCTTTCAACTGGAAGATCAGTGAGTTTCGGGTGGACCAAAGTGCATCCTTCACTGAGGTGATGACCCTCCTGTGGGACCAGATGCACCTTGGATGGCAATATGTGTGCCACATCTCTCTGGGATTCAGTATGATTCAGTCATGTTTCTTCAGAAGGAACTCTTCAAAATGCAGCTAATGAAACAACAACAAAAACTTACTCCAACTTATAAATCAAAGAACGGGTTTAATAAAGGCACATCATTACTCCAAACTTGGGGCCTCACCCTAGGCCACTCCAAGCTTCTCATAACTCTGAATAGTTCCTTACTTATAGTGAATCAATTGGTCAGCTGATTACTACATTACTCTGTGACTGGTTCCATGGTTTACTGGGTCAGCTGACCCTTACATCTTGTTCCCATTGGTCACATTGCATTCAACACAAATTTGTCACTGGTTACATTCTAACGGGTCACGGGTTCAAGTCCCAGTCTGGTGAGTTGAGAACATAGGTGTGCAGTCCTGAGAGAGTGCTACACTGCCAGTGCTCGTGTGAGATGCAAATCTGAAACCATCACCAGAATTCCACCACCCCACCTGCCATGGGAAGTGGAACAGGCGAGGGGCAATGGGAAAGTCCTCTGATCTCGGGCAAGATTTTCCAGTTTTGGGGGTCAAGTGAGGCTGCCCCATGTCTACCCTCTCAATAAAAGATCTGATATCGCTGTCCATGTAAGCTTGCTATGCACAAAGTGGTCGGCCATTTCAGAAAGCAGGAAGGCAGTCTGCGATGTCCTGAAGGTCACAGGGAAATGCTTTTCATTCTTTTTTCCTTTGTTCACTGATGTCTGTAGACGAAGCCCCCTTCCAAACTCCCCCTCCACCCATTGCTTCCTCCCTGCTGTCACAAAATTGAGTTAGATCAGTGGCAGATGCCAGGCTAGACCTAAAGAGTCTCAAGGTGTGTAATTCAGAGCGACAATACACAAATACATTAAGTCAATGAAGGTTTTAGCCAAGATCAGTTCACAGCCCAGAAGTTGCAGGATTAAGCACAAATTTACTCCCATGTTGCAGGACCTCTCTATTTTCCCAATGGAAGTTGAATTGAAGTTACCAAAGTTCTGGGGGATACAACTGAACCCGGCATCCCCTCATCACAGAGCTGACCGAACCAATCCACAGTCCACACAGCGAAGGCCCTCCAGCACAATATCTTATTTTTCAGGAAAGTTGAGGGAAGTAGGTTCACATCCGCTCCCACACAATAGAATCATAGAACTATACAGTGCAGAAAGAGGCCCTTTGGCCCATCGAGTCTGCACCAACCACAATCCCTACCTCCATGTTCTTATATATTATTACTCACTAACCCTTCTAATCTAAGCATCTTAGGACACTAAGAGCAATTT
This sequence comes from Sphyrna mokarran, assembly GCA_024679065.1. Classification (NCBI taxonomy): domain Eukaryota; kingdom Metazoa; phylum Chordata; class Chondrichthyes; order Carcharhiniformes; family Carcharhinidae; genus Sphyrna; species Sphyrna mokarran. The sequence continues at coordinate 13,065,340 of JAGIQG010000026.1, read as the reverse complement.
TAGCATGGTCAATCTACCTAACCCGCACATCTTTGGACTGTGGGAGGAAACTGGAGTACCCAGAGGAAACCCACACAGACACAAGGAGAATGTGCAAACTCCACACAGACGATGACCTGAGCTGGGAATGGAACCCAGGTCTCTGGAGTTGTGAAGCAGCAGCGCTAACCACTGTGCTACCGTGCCACCCCACAGTATTTGGCAGGATTTTACGGCCTCGCCTATCCTGAAAACGTAAAATCCCATTTGAGATCAACAGATCTTTCCATGTTTTGCCCCTTGCCCGCTCCGATTCCTGAATAGGCAGGGTGGTAAAACTCTGGCCAATGTGTGCACCTGGGACCTGTGATATTCAGCCCTCAGAGAGTCAGTGAACTGAACATAACTCAAGAGATAATCCCACAATGACTGTGGAGAGCAAAGAGTAAAGGTCACTGTTTTAAATATCGATTTTGTGTGTGTTCTAAGCATTCGGTATCTGTACCTATTGTGTCAAGGAACGGTTATAATCACCCTACTTCAAAAAAACCTTACAGGCCTACATGTGACTCCAGTCCCACTTCAATGTTGGTGCAGATGGGCCAAAGATCCACATTCTGTGCCTTTCAATGCTGTGACTGCCCCTTGGCATTCTCTCAAACAGCGATGTGTTAATGACCAGGTAATCACTACAGAATCAAGCCTGGGTGTGACTTTACCCAAGTTCGCACACATCTGGAGGGGTCACAAGACTATCACTGCACCAGTGAGGGGAGTGCATTTGAGGAGAGGGGAAGTTGGGGAGACGGGATTCCATGAAAACATCAGGCAGCAATCAACTCAAAACATAAAAAGTCTGATGAGATGTGACACTGATTCTGTGTCCCTGTCTGCTGCAAGCTCACACTAAGCTCTCAATGTCAAGGAACAACACAATGAGAGATGAGTCACCAACTGTCAGCTCATCATCAGCCCCTGGTGGATGGGCAGAGATCAGCATCGACACGCCACACGATGACCCTCAGCCTGGGAATATTAATGAGATTGGTGGAATCCGTTGAGTTAGCATCTCAACATTGAACATGGAAGGTCCCATTTGAAGACCACCCCACATCTGATTCTAATTCTGCGCTCATTCCCACCAACAACATTGAAAGTGTTTTTTTTTGTGAGGTAATTTATATCTGAAAAGGAAAGTGAGGATGTGTCTATGGGTAGAGATACACAGGGCCAAAGGGTTCAGAAGAGAATTCCCTGAAAGAGACGGGCAGATGAACCCATGGAAAAGGAGCATCAACAATTAGAATTTTATAAAAATAGCAATGTAGTGGACAGAAGTGAGGCACTAATATAAAATATTAATAGTTACAGACAAGCTAATGTGTTGAGAGTCCTGTTAGAAAATGGACATTAAAGCCACTGAAAAGAATAACTTTCATTCATCACAGCACCTGGAATAGAAAACTAGGAATTATTTCCACTGTGCCTGCTCTGGGAGTGTTCGATGGGGGACAGTGTAGAGGAAGCTTTACCCTGTATCTAACCCCATGATATATCTGTCCTGGGAGCGTTTGATGAGGACAGCGTAGAGGGAGCTTTACCCTGTATCTAACCCCGTACTGAACCTGTCCTGGGAGTGTTTGATGTGGACAGCATAGAGGGAGTTTTGTTCTGTATCTAACCCTATGCTGAACTGTCCTGGGAGTGTTTAATTGGGCAGTACAGAGGCATTTGATGGGGACAGTGTAGAAAAGCTTTACAGGAAGTCTGAGTTACGAGGAGAGGTTAGGCAAATTGGGGCTGTTTTCCTTAGAAAGACATAGACTTAGAGGAGATCTAATAGAGGTGTACAAAATTATGAGGGGTATAGATAGAGTAAACAGGGTTAAGCTTTTTTCTAGATTGGACTCAAATAACATGAGGAGTCACAGCTTAGGTTGAGGGGGGTAAGGTATAATTTGGATGCTGGAGGGAGTTTTTTCACACAGAGGGTGGTGGGGGTACAGAATGCGCTGCCAAGTAAAGTGGTGGAGGCAGGCACTCAGGAGTTATTTAAGAGATATTTAGATGGGCACAAGAACAGAATGGGAATGGAGGGATATAGAAAACTGATTTAAAATAGGGATCATGAGCCTTGGGAGTTCCCTGGAAAGTGTGTAAATTGTCGATGATATTAATGCATTTGTTTTATCCTACAGGTACTTCAGTCCACCTTGTTGTCTAACAAGAGGCATATATGCGATGGGTTGTGAGAGGGCTGCTGTTGGAATTTTCGTGAGTATCTTAGTGCTTCACATTGTTAGTGTACGCTTGACCTAGACCATTTGACGGGCAACACAACAGCTCAGTGACCATCGCTGTGCTGTGCAGATACATGGATTTGGGCCTGTGTCTGTGGGAGTTTGCGCATTCTCCCTGTGCTTGCGTGGGTTTTCTCCGGGTGCTCCGGTTTCCTTCCACATCCCAAAGATGTGCTCTTAGGCTGATTGGCAGAACAAATTCTCCCTAAATTGTCTCAAATTTGGTTCCAATGCATAGATTTATAAACATGGACAGGGATGATAGGGATCATGGGTAGAAGTAGGAACATCAAGGTGGCAGCGCGGACTTGTTAGGTCGAAGGGCCTGTTTCCCGTGCTGTTTTGTTCTTTGTTCTTTACTCTGTATCTAACCCCCTGCTGTAACTGTCCTAAGAGTATTTGATGGGGACTGTGTAGAGAGAGCTTGTCTCTGTATTTAACCCCATGATGTAACTGTCCTGAGAGTGTTTGATTGGAACTGTATAGAAGGAGCTTCACTTTGTACGTAACTCTGTGCTGTACCTGTCTTGTGAGTATTTGATGGAGACAGTGCAGAGGGAGTTTTACTTTGTATCTAACCCCATGCTGTATCTATCCTGGGACTATTTGATGGGAGTCATGATGTAGAGATGCCAGCGTTGCACTGGGGTAAATACAGTAAACCTGGTGTTGTGAGACCTCTTACTATTTGATGGGGACAGTGTAGAGGGAGCTTTACTCTGTATCTAACCCTGTGCTGTACCTGCCCTGAGAGTGTTTGATGGGGGACAATGTAGAGGAAGCTTTACTCTGTACTTAACCCTGTGCTGTACCTGATGCAGTATTGTTTGATGTAGACATTATTAGACAGTTTGTTACAGATCTAACCTAATTTCTGAAGAAACCACTATTTATCTCAAAAAGTTTATTTTCAATTTACAGTACATGAAGCCAGAATGAAAAACCATTAAAGGAACTATTTCGATCGCACCTTTCACAAGCTCAGAATGCACACTGAACCTTTGTCAATAGAACCAAGTTTGAGATGCAGTCACTTTTAGAAATGGCAGCCAGTTTGTGCACAGCAAGATCCCATAATTAGCTATGAAGTAAATGGTCAGATAATCTGCCTATGGAGATTTTTAGCTGAGGGCTAAAAATGCATTGGAATTCCAAGAGATTCTTTCCAAAAACATGCCAGGTGGGAGCCATGTGAAATATTTGTTTTGTTACTCTGATCATAGATTGGTGCAGAGGACCAGATTAGAGCACAGTATCCTTGGAAAGTTGGGGTTGACTTGTCCACAGTGATTACTTGATTATATCTGGTGCACTGAGAGAGAGCAGACTGGACTTCAATTCAATGTCTCAGTTGAATGACATTGCAGCACTCCCTCAGTACTGGCACTGGGAATGTGAGCCTGAATTCCAGGTCCAAGTTCCTGGAGCAGGACTTGTACCCATAACCCTGTGGCTCAGAGCTGGAGGTAGCACTCAGCAAACTGAAGCTCACCACAGACTTCCAACATAACTGTGAGCTGTGCACTCCAGGCTGAACACGGAGGCTGAACACTGCAGTGCAATATTATTAATCAGGTGGAAGGGACATTGAATCCAATCCCACCTATTTGATAATTGGGGAATCAACAACCAACTCCATTCAAAAAGACATCAAATTATTTCTGATTCATTCTTACTGGGTGACCTTAACAAAAACAGCATTTATTCCCTCTCAAGGTACAGTTTATTATCAATGGCACAACTAGGCTGATATTAACACTGCAATGAAGTTACTGTAAAAATTCTCTTGTCGCCACACTCCGATGCTTGTTTGGGTACACCGAGGCAGAATTTGGCATGGACAATCCACCTGCCCAGCAAGTTTTTTGGGCTGTGGGAGAAAACCAGAGGAAACCCCCATGCATTTACTGTGGCTTCTCCACATAACCTGCATATCTTTGGACGCTAAGAGACAATCTATCCTGGCCAATCCACCAAACCTGCACAGCTTTGGAGTATGGGAGGAAACAGGAGCATCCGGAGGAAACGCATGCACACTTGAGGAGAATGTGCAACCTAAGCAAGCCGGGAATCAACTACGGATCCTTGGCGCTGTGAGGCAGCAGTGCTAACCGCCGTGCCCCCCTACTTGCTCAGTTGCTCAGTCAACCAAATAACCATTGTTAGGCCAAGCGGACAGGCCCAGGCTGACAAATAGCAGGTTTTTTCCCCCACAAAGTGAACTTTTAGATGAGTTTTTCTACTTTCATCATGGTCAATTTTACCACTTTTGAATGGTTTGAAATTGCCTCACAGCACCAGGGACCTGGATTCAATTCTCAGCCTTTCGTCACTGCCTATGTGGAGTTTGCACATTCTCCCCATATCTGTGTTGGTTTCCTCCGGATGCTCCTGTTTCCTCCTGCACTCCAAAGGTGTGCAGGTTTGGTGGATTGGCCATGATAGATTATCCATTAGCATCCAAGGACATGTAAGTTTTGTGGAGGAGCTACAGTAAAGTGGGCCTGGGTAACATGCTGTTTTGGAGAGTTGGTGCAGACTTGATGGGCCAAACGGCCTCCTTCTGCACTGCAGGGATTCTATAGCTCTATTCTCTGAATTCCAAATTGTTCTCATCATCATTAACCATCCTTTGGTATGATGTTGCCTTATTCCTAACCCAGTAATTTAACTAAATACACTCCATACCTGCTGATGGGATGTTGCTGATCCTTTGGCTACATAATAATAACTAGAATTCCAAAGCAATTTATTGGCCGCAAAGTGAATGGCTCATGGCTGAGGAAGGTACTATATCAATGCAAATATTTTATTTCCATTATTCAAATCGGACACTCAGTAACTGTCCACGGAGTTGCGTTCCAAATCATATTCCTGGATTCGCTGTTTGATGTAGGAGAGTTTATTCTTCAAATACGTGCACCGTTCTTTCTTCTCCATAAATGTTGGATCCTGCTCAAGAGAATAAACCTTTATTAGAGGAGAGAATATGACAATTACAAAGGGGGCACAAGTTCAAGTAAAGGGGGAAGGGTTTCAGTAGAGGTGCATGGGGGTAAGTTTTTTTTGCACGGAGGGTGTGGGGGCATGGAATGCACTGCCAAGTGAGGTGATTGAGACAGATATGTTAGCCATGTTTAAGGCTTATCTGGATAGACCCATTAACAGACGGGGAATAGAGGGATATAAGTGGTTGGTCTAGATAGGACAACGTGATTGGCACAGTCTTGGAGGGCCAAAGGGCCTGTTCCTGCACTGTATTGTTCTTTGTTCTAACAGTTGCTACATTGATTGGAAACTCAGCTAAAGGAATTCTTTTAACTCCTTCAACAAGAACTTGGCTGGATTCTGAAGAGGATTTCAAGAACTAAAAACAGAGCCAGCTGTTGGCTAACACTTTCTCACCTCTGACTAGGAAGATTATGTACTGAGCTTGCACCCCATAATCTTGGCCAACGGTTTCAGCGCAGCACTGAGGGCGTACTGCATTGTAGCAGATGCTGGGCTGGACTTTCCCATCTTGCCTGTCACAGGAATTGTAGCAGGTGGACCACGCAAAGATCCGTTGGCCTTGGGTGGGAATTTCCAATCTTGGGATGAGCAGGCTGGAAACCCTTGCCTGCTGTCTTTCAGAGGAGACACTCAACCAGTGTTAAAAACCTCATGACACGACTTCAAACACGGGCAGGGGAGTTCTGCCAGTTATTATAACTCATCAATGTCACTAAACTAGATTATCTGAGCATTATCATTTTGCCATTTATGGGATCTCACTGTGCACAATTTGGCTGCTAGTGTATTATGACTGTGATGATTCTTTGAAAATGCTTCATTGACTTTAAGGATGTTATGAAAAGTCCAACAGAAATGAGAGAATTTCTTTGAATTTTCTACAAGCTCAGTGATATCTGGGAATACGGTATGAATGGCAATAAGAAATAGGAACAGGAGTAGACTATTCGGCCTTTCAAGCATGCTCCACCATTCAGTATGATCACGGCTGATCCTCACATCCAATTTCCTGCTCTTTCCCATAACCGTTAATTCCCTTACTGATCAAAAATCTATTTCTCTCGGCCTTAAATATACACAAGGACTCTTCCCCCTCCCGCTCCCACAGCTTCTTGTGCCCAGAAATTCTGAAGATTCTCAACCCTCAGAGAAGAAATTCCTCCTCATCTCAGTATTAAATTAGTGCCCCTTTTATTCTGAGACGTCTGGTTCTAGACTCTGCCATGAGGGGAAACACCTCCTCAGCATTTACCCTGTCAAACCCTTTACAAACCTAATATGTTTCAATGACATCAAATCTCTCATTCTTCTAAATTCCAACAAGTAGAATCTTCTTTACCTTTCCTCGTAAGACAATCCCTCCGTACCAAGGATCATCCTAGTGAACCTTCTTTGAACTGCCTCCAACAAAATAATATCTCTCCTTAAATAAGAGGATCAAAACTGCTTTAGCGATCCAGATGTGGTCTCACCAGTACCTTGTATAGCTGCAGCAAGACTTCCCCCCTCTTATACACCAACCTCCCTTGAAAAAAGGGTCAACATTCCATTAACCTTCCTGTGTTAACTGTGTTTTCTGTTTTGTGCACAGGTCCCTCCAAGTCCGCTTTGTGTTGCAGCTTTCTGCAGTTTTTCTCCACTTAAATAATACTATGTTCTTTTGTTCTGCCTTCCAAACTGAACACATTTTCCTACATTGTACTCTTTTTGCCAACATTTTGCCCACTTATTGAACCAATCAATACCTCTGTAAATGGTTTGTGTCTCTCCCACAATTTGCCTTTCCACCTATTTTTGTGTTGTTTGCAAATTTGGCTGCAGTAAATTCACTTTCTTCCTCCAAGTCATCGATATAGCTTGAGAACAGTTGCAGTCCCGACATGATCCCTGTGGAACCCCACTGGTTACAGGTCACCAACCTGAAAAAGAACCCCTTATCCCACTCACTGTTTCCTGCCATTGGCCTATCCTATTTTCTATCCATGCCAATAAACTACCTCCAACACCATGGACAGTGAAGGAATGGCAATGTTTCCAAGTCAGGATAATGAGTGACTTGGAGGGGAATTTCCAGGAAGTGGCATCTCAATAAGATAAAGATCAGAAATGGTCTAAGTGAATTGCAGTTGCATAGCCTCATTTATTCAGTCTATCCATTGCAATGGTGAATACTCACGTTGATTTTCTCTTTGTAATCTTCTAGAATCTTCATTATCCGTTTGTGTTCCTGGAAAGGAAGAGGATAAGATGGGAAATTAGTGGGATAATAATGCAATGGGAACAGTATTTAACAGCATTGCCAGGAATGCTACTGGTCTGGGACATTCTGTACTCATAAACTGTGAGTTTGAACTCACAAACCTGAACTATCCTCAGTATGGGCTGAGCGCATCTTCCCTGTGTCGTCAGTTTTCCCATGTTATTCCAAGCACATGTGACCTTGGAGGACAACCCTTTTTATCTTCTGTGTCTTAAGCTCCCTTCGACCACACCCACCCTCAGATTCTCCATGCTATCTCTTCATGGCCCAGTGAGGGATTGAGACTGGGAGGATTCAATGCATAAATGCAATGGTTGCATAATATTGAATTTTGCATGGGAATTGACGGCCCAGTGGTATTATCACTAGATTATTAATCTAGAAACTCAGCGAATGTTCGGGGGACGGGGGTTCAAATCCCGTCATGGGCAGATGGTAGAATTTAAATTCTATTAAAAAAAATCTGGAATTAAGAATCAACTGATGCCCATGGAACCATTGTTGATGGTCAGAAAAACCAATCTGGTTCATTAATGTCCTTTAGGGAAGGAAATCTGCTGTCCTTACCCAGTCTGGCCTACATGTTACTCCAGAGTTACAGCAATGTGGTTGACACTCAACTGCCCTCAGGCAACTAAGAATGGCCAGGAAATGGTAGCCCAGCCAATGATGCCCATGTCCCACAAATGAATGAAAAAAAGGTTATTAAAGTGCCAGCGTTAGTTGATCTCTGCGGGAGTGATACTGCACTGCTACAGTTAATGTTGGTAATTAGCAAAAGAGCAGAGCTGGAGGTGGGGGAAGGGAGAACAAAAGAACTCAGTCCTGGTTCCCTGATCCGGTTAACCTTCCTGGAGAGCCCCAATGGGACAGAGCCGAATTTGACTCACAGCCAAGGCTTCATATTGTTCCACCAATCACTGCCTTGACTGAGGGCTGTTGGCACAGGTTAGAACCATTCCGCAGTGGGAATTGGTACCTACAGCTGTGCCAGGGATTATGAATTCACCCAAGCAAACACACTGGACCTCTCCTCGACAAACCCCGAATTTACATAACTCGCAGTGTTTAATGGAAACTTTCCTGCCTTTATCAGCTCCTTATCAGCAGCTTGGGGAATAGAAACAAAAGCTGGAGTTGTTAAATATTTGCTGCTAACAGTCTGTGTTGGTGAGTACTCGCTCAAACACCAGCTCCTGATGTATCACCAGACACTCCCAACAGCGAGCTAGGAGACTGGTTTGTCGTTCGAATGCAACTTCTATAACCTTGGAATGCCGCATAAAATAGATTTCATCCAGTTAAATACTTTATGAACTGTCGTTACTTCAGTAAATTAGAAAGCAAGGCGGCCAATTTCAGACAACAGAAACAACAGGGAGATATTCACATCCGTTTCCGAGATTTTAGTCAGACCCTTGGGAACATCCCCAGCTCTTCTTCAAACATTGGGCTAATTGGATTTTAACGTTCCTCAGCACCGACTGTCTGATATGCGGCACTCCCTCAGTACTGACCCTCTGACAGTGCGACACTCCCTCAGCACTGACCCTCTGACAGTGCGGCACTCCCACAGTGCTGACCCTCTGACAATGCAGCACTCCCTCAGTACTGACCCCCTGATAATGCGGCACTTCCACAGTACTGACCCTCTGACAGTGCAGCACTCCCTCAGTACTGATCCTCTGACAATGTGGCATTCCCTGAAGGCTATTCCTCTGACAGTGCAGCACTCCCTCAGTACTGATTCTCTGACAGTGTGGCACTCCCTCAGCACTGGTTCTCTGCCAGTGCAACACTCCCTCAGCACTGACCCTCTGACAATGCGGCACTTCCTCAGCACTGACCCTCTGACAGTGCAGCACTCCTTCAACATGACCGTCTGACAGTGCAGCACTCCCTCAGCACTGACTCTCTGACAATGCGGCACTCTCTCAGCACTGGGTGTCTGCCTGTATGTTGTGAATGAAATGTGAGGGGAGTTTTTCAGACAGAGAGTGGTGGGTGCCTGGAATGCACTCCCAGAAGTGGTGGTGGAAGCAGGCACGTTAGCAACATTTAAGAGGCATTTGGATGGGTACACGAATAGGGAGGGGATAGAGGGATACAGATCGAGTAAGGGCAGAAGGATTTTTTTTAGTTTAGTCAGGGCAGCATGATCGGTGCAGGCTTGGAGGGCTGAAGAGCCTGTTCCTGTGCTGTAATTTTCTTTGAACTTTGAATAGCCCAGTGACAGTTGTTGAAGAGCAATGGAGTTCTCCCCCTAATATTCTGACAATATTTACTCCATAACCAACATCACTGAAAACAGAAATAAAAGCAGAAAGTGCTGGATAAACACAGTAGGTTTGGCAACATTTGTGGAGAGAGAAATAAAGTTAATGGGCAGGATTTTACAACCTCGCTCTGGTGAGGCTCAAGAAATCCCACCAGTGGCCAATGGAGAATTCTGTTCTGTGCTAAAATTCCAGCCAACATTTGGAGTCTGTGTTACTCTTTTGAACAAGCAGACATTGCCTGAGCTGCTGAATATTTCCATCATTTTCTGTTTTTAATTTCAGATTTCCAGCATCCGTAATATTTTGCTTTCCTCCTCAAACAGATAATATGGCCATTTACTCATTATTGTTTATGGGATCTTGCTGTATTTCTCTCCCTGATAACAGAGGGGAAGGGAGAGAGAGGAAAAGAGAGAGGGAGAGATGAGAGGAGAGAAAGGGGGAGCGAGAGGAAGAAGGGGAGAGAAAGGAGGAGAGAGAGGAAGAGGGAGAGGGGAAAGGGGGTGAGAAATGGGGGAGAGAGAAAGGGGAAGAGAGAAGAAGAGACAGTGAGAGAAAAGGCAGAGAGTGGGGCAAGCGAGGTGGGGAAAGGGAGAGGGGAAGAGAGAGAGGGGAAAGAGAAAGGGGGAGAGAGAAAGGTAAAGAGAGGGAGAGAGCGTAAGAGGGAGAGAGAGCGTGGGGGAGAGAGAGCACAGGAGAGAGAGAGTGCAGAAGGATGAGAAGGGAGAGAGAAATGGGGAGAGAAAATGTAACATAAATAACCAAACGAGATGTTATGGGTAACTGAAAAATTCTAGATTACCCATGTTTTTACCTTGTTGCCAGACATCCTGAGCTTTGTGAATTGTGAATCTCTCCCCCTTTCTCTTTCCCCTCTCTCTCTTCCCCTCTCCCTTTCCCCACCTCGCTTGCCCCACTCTCTGCCTTTTCTCTCACTGTCTCTTCTTCTCTCTTCCCCTTTCTCTCTCCCCCATTTCTCACCCCCTTTCCCCTCTCCCTCTTCCTCTCTCTCCTCCTTTCTCTCCCCTTCTTCCTCTCGCTCCCCCTTTCTCTCCTCTCATCTCTCCCTCTCTCTTTTCCTCTCTCTCCCTTCCCCTCTGTTATCAGGGAGAGAAATACAGCAAGATCCCATAAACAATAAACAATCGGGCAAAAACAAAAAAATGTTCAAAGGAAATGAAAAAGTCACAATTTTAACAACTCGATAGTTTTTTTTGTTGGTTTCTCACAGAAATGTCCTGGAAATTGATCTCCAATTCCTGGAAGATTGGCTATTCTAACCCAGAATTAGAAGCAGTCTGCGTTTGAACAGACCCGGTTACTCACTGACCTCTGAATTCTCGGTGTAACGAGGCAGTTTCTCGATCAGAACCTTCAGCTCTTTGAACTTTTTGTTGGCCGCGTGGATTTCGGAGTGTAGCTGTTTGTATTCTGCATACTGGTCATTAAACACACCTTTATACCGTTCCCGTTCCTCTGCACACTCAATCTTTGGGTACTTTCTGTAAGAGAATGAAGAGCAGTTTAGAGTGGGGATGTGCTCAGTGAATGGAGCCTACTCTCCATCGCACTGTCACATCGAAGGGATATGTATACCTCTGGCAACGCTTCAAATGGGTTATCCTCACTGACAAGTGAGGCTATTACTGAGTTAAACTCAACTATAACTGGTATTTCTGTAGCAGCATTAACATCATCAAATTAAACGGGAGCAATTATCAAACACTATCATGGGTGACACAATGGTTAGCACTGCTGCCTCACAACACCAGGGAGTTGGGTTTGATTCCCAGCTTGGGTCAATGTCCGTGCAGAGTTTTCATGTTGTCTCTCTGTGTCTGCGTCAGTTTCCTCCAGGTCTCTGGTTTCCTCCTTCAGTTCAAAAATGTGCGGGTTAGGTTGGTTGTTCATACTAAATTGCCTGTTAGTGTCAGGGGGACAAGCAGGGTAAATACATGGGGTTATGGATTTCGGGGCTGGGAGGGTTTGTGGTCAGACTTGATGAGCTGAAAGGTCTCTTTCTGCTCTGTAGGGATTCTATGAATAGTTGACACATGAAGCAATATTAAGAGAAAAATATAGAAAAGAAAGGAGCTGGAGGAGGCCATTCAGCCCTTCAAACCTGCTTCACTATTCAGTATGATCATGGCTGATCACCCAACTCATTAGCCTGATCACATCTAACTGCCACATTGTTTGATAACCTTCACCCTAAGTGCTATATCTAACTGCTTCTTAAAAACATTAAATGTTTCATCTCAACTACTTTCTGTGGGGGTGAATTCCACAGGCTGACCACTCACTGATGAAGTAATGTCTCCTCACCTCTGGATTAAATGGTCTATCCTGTATCCTCAGACTGTGACCCCTGGTTCTGGGCATCCTCCCTGTATCTATCCTGTCTAGTCCTGTTAGAATTTTATAGATTTCTGTGAGATTCCTTCATCAGTGCTTCCATCCCAGGAATCAATCTGGTAAACCTATGCTGCATTCCTTCTAAAGCAAGGACATTCTTCCTCAGATAAGGAGCAGAAAACTGCACAAATACTCTAGGTGTGGCCTCAATAATGCCCTATATAATTGCATCAAGACATCCCTGCTCCTGTACTTGGAACTGTTGACTATGAAGGCCAAATACCACTTGCCTTCTTTACTGCTTGCTGCACCTGCATGCTTACCTTCAGTGACTGGTGTATGATGACACCCAGGTCCCATTGCACACTCCCCTCTCTTAATTTACAGCAATTCAGATAATAATCTCCCTTCTCTTTTGCTACCATAGTGGATAACCTCACATTCACCCACATTATCTTCCATGCAATTGCCTACTCATTCAGCCTGTCTAAATAACACTGAAGGATCTCTGTGTCCTCCTCACAGCTCACCCTCCCATCCAGTTTTCTGTCATCTGCAGATTTGGACATATTACATTTAGTTCCTTCATCAAAATTGTTAAGATATTTCATGAATAGCTGGGGTCCCAGCGTTGATCTCTTTGATATCCCACTTGTCACTACCTGCCATTTGGAAAAAGACCCTTTTTTGCCTACTCTTCATTATCTGTTTGTCAACCAATTTTGTATCCAAAAGCATGATAAGTTCTAAGGAGAGAGAGGGTTGTGAGTTTTTGGAGCTCTTTGCCAAAGAGAACTGTGGGAGGGTCAGATTTTTCGTGTATATTTGAGACTGAGAGAGATTTTTGATCAGTGCAGGAACTGAGGGTTACGGTGAAAGGGCAGGAAAGTGGACATTAGGAATATCAGACCAGCCATGATCCTATTGAATGGCGGAGCAGGCTTGAGGGGCCGAATGGTGTATTCCCTGTTCCTATTTCTTATAGTATTATAGGTAGAAAGGGTTAAGGAGGGAATTCCAGAGTTTGGAGGCAGGAAGTTGATAGCCTGTCCATTGGAACAATGAAAAGCACAGGTTTCTGAAGGGAGGTCCAGAGTTATACTGACCTCAGGAGAAGCTACAGTTAACTGTCAATAATAACTTGTCAATTGCGTTATTAAACAAGGCAAATGTCCTTACGTTATATAATCGGGAATGATGAGGGGCTTTGGAATATAGCCGGCTGGAATTGATTTGTTGAGGGTGCTGGGATCTTTGGAGTAGAGCTGGACGTCTTTACTGACCCCTTCCTCCAGGGACTTTGGAGCGTTTCTCCGGAATGACAGACGCCTGAACGAGAATGATTGTTTCTGTCCAATTGCTGCGGCCATTTGATGCTACAAGAGAAAAAAACCCCACCAAGTTAAATCCTATTAGATGAAAGCAATTGTTTTACATTGGAGACTTGGGGCTGGATTGGGGTAAAGAAACTCATACCCAAAATTCATTGGATCACAATGTTGACAATCCCTGTCTCCACACTATATCCAGAAATATCTTCCAACAGTGTCACTGAGTAACTATAAGGAACAGGAAGTCTGGTATCCACCCCTTCTCCTACTCAGCTCTCCATCTCAATCCAGGTTCTCCTTGATGTCTGTAAAGATTTAATGTAACCAAACACTCTAAAGTGTTTCACAGGAGATCAAATTAGACACAGTTACAAAGAATATTGAGACAGATGATGATGTAGAATTGAGGAATAGAGGAGAGGAGGTGGAGAGGTTTAAGGAGGAAATTCAAGAGGATTTTACAAAATTCTTACAGAGCGTGACATTGTGGATGTAGATATTGTCTTTCCCTTGGCTTGGTGGGTGGTAGAGGTTGGGTTTATTCTTGGAGGTTTGCTACTTTGGGGATATATCTTTGAAGATTGCTGTCTAGATCTCTGTACAGAAGTTTGAGGAGCTGAGAGTCTAGGATTAAGTGGGCATCTTTGGCTTCAGTGCTGACTGATCCTACAGAAGGGATTTATGTCTATGGGGCGTTGTTTTAAATTGGAACAGTAGAGATAGCTAGCTGTTAAGAATTACACTTCATCATGTCTAAGTATTTTAATTGGGAAATGTTATGCTAATTATTCTTGTTATATTCTGTGTACATTTTGATAAAAGCTCCCCAGTGGGTCACTCAAATCATACCTGGTGTGAAACATCTTATGCTCACTCTAATGCCAAAATCAAATGCAAACATTGGGGTCTAAGCTAAGTGCATAATATACCTTGGAACTTCTGGTCTGGTCCCTAACACTGTACAAAGTGATATCTTCAGATGATTTCATGCTGGATATGTTGTCACATTTACTATACAGCAAAGTGTACCTTGTTCCGGAAGGCTTCCTTTGCCCTCCTGATCTGTTCATGACGCCAGACTTTGAGACACACGCCCGCACTGACCAGATACAGGACCATGTTGACAAACAGGAACGCGGCCGCAGCAATCTGCCCACTGTCCACCCGACACAGCTGGTAGTACAAGGGGCTGGTCACCATCATGGAATAGCAGAGGCCCCCATGACTGAAACTGTTGACGTAAACAATACCAGCTGCCATGTACAGAAAGAAAAGGCAAGTGTTCATTGTGAATTCTGTTAGGGGCCACCAATTCGAGTCGAGGAGAATGGTTCTGTAATACAGTGTCAGTCCCAAGATCAGGACCCCCAATGTCACAATCCAGGCTAGGCTAACCATCACCAGGACAAAGGGGGTTTTGGGTCCCGTATAGTAATAATTGTCCCCAAAGCCATAGGCTGGCAAAGATCCGCCAATGATATTGTACCACTGGCTGTCTTTCTGAACGTACGCACATATGCAGGCAACCACCACGGCTCCAAAGAGCAGCTCCATCACCCCCAGTACCCGAAGTAACCCTGGCCATGACTTCATGTAAGCATGTTTCAGCTTGTACACGTGGATCCTCTCCATGTAGCTCTGAGCTGTCTCTGGCTGTTTCTCTGCGAAATCGCTAGGAAACGTGTCTGCTTCCATTTCATGTTTAGTCCGTGTTCCATCACTGAACATACTCGAGTCCTTCCACTTGGCCGCTTGCTGCGAATCCAGCTCAGAGGCCTCACCGTCTGTCGATGTGGCTCTGCGTCTGCTCAGAAGAGGTGACACTGGGGGGGAGCATTCCTCTCCCCAACCCAAATTAAAGTTGGATATCTGCTTTGCACGCCCACGTCGCCCCCTCAAGAAATCCTTCAAAGAATCAGGGATGAATTTTCTCTTGGGTTTGATGGTGGGTGTGGGCATCTCTGTTTCCAGTTCACCTACTGGTGGCAGGTGGGGCAAAGGGGGAGGCTTTTCTCTTGCTCTGTAGGTGTCATCTTCCTCTCTGGTGCTTATCGCAGTGTCCGACATCAAGTGTCTGGGCAGCGTCTGTCTCTGTGGGTCAGGATACTCAGCCTCTCTGTCACTGGCGTCTGTCCAGTAGCTGTCGTAACCATCGGTTACAGCATTCCAGTGTGAAGATTGCATTATTCTATTCCCTTGTTAACCACTCCAAGTTCACAAAGCAGGAAAGGGGAATGCCAAAAGGAGCAACAATCTTCAATCAGCACAATCCTGAACTACATTCACTCTCGCAGTCTGCGGGCTGCCTGAACCACTTTAGTGCGTCACCCAATGAGTTTCTGCTTCTCTGATGTCAGGACTGAGAGCAAGATTGGCATAGTGACCTCAGAGACTTCAATTCCTCAGAGACCTGGCCCAGCACAATCCTAAACCAAACACAAGCAGAACAAAATTCCTTTCATTTCAGAACTTTTAACATGTTTTAGTTTCGTTCTAATTGGTATCCTCACCAGAGAGATGTACACACGCACACACACACGCATTCACACACAGATACATATAGGGATACACAAATTCACATACAGATACACAGATACACACACACACACAGAACTGATACAAATCCACACACACACACACATACACATACTGACACACACAAACACACACTGACACACACTGACACACACGGACACACACTGACACACACGGACAATGACACACACTGACACAAATCTATATACATGCATGAGTGCGTGCACACACACACACACACATACGCACATACATACACACACACACACACACACACACATAGAGACACACACACGACACACTCACAGACACACATAGAGACACACACACCGACACAAATCCATACACATGTGTGTGCATGCACACACACACACAAACACACTCACGCACACAGGCACACACACACAAAGACACTGAGACACACACACACCCACCAACCCACACACCCATACACACACACTGAGAAACACACAGGCACACACACACAGACACACACAGACACACACACCAACACAAATCCATACGCATGTGCATGTGTGTGCGCGCGCACACTATACGCACACACACAAACACACTGAGACACACACACGCACGCACACACACACACACCGCAGAGCAACTGACCGAATCCCAAGACTTAATATCCTAATGTCACCAAGACCGCCAAATAGACTCTGAGTTTCACCTAATGGTGCGAGGGAGTGGGACCTGGAAGTCTGATGGTGGGGAGGGGAATGGGTAGTCAGGAAATCCATGGTGAGGGAGAGGAGTGGGTAGCCAGGGGCCCCATAGTGACGGAAGGATTGGGTACACAAGTGCCCCATGATGAGGGATGGAGTGTTTTCTCATCGGCCCGGTTTAATCAGCAGGAGCTCTTGGTCCTATTACTGGCAGATCTTTAACAAGGTTTACCGTGGGTTCTATCTGGCACTCGAACCCCCAACCAATTGGCAAAACTGCCAAGAACATTCACACTCAGTGACCTAGTAACCCATACAAAAATAAACCCTTTCCTACCCAGACAGGCACAGAGAGACAGAAACAGAGAGACAGAATGAAAGAGAGGTACAGAGAGGCAGAGAAAGAGAGAAACAAAGGGAGAGAAAGATAGAGACAGTGGGAGAGAAAGTCAGAGAGAGAAAAAACAGAGAGAAACAGAGCGTGAGAGAGAGAAACAGAGACGGAGAGAGAAAGAGAGACAGAGAGAAAGAGAGACAGCGAGAGAAACAGACAATGAGGAAGAGAAATGGAGACAGAGAGAGACAGAGATTTTGCCGACACCCAGGTTCAGCTAGGTCAGCTGGTGACATAAGGAATTCCTAAGGAGAATTAAACTTAACCTCACGGCAGATATTTACCCAGTGGTTTAACCCAGGTGGAGAGGAGCTCTCTGTAGTCCCGAGTTAGAGAAACTTCTCCCGGGTATGAGTTAGTGCAGTGATCGGGAGAGAAACTGTGACACAGGAAAATCAATAAAAGCGAGTTAGATATTAACCAGAGAAACAGAGAGTCGGATATTGCAGAGAGAGGAGCTGGGGTACTGAAATCACTGAATATTGAACCAGGGACAGAGAACTGGAGTTAAATAGACAGGAGGAAAACAAACATTAACTGCAAACAAAACCTTCATTTCTGTAGCCTCTTTAACCAAAGCCATTGACAGAAATATTGAGAGTGGGAACATGAGGAGATTCAGGGTGAGTGAGCAAAGCCTCTGCCAAAAGGGTGAGATTTTAAGCACCTTTTGAAAGGAGGCGGGATTTACAGTTTGCTGCAGTGCAAATAATCCATTACTATTAAAGTTAAGAGGTAACGGATTCTTTCCGACATTTCCAGGAGGCGGCAATTTGTAAATGCAAGACTGAGCTCAGGGATAATTGAGCAAGTAATCCAAGCAGACACTCAGTGCCGCACTGTCAGAGCGTATCTCTGACCACTGATACATTTAGCCCTGTGGGTCTCGCTGTGTGAGACACTGGGAAAGCAGGACTGGCCTTCGGAAGGACATCTGTCCAAATCTTCCTGAGGAATCCAGTGACTGAAGAGATGCGAATTGAAAACTTTTGGTTTATTAGGGGGATAGTTCATAAGTTCATAAGATATAGGAGCAGAATTAGGCCATTCGGCACATTATTTCTGCTCCGCCATTTGATCATAGCTGATATGCTCCTCATCCCCATTTTCCTGCCTTCTCCCCATAACCTTTCAACCCATTACCAATTAAAAATCTGTTTAACTCCCCCCATAAATTTATTCACTGTGCCAGCTTCCACCACACTTTGAAGTAGCGAATTCCACAGATTCAGAACCCTTTGGGAGAAATAATTTCCCCTCAATTCTGTTTTAAATTTGTCGTTCCTTATCCTAAGACTATGATCTCTCGTCCTAGAATGCCCCACAAGAGAAAGCATCCGCTCCATGTCTTCTTTATCCACACCTTTTATCACCTTGCGTATCCCAGTTTGACCTCTCATTCTTCTAAATTCCACGGAGTTGGCAGATTTTACGGAACAGTGGAGATGTGTGAGCGACAGACCGGCTCTGCACAGTGAGGGCTGGAATGTGTAACTATGATAAAGCCTAGAGTGAAGCAACAACGTCCAAATGTGTTCAACCTTCATCTTAATAAATCTGTGTGAATGAGTGATTGAAGGGGATAGGGAACTATTGGTGTAAAAGGAGACATTATAGGATGTTGGCCAAGAGAAATGGTTGAGGACTCTGGGTCTGTCCTTGATGGAGTTTAGAAGAATGAGGAGGATCTTATTGAAATTTACAGAGTACTGTGAGGCCTGGATAGAGTGAACGTGGAGAGGATATTTCCCCTAGTAGGAAAAACGAGAACCAGAGGGCACAACCTCTGCCTAAAAGGATGATCCTTTAATACAGAGATGAGGAAGAGTTTCTTCAGTCAGACAGTGATGAATCTGTGGAATTTTTTGCTGCAAAAGGCTGTGGAGGCCAGGTCTTTAAGACAGAGATCGATAGATTCTTGACGAATAAGGGGATCAGGGGTTATGGGGAAAAGGCAGGAGAATGGGGATGATAAAAATAGCAGCCATGGATGAATGCCGGGAATCTTGATGGGCCAAGTGGCCTAATTCTGCTCCTATGTCTTATGGTCTTATGGTTTTATGATCTGTTAAATGTCCCAACACTGCTCGGAAGTGGCAGGTGGCAGAATCTTAGAAAGACCGAGTGCAGAAGCTAATATGTCAGTTCTTTTCCTGCCCAGATGTAAAAGAACATAGAACATAGAACATTACAGCACAGAACAGGCCCTTCGGCCTTCGATGTTGCGCCGACCAATATAAAAAGCAATGCCCCTCCAAACTAAACCATTCCTTCTCTTCCATATACTTATCAACTAACCTCTTAAACGCCACCAAACTTGGCGCATCTACAACTGCTGCAGGCAGGGCATTCCACTCCCGAACCACCCTTTGGGTAAAGAAACTGCCTCTGATATCCGTCCTATAACTATCACCCCTTAATTTAAAGCTGTGTCCCCTCGTGCTAGCTTTTTCCATCCTAGGAAAAAGGCTATCAGTATCCACCCTATCTATACCTCTAATCATCTTATATGTTTCGATTAGGTCCCCTCTTAGCTGCCTCCTTTCTAACGAATACAACCTCAAATCCCTCAGCCTCTCCTCATAAGACCTGCCCTCCATACCAGGCAACATCCTGGTAAACCTCCGCTGTACCCTCTCCAATGCCTCCACATCTTTCTTATAATGTGGGGACCAGAACTGCACACAATACTCCAAGTGCGGCCGCAATAGAGTTTTGTACAGTTGCAACATGACGTTGCGGCTCCGAAATTCAATCCCTCTACCAATAAAAGCCAAGACTCCATATGCATTCCTAACAACCTTCTCGACCTGACTGCCTACTTTCAGGGATCTATGCACATACACACCAAGATCCCTCTGTTCATCTAGACTACTAAGAATCCTAACATTTGCCCTATACTCTACACATTTATTATTTCTGCCATAGTGCATTACCTCACACTTTTCCACATTAAACTCCATTTGCCACCTCTCGGCCAAGCTCTGCAACTTGTCCAAGTCCCTCTGCAAACTATAACACCCCTCTTCACTATCTACCACTCCACCGACTTTAGTGTCATCTGCAAATTTACTAATCCATCCTTCAATACCCTCAGCCAGATCATTTATAAAAATTACAAACAGCAGGGGCCCCAAAACAGACCCCTGAGGTACACCACTTGTAACCGAACTCCAAGATGAATATCTCCCATCAACCACCACCCTCTGTCTTCTATCTGCTAGCCAATTCCTAATCCAATTAGCTAAATCACCCTCTATCCCATACATCTGCATTTTATGCAGAAGTCTTCCATGGGCCACCTTATCAAACGCCTTACTAAAGTCCATATATACCACATCAACCGCCTTACCCCCTTCCACCTCCTTAGTCACTTTTTCAAAAAACTCAATGAGGTTAGTAAGACACGACCTACCCTTCACAAAATATATATTTAAGCATTTGCATGATTGCTTTAAGAACAGCCACATGATTTGATGGTGATGTCATTGGATGTTTCAGAGGTTCCTGTTTAGTTTCAGATTGTGCTTTGTGCAGGTAGCAGCTCCTTTAACAAACCCGCTGTGTGGGAGTTGGTATCTCTTTGTGCAAATCACATTTTTTTTTTGTTTAAAAGCCATAATCCCTGACAGAGTTGGGACATTACACCAAGTCTTCTAATACATTAATTCTGACAACACAGATACATTTTATTGCTGACTGGAGCAGACTGTCAGAAACAGAAGTCACAGTTAACAGATTGTCACCACCCTTTAAGAGGTTAATAGCAGATTTGCTATGTGGAATACTTGGATTACAAAACCTGTTTGAAGCTGTTCTCCAGGCTCTGGTAGTGAGTATTGGTTTTGATTGCCTCCAGCCTATTTGTTTCATTTATATTGTATTTGTTTCACAGAGATAGGTTTGTTGAACATCGAAACCCAACACTGGGTCAGAGAATCATCAAAGTTTACAGTACAGAAAAAGGCCAAATGGCCCATTGTGTCTGTGCTAGCTCTTTCCTTGCACAATCTAAAACTGAAAGCTTGTCCTGATAAGCTAGAGTTTGAGTTTCTACCTGCTGTTGAAACATAAAGGAGAAATAATTGACGGAATTTGAACTCACACAATCTCTGTGTTATGTCCAATAATATCAATCACAAGTTTGATTTGTGTTTATTCAGAGGGTGTAAAATAAAATTGAACTTACGGCCAAACATTTTGTTGATTTTCAGTAGTTTACAGACATGAGTCAGTCTGTGATTGATAACTGGTGATCAGGAAGAAAGACTTGCATTTTTATAATGCCTTTCTCCATGTCAACAAGTCCCATGCAATACTTTTTCTAGAGAAAATGCATCAGTTTCTGTGCACAGCAAGCTCCCATAAACAATCATTAAATAATAGACTAGACTATCTTTTCTCTGTGGGTTGAGGGATTAAATATTGGGACTGGGCAGCAGCCAATTGGCTCCTTCCTTGGTTCGAATTTCAAATTTACCTGAAAGAGTAGACTCGCTTTTAATGTTTCAGCTGAATGATGGCACTTTGAACAGTGTGGCACTCCCGCTGTACTGTGTGACAACACTGTGTCTTTAAGAAATGTATTTTAATCATCTTCTTTTGCAGGATGTTTCTAGCAAGCCCTGAAAATTATTGGCACCATGATGTCTGAGACCTTTATTGCTGCTGAGGCAGTATAATTGATATCGTGTTGATTTTAATCTGGACTAGTGCAGTGTCCTGGGATTTTAATGTCTTTTTGCATTGCTGAGTGAATCATAGAATCACTACAGTACAGAAACAGGCCATTCAGCCCATCAATCCTGCACCAACAACAAGCCCACCCTATTCCCTGACCCCACATATTTACCCTGATATTCTCATCTGAAACTAGGGACAAATTAGTATGGCCAATCAACCTAACCTGCACATCTTTGGAGTGTGGGAGGAAGCTGGGGCACCTGGAGGAAACCCACGCAGACACGAAGAGAATGTGTAAACTCCACATAGATAGTGACCCAAGCTGGCAATTGAACCCGGTCTCTGGTGCTGTGAGGTTGCAGTGCTAACCCACTGTGCCACTGTGCCACCCCAAAGTGGAGCTTGATTTGGAGTGATTCACAGGTCAGGTGACACCTGGGGACAGTTATTTTTCCACAGAAAAGTCCAAGTTTTGGTTTCATTTTCTCAGTTGTTACTGGAAGCAGGCAGTGTCTCTGTCTCTGTCTCTCTCTCCCCAGAGGCTTCCTGGAAGATCTAGAATGGGGAAGCTTCAGAGAATTGAGCCAACATTCGAAGGAGCAGGTGTTAAAAAGCTGAAGATCAAGCACCAGGCGAGCATACTTGCTTTCTGTGCCAAGTCTAAAGAGAAGTGTATATGTGTGGAACGGTGTTTGACTTGGAACAGCAGAGATAGTTAGCTGTTAAGGTT
The DNA here is from genome assembly GCA_024679065.1 of Sphyrna mokarran. NCBI lineage: Eukaryota > Metazoa > Chordata > Chondrichthyes > Carcharhiniformes > Carcharhinidae > Sphyrna > Sphyrna mokarran. The sequence goes on along the minus strand of JAGIQG010000026.1, from coordinate 13,042,802 downwards.
AAATTGAGAAAACCATCCTCTAGATACATGGTACGTACTCTTGCGACTTGGCCGGTATTGTCTACCTGATATGCTGCAGGAAAGAATGTCCCAAGGCATGGTACATCAGCAAGACCATGCAGACGCTACGACAATGGATGAATGAATAGCGCTTGACTATAGCCAGGCACAAGTGTTCCCTTCCATTTGGGGAACACTTCAGCGGTCATGGGCATTCAGCCTCTGATTTTCAGGTAAGCATTCTCCAAGGCAGCCTTCAAAACACACAACAACACAGAATCGCTCAGCAGAAACTGACAGCCAAGTTCCACACACATGAGGATAGCCTCAATCAGAATCTTGGGTTTGTCAAACTATCTGTAAACCCCTGGGCTTGCAAAATCTAACTATCCTGGCTGGAGATAATACATATCTCTTTAACCCGTGCTTAACCCTCTCTCCACTCACATTGTCTGCACCCGTAAAGATTTGATTACATGTTAAGACTCACATTCCAACCATTATCTTGCAAATTGAGTTTATGTCTATATATGACCTATTTATGAATATAATTCCCGCTCACCTGATGAAGGAGCAGTGCTCTGAAAGTTTTCACTACCAAATAAACCTTTGGATTTTAACCTGGTGTTGTGAGACTACTTAGTGTTAAGATTTATACTGTTTAAATTGTGTAATTGGGGGTAAAGGTTTTGCCCATTTCTTTTTATTATATCTTAAGTGTGTTCGTAAAGAAATTTTATTTGATAAAAGCTTCCTAGTGGGTCACTTGAATCATTCCTGGAGTGAAACAGGTTATGCTCATCCTGATGCCAAAATCGAATGTAAAAGTTAGGATCTCGGCTAACTTCATAAAACACTTTGGAGTTCCTGGTCTCAGTTTAATGGGTGGCACAGTGGCACTGCTGTTAGCACTGCTGCCTCACAGCGCCAGGGACCTGGGGTCAATTCCAGTCTTGGGTCACTGTCTGTGTGGAGTTTGCACATTCTCCCCATGTCTGCGTGGGTTTCTCCCACAGTCTGAAAGACATGCTGGTTTGGTTGATTGGCCATGCTAAATTGCCCTTAGTTGAGGCTACCTTATTGAATGTTTTTAAGGCAAAGATAGATACATTTTTGAACAGTAAAGAAATTAAGGGTTATGGTGAGCAGGCAGGGAAGTGGAGCTGAGTCCACAAAAAGATCAGCCATGATCTTACTGAATGGTGGAGCAGGCTCAAAGGACTACTCCTGCTCCTAGTTCTTACGTTCTAATGTTCTTCGTGTCAGGGGTATTAGCAGGGTAGATGCGTAACACTGTGGGAATAAGGCCTGGGTGAGACTGTTGTTGATGCAGGCTTGATGGATTGAATGGCCTCCTTCTGTATTGTAGGGATTCAATGATTCTATGATTCTTAACAACTGGTATCAGGGCTGTTAGACTGGGATAGTGGAGCAGAAGTCTCTGTAGTGGACACTGGGTGGCAGTGTGTGCCAGCTAATGATGGCCAGTTTCTGCCAATGGCCAGAGAGAGGGAAAGAGTGATGGGGAGAGAGAGAAAGAGAGGGGGTGCGGGAGAGAGAGAGAGAGAGAGAGAAGAACAGAGAGAGAGGGAGGAGGAAGGGGAGAGGGAGGGGATGGGAGAGGAGGAGGAGGCAAGGAAGAAGGGAGGGAGAGGGGAAAGGGAGAGGGGAGAGGAAAGAGAGGGGGAGTGGGAGAGAGAGAGGGGAGGAGTGGGAGAAGGAGAGAGAGGAGAGAGAGAGGGAGGGCGATGTGGAGAGGGAGGGGGAAGGGAGTGTAGGCGAGGGGAAGGGGGAGATGGAGGAGGAGGGGCGGGGAGGGACAGGAAGGGGAGAGGAAGGGGAGAGGTAGAGAAGGGGGAGGGGGAGAGGAAGATGGAGGGCGAGAGGGAGAGGAAGAGGAGGGGAGAGGGGCGAGGGAGGGTGAGAGTAGAGGGAGGGGAAAGGGAAAGAGTGAGAGAGAAGGAGGGAAGAGAGGGAGAGGGAGGAGGAGGGGGAGGGGAGACGGAGGGAGAGGAGGAGAGAGGGAGAGAGGAGAGGGGGAGGGGAAGGAGGGGGAAGAGACGGAGGGGAGAGGAGGGAGAGAGGGAGAAGGGAGGAAGGGGGAGGGGAGACGGAGGGGGAGAGGAGGGAGGAGGGGAGAGGGAGGAGGAGGGAGGAGGGAGACGGAGGGGAGAGGAGGGAAGAGGGAGATAGGAGGAGGAGGGGGAGGGAGACGGAGGGGGCGAGGAGGGAGAGAGGGAGATGGAGAGGGAGAGGGAGATAGAAGGGGTGGGTCAGGGACATGGAGGGAGGGGGGCTAGGAGATGGTGATGGAGAGAGAGAGGAGAGGAGGGAGGAGAGGGAGAGGGAAGGAGAGAGCGAAAGGGGGAGGGGGCGAGGGAGAGAAGGAGGGTGAGGGAAAGGAAGGAAGAAGAGCGGGGGGAGGGGTAGAGGGAGAGGGAGAAGGGAGGAGGGAGGGGGAGGGGGTGAGATTTCACAACCGGTATTTTGATCCTTTGGTACAAACTCAAGGGTCACCTTGACACATGTCGAATGGTTGAATGTGCTGAGGTGTCAGATCAGGGGACTGAAGGAAGGAGCAGAGACGCAATGCTGATCCATTGTACAGAGCAGCTAGAGAGATGGGAGGTGAGATAACGGCCAGAGAGATAGAGAGAGGAAATTGTGCGGGAGATAAAGAGATAAATCAGAAAGAACAAAGTCAGAAAATAATCACACAATGTGAAAAGAAAATAAAACTGGAGAAAGGAGAAGGACATAGAAAGCTGTGCGTTCACAGAGAGAGAGAGAGAGAGAGTCAGGACAGAGAGAGAGAAATGGGGAAAACGGGAAGGAGGCAGAGAAGAAAAAGAAATTATATGGAAATGACAGGAGAGTAGGGACGAGCTGAAGGAAATGAGAGAGGGATAGAGAAAAGATAAATAATCAGGTGAAAGTACAAAATGCAAAGAGAGAAAATGAACATTGCAAACTGGGCGAGAGAAATGGAGAAGAGGGGAGAGTGAGTGAGCGTGAGGGAGTGTGAGGGAATGAGGGGGGAGTGAGGGGAGTGTGAGGGGAGTGTGAGGGGAGTGTGAGGGGAGTGTGAGGGATGTGTGAGGGATGTGTGCGGGAGTGTGAGGCGAGTGTGAGGCGAGTGTGAGGCGAGTGTGAGGAGAGTGTGAGGAGAGTGTGAGGAGAGTGTGATGGGCGTGTGAGGTGAGTGTGAGGGGAGTGCGAGGGAGTGCGAGGAGATGAGAGGAGTGCGAGGAGAGTGCGAGGAGAGGAGTGAGGAGAGTGCGAGGAGAGTGGGAGGAGAGTGTGGGAGGTGAGGGGAGTGTGAGAGTGAGAGAATGCGAGGAGAGTGTCAGGGAAGTGTGCGCGAGTGTGAAGAGAGTGTGAGGAGAGTGTGAGGAGAGTGTGGGGAGTGTGGGAGAGTGTGGGAGTGTGGGGGAGTGTGGGAGTGTGAGGGGAGTGTGAGGGGAGTGTGAGGGAGGTGGGGAGAGTGTGGGAGAGTGTGAGGAGAGTGTGTGGGAGAGTGTGAGGGAGGAGTGTGGGGAGAAGTTGGAGATGTGGGAGAGTGTGGGGAGAGTGTGTGGGGAGAGTGTGGGAGGAGAGTGTGGGGAGTGCGGGGAGAGTGGAGGGGAGTGGTGAGAGTGTGTGAGAGAGTGTGAGCAGTGTGGGAATGTGGGGAAGTGTGCGCGAGTGTGAAGAGAGTGTGAGGGAAGTGTGAGGGGAATGTGAGGGGAGTGTGAGGGAGATGTGTGGGAGAGTGGTGAGGAGATCGTGAGCAGAGTTGGGGGAGTGTGGGGGAGTGTGGGGGAGTGTGGGAGTGTGAGGGTGTGGGAGTGAGGGTGGAGAGTGTGGGAGAGTGTGGGAGTGTGAGGAAGTGTGGGGAGAGAAGGAGAGTGTGAGGAAGTGTGAGGGAGAGGTGTGGGGAGAGGGTGGGGAGAGTGTGGGGAGAGAGTGGGGAGAGTGTGGGGAGAGTGTGGGAGAGTGTTGGGGAGAGTGTGAGGAGAGTGTGAGGAGAGTGTGAGGGGAGTGTGAGGAGGGGAGTGTGAGGAGTGTGTGGGGAGTGTGGAGGAGTTGGAGGGGAGTGTGAGGGGAGTGTGAGGAGAGTGGGAGGGGAGGTGAGGAGAGTGTGAGGAGAGTGTGGGGAGTGTGAGGAGTGTGAGGGGAGGTGAGGAGAGCGTGAGGGAGAGGTGGAGAGGTGAGGGGAGTGTGAGGAGAGTGTGGGGGAAGTGTGAGGGGAGTGTGAGGAGTGTGAGGAGAGTGTGGGGAGAGTGTGGAGAGTGTGAGGAGAGTGTGAGGCGAGTGTGAGGGAGTGTGAGGAGTGTGGGAGGGGAGTGTGAGGAGAGTGGAGAGGGTAGTGTGAGGGGAGTGTGAGGAGAGTGTGAGGGAGGATAGAGTGTGAGGAGAGTGTGAGTGAGTGAGGAGAGTGTGAGGGAGGGTGAGGAGTGAGGAGGGAGGGGAGTGTGAGGAGAGTGTGAGAGAGAGTGTGTGAGAGTGTGGTGAGAGTGTGGGGAGTGGAGGGGAATGTGAGGGGAATGTGAGGGAGGTGAGGATGAGGTGAAGGAGGTGTGAGAGAGTGTGAGGAGAGTGTGAGGAGAGGTTGGGGAGAGTGGTGGAGGTGGGGGCAGTGTGTGGGGAGAGTGCTCTGAGGGAGGAGTGTGAGGAGGAGAGTGTGAGGTGAGGAGTGTGAGGAGAGTGAGAGGAGTGTAGCGGGAGTGTGAGGAGAGTGTGAGGGAGAGTGTGAGGAGAGATGAGAGTGTGAGGGGAGAGTGTGAGGAGAGTGTGAGGGAGTGTGAGGAGAGTGTGAGGAGAGTGTGAATTTGAGGGAGTGTGAGGGGCGGAGAGGGGAGTGTGATGTGAGGTGTGTGAGGGAGGAGTGTGAGGGGAGTGTGAGGGGGAGTGTGAGGGAGTGTGAGGGAGAGTGTGAGGGGAGTGTGAGGAGTCTGAGGGGAGTGTGAGGGGAGTGTGATGGGAGTGTGAGGGGAGGGTGATGGTGTGGATGCAGAGTGTGAGGGGAGTGGTGGGAGAAGTGAGGACGATTGTGAGGGGAGTGTGAGGAGAATATGAGGAGAGTGTGAGGAGAGTGTGGGGAGAGAGGTGGGTGGAGAGTTGTGGGGGAGAAGTGATGAGGGGGGATTTGTGAGGAGAGTGTGGAATTCTGAGAGTGTGAGGGGGAGTGTGGCGGAGAATTGAGGGAGAGTGTGAGGAGAGTGTGAGGGGAGTGTGAGGAGCGTGTGAGGAGAGCGTGAGGACGAGTGTGGGGAGGAGTGGGGGGAGAGTGGTGGTGAGAGTGGGGGGAGAGTGTAAGGCGAGTTTGGAGAGAGTGTGCGGGAGAGAGTGGGAGAGCAGTAGAGGAGTGTGAGGGAGTGTCGGGGAGAGTGTGGGGAGATGTGTGAGGAGTGGAGGGAGTGCTGAGTGAGTGTGAGGGATTGTGGAGAGTGTGGGGAGAGTTTGGGAGGAGTGCGAGTGAGTGTGAGGGGTGTTCGGCGAGACGTGCGGAGGAGTGCAGAGGGAGTGACGGAGGGAGTGCGGGGGGAGTGCGGGGGGAGGGGGTGGGAGTGCGGAGGGAGTGCGAGAGGGGAGTGCGGACGGGAGTGGGAGGGGAGTGTGGGGCGACGTGGGGGACGAGTGTGAGGAGAGTTGTGGGAGAGCTGTGGGAGAGTGTGAGGAGGGGTCAGTGTGGGAGATGTGGGGAGAGTGTGAGGAGAGTGTGAGGAGATGTGTGGGAGAGTGGGGGGAGAGTGTGGGGAGGAGTGTGGGGAGAGAGTGGGGAGAGTGTGGGGGAGTGTGGGGAGATTGTGGGAGAGAGTGTGAGGAGAGTGTGAGGAAGAGTGTGAGGGGCAGTGTGAGGTGAGTGTAGGAGAGTGTGAGGGGAGTGTGAGGAGAGTTGGAGTGACACAGTGTGAGGGGAGTGTGAGGGAGTGTGAGGGAGTGTGAGGAGAGGTGATGATGAGTGTGAGGGAGGTGAGGAGTGTGTGAGGAACGAGAGTCGAGGGGAGCGTGAGGGGAGAGTGAGGAGAGCCGTGAGGAGAGCGTGATGAGAGCGTGGGGCCGAGGGTGAAGGGAACGTTTGAGGGGCGTGTGAGGGAGTGTGGGAGATTTGTGGCGGAGAGTGTGAGGAGAGTGTGAGGAGAGTGGAGGGAGGTGAGGAGTAGTTGAGGAGTGTGTGAGGGGAGGTGAGGAGAGTGGAGGGGAGTGTGAGGGGAGTGTGAGGGGAGTGTGAGGGATTGTGTGAGGGAGTGTGTGAGGGCAGTGTGAGGGAGCGTGAGGGGAGCGTGAGAGAGCGTGAGGAGAGCGTGGGGAGAGAGTGGGGAGGTGTGAGGAAGCGTGAGTAGAGTGTGAGTCGAGTGTGAGGGGAGGTGAGGGAGTGTGAGGAGAATGTGAGGAGAGTGTGGTGAGAGTGTGGTGAGAGTGTGGTGAGAGTGTGGGGAGAGTCTGAGGGGAATGTGAGGGGAATGTGAGGGAGTGTGAGGAGAGGTGAGGAGAGTGTGAGGAGAGTGTGAGGAGAGTGTGAGGAGAGGGTGGGGAGAGTGTGGGGAGGTGTGGGGAGTGTGTGGGGAGTGTGTGGGGGGGGGAGTGTGTGAGGGAGTGTGGGGAGAGTGTGGGGAGAGTGTGAGGAGAGGGTGTGGGGAGTTGTGAGGAGAGTGTGGGGAGAGTGTGAGGAGAGTGTGAGGGGAGTGTGAGGAGAGTGTGAGGAGGAGTGTGAGGAGAGTATGAGGAGAGTGGGACGGGAGAGTGTGAGGGGAGTGTGAGGGAGTGGAGGAGAGTGTGAGGAGAGTGTGAGGGGCATGTGGTGAGCGAGGAGTGTGAGGGGAGTGTGATGGAGTGTGAGGAAAGTTGATGGAGTGTGAGGGGGAGTGTGAGGGGAGTTGAGGAGAGTGTGAGGAGAGGTGAGGGGATGTGTGATGGATTCTGAGGGGAGTTGTGAGTGAGAGGTGAGGGGAGTGTGAGGGTGAGGGATGGAGTGTGGAGAGAGTGTGAGGGGAGTGTGGGGGAGAATGTGAGGAGATTGTGAGGGGGATGAGTGTAAGGAGAATATGAGGAGAGTGTGAGGAGAGTGTGCAGGGAGAGTGTGGGGAGAGTGTTGGGTTGAGAATGTGAGGAGAGTGTGAGGAGAGTGTGGAGAGAGTGGAGGCGGAGGGTGGAGAATGTGGATGGTAGAGTGTGAGGAGATGGAGGGGAGTGTGAGAGAGTGTGAGGAGGAGTGTGAGGAGCGTGTGGGTTTTCGGGGAGGAGTGTGGGGAAGAGTTGGGGAGAGTGTGGGGAGCAGGTGTGAGGGGAGTTTGGGAGAGAGTGTGGGGAGAGATGGGGAGAGCGTGAGGGAGTGTGAGGTGAGTGGGGAGAAGAGTGTGGGGAGAGTGTGAGGGAGGTGAGGGAGTTGAGGGAGTGTGAGGGGATGTGGGGAGAGTGTGGGGAGGAGTGTGGGGAGAGTGCGAGTGAGTGTGAGGGAGTGCGGGGAGAGTGCGGAGGGAGTGCAGAGGGAGTGCGGAGGAGTGCGGGGGAGTCGGGGGGAGTGCGGGGTGATGTGCGGAGGGAATGCGGGCGTCTCAGTGCGGAGGAAGTGCGGAGGGAGTGTGGGAGATGTGGGGCGAGTGTGGGGAGATGTGAGGGACTTGTGAGGGAGGGGAGGGGAGTGTGGGGAGTAGTCTGGGGGGAGTGTGGGGAGAGTGTGGGGAGAGTGTGAGGGCGAGTGTGGGGCGAGGAGTGTGGGGAGGACTGTGAGGAGAGTGTGGGGAGAGTGTGGGGAGAGTGTGGGAGAGTGTGGGGAGAGTGTGAGGAGATTGTGGGAAGAAGTGTGGGGAGAGGGTGGGAGAGTGTGAAGTGAGACCAGTGTGAGGAGTGTGTGAGGGAGTGTGAGGGGAGTGGAGGGACGTGTGAGGAGAGCGTGAGGACCAGAGTGTGAGGGAGTGTGAGGGGAGTGTGAGGAGAGCGTGAGGAGTGATGGTGAGGAGTGTGTTGAGGGGAGTGGAGGGGAGTGTGAGCGAGAGCGATTGAGGCGGAGCTTGGACCGAGAGCGTGAGGGGAGGTGGAGGAGTGTGAGGGGAGTGTGGGGAGAGTTGTGAGGGGAGTGTGAGAGAGTGTGAGGGGAGTGGGGAGAAGAGTGTGGCGAGATTGTCGGGAGAGTGTGGGGAAGAGTGTAGGGGAGATGTGAGGGGAGTGTGGGATGTTAAGGAGGTGAGGGGAGCACACAATGTGAGGGGAGTGTGAGGAATGTGTGAGGAGAGTGTGAGGAGCTCAGTGTAAGGGGAGCGTGAGGGAGTGTGAGGGAGTGTGAGGGAGTGTGTTAAAGCGAGTGTAGAGTGTGAATAGGAGTGTGAGGATAGGTTGGGGAGTGTGTGGATAGTGTGAGGGGAGCGTCGAGGGGAGTGTGAGTGGAGGGGAAGGGGGATTTCGTGAGGGGAGTGTCGAGGGAGTGTGAGGGGAGTGTGGGGGAGTGTAAGGGAGTGTGAGGGAGTGTGAGGGGAGTGTGAGGGGAGTGTGCGGAGAGGTGAGGAGAAGTAGTGAAAGGTGAGGAGAGTGTGAGGGGGTGTGAGGGGAGTGTGACTGGAGTGTGAGGGGAGGGTGAGGGGAGTGGTGGGGGAGTGCGAGGAGAGTGCGAGGAGAGTTGGAAGGAGAGTGTGAGGGAGTTGAGGAGAGTGTGAGGGGAGTGATGGGGAGAGTGTGAGGGGAGTGTGAGCGAGAGTGTGAGGGAGTGTGAGTAGAGTGAAGGAGAGTGTGAGGGGGAGTGTGAGGGGAGTGTGAGCGAGAGTGTGAGGAGAGTTATGGAGGGAGTGTGAGGAGAGTTGTGGGGGAGTGCTGAGGGGCAGTGCGAGGAGAGTGCAGAGGGGAACGAGGGTAAGTGTGAGGAGTGTGAGTAGAGTGTGAGGGGAGGTGAGGATGAGTGTGAGGAGAGTGTGAGGAGAGTGTGAGGGAGTGTGGGGGAGTGCTGAGGAGGGAGTGCGAGGGGAGTGCTGAGGGAGTGTGAGGGAGTGTGAGGAGATGTGAGGGGAGTGTGAGAGAGTGTGAGGGGAGTGTGAGGAGAGCTGTGAGGAGAGTGTGAGGGGAGGTAAGGGAGTTGAGGAGAGTGTGAGGGAGTGTGAGGCAGTGTGAGTGAGTGGGGATGTGAGGGGAGTGGAGGAGAGGTGAGGGAAGTTGATGGAGTGTGAGGGGAGTGTGAGGGGAGTGTAAGGGAGTGGTGAGAGAGATGGGAGGGAGTGGAGGGAGGGTACTGAGGAGTGTTTGAGGGATGTGAGCGGATGTGGGAGGGAGTGTAAGGGAGTGTGAGGAGTTGTGAGGGAGTGTGAGGGAGTGTTGAGGAGGTATGAGCGGGGTTGTGAGGGTGTGTGAGGGGAGTGTGGGGTGAGCCTAAGGGGTGTGAGGGAGGTGTGAGGGATGTTGTAGGGAGTGGAGGAGTGTGTGAGGGGAGTGAGTGTGAGGGGAGTCTAAGGAGGTGTGAGGAGAGTGTGAGGGAGTGTGAGGAGGTGAGTATGTGTGAGGGAGTGTGAGGAGTGTGTGAGGGGAGTGTGAGGGGAGTGTAAGGGAGTATGATGTAGTGTTGGGTTTAATCTATTCAATCCGTTGATCGGGTTTCCTCAATTTCCTTCTTCTGTTCTTTAGATGTTGACCAGATACTCACTCACCCAGATAATTCTCACCTCAGCTCCCCCCTCACCCCAACACAGGCTCTTCTGTCTCCTCTTGATTCCCCCCTCCCCGATTCCCCACTGTTCAACGCCTCCTTCTCCCAACTGCTTCGTCCCCTCTTCCCTGACTCCCCTTCTCTGACTCCCCCCCCCGCCTCCTCCCTCCCACGTCTCCCCACAAACTCCCCCTCCCTGACTCCCCCTCCCAACTCCCCCTCCCTCCAACTGTCCTCTCCCCACCGACTCCCCTCTCCACCTGATTTGTCCTCCCTGGCTCCCCCCCAATCATCCTTCCCCACTGAACCCCTGCTCCCCACCAGATACTGAATAATCCTAGCATCAACCCTCCCCTCCCTGACCCCTTCCCAACACTGCCTCCCCCAACTCCCCTTCCATCCTTAACACCCCTCCATCCCCGACTCCTCCTTCATCCGTGACATCTCCTCCCCTCGACTCCCCTCTGAGACAGTGTAGTCCAAATTGATTAATTAATCTGTTTCAGGTTATTGATTATTCTGGTACAGATTATTGATTGTTAGTTAATGCAGGGAATGTCGCTGGGTCTTGGTGTGAGTTATAATAGGGGTAACATCAGATTCACTGAGGAAGCTGGGTAAAAGGTAATATCCTGGAGGTGCCAGTGACTGTTCATGGAGATTATAGAGGAGGGATATGGGGCCATTATGTCCACTCAGAGTCTAGCTTGTGAATATTTGAGCCAGAGAATGAAGCTTATTGCTGAGGGAGGATGGAGGGGTGGTTGTGTGTAAGGATAACACCAGGCCTGGGTTTGGGGAGCATGGGCTACATTCTTCTGCCTAAAAGCAGTGGTCCGAGACTTTCCAGGTCATTCATTATAATGGAGTCAAGGTGGCAACAAAAGCTCCAATAAGATCCTTAAATATGTTGCCAGTTCCCAAATCCGTGCCCATGTCTGCGACATTTGACACAGTTGACCACTCTGTCTGCTGTCCATGATCTCACTGGTACCACTCTTATCCAATCTTTCCTCTATGGTTTCTCATTCTGCCCCTGAAGCCTTACCTCTGGAATTGTCCAAGGATTGCCTCTTCAGCCGCTTCTCTTCCTCATTTTGATCCCGGCAATATTATTTGCAGACATTGTGTTGATATTTATGCTGTAGACTCCCATCCTCATTGGTTGTCTTCAGTAAAGAATGAGGGAATTTTTGTGGTGCCTTTCACATCTTCAAGCCTGTCAAAGACATGAAGGTATATTGGAAGTATAAGCACTATTGTTATGAAGGAAACGGGCTGTCGAAATGGGTACAGCAAGATTCCATACAGTTAGCAAAGTGATAATAAGCTGCCTGCCTTATTTATGCTGTTTGAGGGATAAGTATTGGCCCAAGACCTGGGAGGTGTGTGTGTTCTTTGAATTGTCCCACAGGGTTCTTTACATAAGCCTGACAGTGCAGATACATTGCTCTGATTAACTCGTTGTTTGAAGTGACAGGATCTCTCACAGCGCAGCACTGGCAGTGTAACTCTGGATTAGTTGCTTAATTTTCCAGAGTGGGGGGCTGAACCTCAGAAATGTCTATCTCAAAGGCAGGAGTGAGACTTTCTGAGCCACACACACCATTACCTCATTCACTCCATCCAAGAGTTGCCATTTCCTCCTGCAAAGGACTTGCCCTCAGCCCCACCACAAACCCCTGTGTCTAACTCCATCTTTCTCCATCACTCCATCCCTTTCCCTCACTCCATCCCCCTCCCTCAGCACTGCCTCACACTCATTCAGACCGTTCGTTATCTTGGTATCCCAGTTGTATCAACTAACTCCAAAACTCTTCTATCCCAAATTCCCTCCATCCACCAAAGCCACTTGCTTCCAGTTTTGCAACACCAATCTCCACATCATTATTCCAATGATCTGCCTGCTACAATCCCAAAACCCACCCCACTTAAAACTTCAAATGACCAAAACCATCACATTCAGACAGATCTTGACTCAGTTGTAACACTCTCTCACACACTGTCCCTCAGTATAAGATTCTCAGTCATAATGCTCTTGCACACAAACTGTCCCTCAATATAAGACTGTCAGTTAAAACACTCTCACACTGTCCCTCAGTATAAGACTCTCTATTATAATACTCTCTCACACTGTCCCTCAGTATAAGATTCTCAGTTATAACACTTTCTCACACACTATCCCTCAGTATAAGATTCTCAGTTATGACTCTCTGGCCCTCCCCACAAACTCGCAATTCTCAGTTGTAATGTTTAGTTGCCCTCAAAAGTATTACGTGCTGCTCCTTTTGCCCCATTTGGATGGTGTTAGTCTGGGGTATTTATGTCTGCCATGGGTGATGAGGTTGTCAGGAGTTTATTCCCAATGCCTTTCAAAAGTAAATCTTTCCTGGAACCAGGTATCGACTGGGAACAAACCCTGTTTGGCTCTGGAAGGAGAATGGGCCGGAATTATGATCTGAGAGTGCTGTGAGATGACAGAAGCAGATGTCTTGTTCCTTTAGCTCCAGTTTGGGGGATTATTGTGCTTTAAGTGCTTTCAATTATAAACAAACAAATTTAAATGTGCAGGAGGATCAGAACTCAGTGTGCTATTAATGAGCAGCTGTCAAGGACAGTTCTTGAACTCCCAACAATTAACAAGAAATCTGACGATTATTGTAACAGATTCTTCTCTGAAGCTTTTTGTAAGCGCCGGGATTCGCTTCCCATAGAGATGGGCACAGTTCAGAATCTCAGAGATTTTACAGCAGGAAACAGGCCATTTGGGCCAACTGCTCTGTGCTGCTCCGCACAGCTTCCTTCTGCCTCTCTCAATCCCACCTTACTCCCTCTCTCCCTCCCGGCCATCCCCACTTTCCCCTCAGTTGGCTCGAACTCCCACTCAGTCTCCACAATCATTGTGATTCTCAGACAAGAATCCTTCACACAATTTCCCATCACTGATTAACACACACTTCCTTCACACACCGAAATGTGATTCGGGGCTTTGGCATTCGCCGTTTTAGAAAAAAATAGAAGAATTTGCATTTCTTTGGTATTTTTCAGGCATCCTCAGAGCCAATGGTGCAGGTGTGGTTGTTTTATCAAGTAGGAAACATGACAGCCACACAGCAAGATCCCACAAACAGCAGGTATGCAAGCTATAAGCTTGGCAGCTATGACCAGGACAAGAGGGAATGTGTGATCTTCCAGTTCAGTGCAACAACAGAAACTTGCATTTATATACCACCTTTAATATCTTCAAAATACCCTAAGGTGCTTCACAAGAGTAAAGGCTTTGACCATCGAATACTGATTAAGAAATATCAGAGTGTTCAACTTTTAAGGAGAACTTTAAAGAAGAGAGACCAAGAGGGAGGGAATTCCACAGCCCAGGACAGCAACAGCTGAAGGCAGAGTCTGTAACAGAGCGATTGAACGCACAGACTTGGGGAGGGGGGTTAGAAAAATTTCACAGGTTGTAAGGCAGTGATGGGGGAGAGAGAAGGAGTGAAGACTTGGAAAGATTAGAAGACAAACTCCAGATTTTTCCAATCACTCGCGCTGGCAGGATTTTCCCATCCTGCTGCAGTGCATGGAAGTTTGGATGGTTGCCAAAATCTCCATCTTTGGTGCAGTGGGAATGTGGCAGGAGCATTAGGAGAGTGGGGGGGGGGAAGAATGATGAAACATAGAGAGAGTGTGTCTGGAGCATGGTTGGAGTATGGTAGGAGCGTGGAGAAAGCATGACAGAGCGTGGTGGAGCATGCAGGAGCATGGTGGGAGCATGACAGGAGCGTGACGTGAACATGGCAGGAGTGAGGGGGGAGCCTGATGGAACATGGTGGGAGTATGTTGATGGCATGACAGACTGTGGAGGGGAGTGTGGCTGGAGCGTGGGGTGATGGAGTACAGAAAGAGTGTGTTGATGGCATGATGGAGAATGGCAGAGCATGGAGGGAGCGTGGCTGGAGTGTGGCAGTTAAATCTCACCCGAGGACTTTAATATTGAGTTGTTTCTAGGCTGGGAGCCACAGTCTGGAAGAGGGGTAATGGATGAAGGGGGGGAGGGGGGGTATCAATGTGAGTCTGATTCGGGCAGCAGAGATTTGGAACAAGCTTCACGTTTTAGAGGATGGGAAGTGGGAGAGAAAATAGGACCAAAAACAAAATACTGGAAAATCTCAGCAGGTGTGACAGCATCCGTAGGGAGAAAATAGGGCCAAAGTTTTGAGTCTAGATGACCCTTCGTCAGAGCTAAGAGCAACGAGAATCAGCAGAGAATTATACAAAGAGGGTGGTGGAGTGTTGTGGGGGGTAGAATGGGACAAAGGGAATGTAAATGAAATACAGAAGGCTGAGAAGGTGCTACAAGTGTCCATTAAGTGATCAGGATGCGAGAATGGCAGAACAGAGATACAGATTGTTAAAGGAAAGCCTGAGGAATGTGGCAGTTGCCCTGAAAGGGGGCAAAGGGGGCAAGAGAGATGGTGGGTTTAATATTGGTAAAGGGGAAAATTTTGGAATCCATTATCAAGGACTTTATAGTAAAGAACTTAGAAAGCAGTGGCAGGATCAGACAGAATCAGCATAGATTTATGAAGGGGAAATCATACTTGACAAATCTATTGGAATGCTTTGAAGATATAACTATAGTAGAGTTGACAAGGGGGAGCCAGTCAATGTGGTACATTTGGACTTTCAGAAAACGTTTGACAAAGTCCCGCATAAGGGATTATTGTGCAAGATTAAAGCGCATCATATTGGAGAAAGTGTTTTGAAATGGATAAAAACTAGTTGGCAGAGAGGAAAAAAAGAGTAAGAATTAATGTGTCTTTTTCAAATTGGCAGACAGTAATTAGTGGGGTGCCACAGGGATTGATGCTGGGACCCCAGCTATTCACAATATATATTAATGATTTGGATGAGGGAACAAAATATAACATCTCAAAGTTTGCAAATGATACAAAGTTGGGTGGGAGAGTGAACTGTGTTGCAGAAATCCTTCAGAATGACCTGGACAAGTTGGGTGAGTGGGCTAATCAAAAGCAGATGCAGTATAATTTGGATAAATGTGAGGTCATTTACTTTGGAAACAAAAACAAGAGGGCAGATTACTACCTGAATGGCTATAAATTGGGAGAGGGGAATGTGCAGTGGGACCTGGGTGTCTTGTGTACCTGTCACTGAAGGTGCAGCAGGCGGTAAAGAAGGCAGATGGCATGTTGGTGTTCATTGCGAGAGGTTTTGAGCAGGGAAGTGTTATTGCAATTATACAGGGCCTTGGTGAGCCACACCTAAAACATTGTGCACAGTTTTGGTGTCTTTTTCTGAGGAAGGATGTTCTTGCTCTCGAGGGAGTTCAGTGAAGGCTTCCCAGCCTGATTCCGGGGATGGTGGGACTGATGTATGAGGAGAGATTTACTAGGTTAGGGTTGTTTTCGCTGAGTTTCAGACGAATGAAGGGGAATTTCATAGAGAATTATAAAATTCTAACTGGTCTAGACAGGATAGACACTGGAAGATGTTCCCGATGGTGGGGGAGTCCAGAACCAGGGGTCACAGTGTGAGGATTCAGGGTAGACAATTTAGGCTAGAGGTGAGGAGATATTTTTTCATTCAAAGAATAGTGAATCTGTGGAATTTATTATCACAGGAAGGAATTGATGCCAAAATATTGAATGTATTGAAGAGGCGGCTGACATAGCACTTGGAGCGAATGGGATCAAAGGTTATGGGGAGAAAGCAGGATTAGGCTATTGGGTTGGACGATCAGCCATGATCATAATGAATGGCGGAGCGGGCTCGAGGGCCGAATGGCCTCCTCCTGCTCCTATCTTTTATATTCCTAGGATGATAAAATGGATGAATAGGATGAAACAAAATGTAATAAATTAAGTGGAAATGAAGGTGGACGGAGAGTTGATGCTCTGAAGTTGTTGAACTCAGGGTTCAGTTTGGAAGACTGTGGGGTGCCCAATCAGAAGATAAGGTGCTCTTCCTGAGAATATCGATACCCTTGGAGACAGCGGGAATGGACGAGGATTCCAGCAGCTGATAATCTGAGGTAAACACCACTGACTATATCTCACTGATTCACTCATTTTCATCAGTCATTAAACTCCAGACATGCTTCCTGGAGCAGCGCGTTAGCTACTGTGTCCTCTCTTCCTGCCAGATGGTGGGAGGTCTTGCTCGTTCAGCAGCTTCCAGTAGCTTCATTCCCTATTGCTGCACTGATTAATTGGACTTGCAATTGCCACAGTTCTGAGTTACTCACAGCACTCGGACCCTGTTCAATTAGGCCTTCGGCATAATTAGTGGAATTACTTGCAAAGGCCCTTGTGACCCTAGCTCACTGCCAAGGCCGGCTCTGAAACACAAATTACTTCACCTGCCCAATTTGTTTCTCCAGCGTTGCACGGAATTTACAAACCAGGAACAGGCCATTCGGCCCAACTGATCTATGCCAACCTTTCTGATCCACGTGAACTTCTTCTCACCTTCTCTTCATTTCGCCCAATCTTCTCATTCCCTTCCTCCTCATGGGCGGAATTTCCAGCTCCTCCTGCCAGTGGGATTTTCCAATCTGTCCTTGCCAGACAGTGTCATGGAATTCCATCCCCTGTGTTTATCCAGTGTTTCCCTTAAATACAGCACACCACACCCTCGAGCATGTGGGATCGAACATAAGAACATCAGAACTAGGAGCAGGCTGTTTGCTCGAGCCTGCTCCACCATTCAATAAGATCATAGCTGATCTTTTCATGGACTCAGCTCCACTTATCTGCCCCCTCTCCATAATCCTTAATTCCTTTACTGTTACCTTAACAACATTCAATGAAGTAGCCTCAACTGCTTCACTGGGCAGGGAATTCCACAGATTCACAACCCTTTGTGTGAAGAAATTCCTCCTCAGCTCAGTCCTAAATCTGCTCCCCCTCATTTTGAGGCCATGCCCCCCTCGTTCTAGTTTCACGTGCCAGTGGAAACAATTTCCCTGCTTCTATCTTATCTATCTTCATAATCTTATATGTTTCTAAAAGATCTCCCCTCATTCTTCTGAATTCCAATGAGCCCAGTCTACTCAGTCTCTCCTCATAAACCAACTCTCTCAACTCTGGAATCAACCTAGTGAATTTCCTCTGCATCCCCTCCACTGCCAGTATATCCTTTCTCAAATAAGAAGATCAAAACTGGACACAATACTTCAGGTGTGGCTTCACCAGCACCTTATACAGCTACAACATAACCTCTCTGTTTTTAAACTCCATCCCTCGAGTCCCACATTCTCCCCACTCTCTGGCTAGAGAGGTTTCTCCTGAATTCCCCAATGGATTTATTATTTGTGACTATATTATATTTATAGAGTCCAGATATGGTCTTGTCCCAAAGTGGAAACACCTTCACTTCGATCCAATAAATCCCTGCATAATTTTGAAGATCTGTACCTAGCCGTCCCTCAACTCTTTGAAGAGAAAAGTGTCTACAAGTGTGATTTTCCCGATATATTGAAACTTTTGGTCTGGTATCATCCTTGAATCTTTGCCGCACTTTCTCCATTGCCTCCTTTTTATAATATGCGAATGTGAGTTGCTTTCCAGACTCCAGGTCATTATTGACTCTTCCCTGGTTTGAAGGTGTCGTCCACTCAGGGTCGTGGGTTTCTGTCTTGGGTCTTCAAGTGACTGAAACAGTCTGATTCTCCATCACAGATCCTGGCAAATGGACCAGGATGTCTCCAGTGGGGCAGTGAGATCCGGAGTGTGGGATCTTCTTTCCGTTCTTTCCCTCCCTGTCATTGCTCCGCCCCATCATTAAGGAGTTTGGACGCAAAGTGTGACACACCTTGATGGAACACTTGGTGTCATTTTGAACGATTAGCAACCAACCTGGTTCTCTCCGGGTGCTCCGGTTTCCTCCCAGTCAAAGATGTGCGGGTTAGGTTGATTGGCCATGCTAACTTGCCCCTTAGTATCCTGAGATGCGTAGGCTAGAGGGATTAGTGGCTAAATGTGCAGGGATGTGAGGGAGGGGCCTGGGTGGGATTGAGCAGATGGGCCAAATGGCCTCTTTCTGCACAGTAGGATTTCTGTGATTCAATGAACTCCCACCTAATGATGATCATGAAATCATTGTCGATTGTTGTAAAAATTCATCTGGTTCATTAATGACATTTTAGGAAGAAAATCTGCCATCCTTACCCAGTCTGGCCTATATGGGTTGTCAAGGTGGCACAGTGCTGCCTCACAGCACTAGGGACTCAGGTTTGATTCTCAGCTTGGGTCGCTGACTGTGTGAAATCTGCACATTCTCCCCATGTCTGCATGGGTTTCCCCTGGGTGCTCTGGTTTTCTCCCACAGTCTAAAAAATGTTCTGGTTAGGTGCATTGGCCATGCTAAATTCTCCCTCACTGTACCCGAACAGGCGCTGGAGTGTGGTGAATAGGGGATTTTCACAGTAATTTCATTGTGGTGTTAAGGTAAGCCGACTGGTGACACTAATAAATAAACTTTAAACCTTATGTGATTCCAGCGCCACAGCAATGCGGTTGGTTCTTAAAAGCCCTCAGGGGTGAGCAATAAATGCTGGCCCAGCCAGTGACACCCACATCCTGCGAATGAATAAAATAGGTAATGTACATAAAACTCTTCCTTCTCCTGGCGGATATAGAAATTCATTTTGATCTCTTCTTCTGAAGAAGCTGATTCTTTCCTGGTGAGAGACTTTGGTGAATGTCAAACACTCGCTCATTCTTCATTCCATCAGCTGCTCCTTGCCTGTGGAATTGCCACGGCATTCCATCATGGGAGCCTCAGAGAAGGGCCCTATCCTGAACCCACACCCAAATCCATGGACGTTGGGTGAGGGAGGCCATTTTATTCCCTTCACTGTGACTGGCACGTTAGTGGACAGTATCGACTGATTCACTATCAGCTTCCAGCTGATTGAAACTTGGCCAACACTCAGTCTAATCACAGCTTTCAAAATGCAACAAAAGGGCTTCCAACCAGTCAAATACATTTGAAGTGCTGTTGCACTCCCCAACCTGTCCCCATGTAAGAAATATTCTGCCTTTCTGTCTTCTCTACCAAAATAAATAACTTCACATTTATTCATGTTATATTCCATCTGCCCTGTTCTAGCCTATTTACTTTGCCTGTCCTCTTTCAGCTTCCTTACATCCTCCTCACATCTTATATTCCCCTCCAATTTGGTGTCATCAGTAAATGCAGTAATATTGGTCTTCACATTCAGCTAGTTTATATAGTGCTTGATCTCAGGGCCAGCACCTCTGACAGTACAGACCTCTTCCAGTTCTGAGCTCAGAGCGTCTGTGCTCAAATATCTGGAGTGAGATTTAAACCCACAGGCTTGTAATTTTGGAGCAAGTGTCCTTGCCACATGGCTATAATGACCAAACAGTTGGAGAATTCTCTGCTGCAATTTACCACATCATCCACCTGCTACTCATTTGCAAGCTGGATATTTCACTCATGATTGGTCAGCTTCTGCTGTTATCCCAAACCATGTCAAAAATATCGCAACAACAAATCTGTCTTCTGGGAAGAAGCTTTCCTGTCTCACTATCCCTATATCTCTCAATCTCTGTGTACGTCTCCCTTTACCTTTGTGTCTCTCTATCCCTGTGTCTCTCTTTCACTATCTCTGAGTCCCACTATCCCTATGTTTCTCTACCTCCCTGTGTTTCTCAATCCTTTTGTGTGTGTCTCTCTCTCTATCCCGGTGTCTCTCTCTATCCCGGTGTCTCTCTCTATCCCGGTGTCTCTCTATCACTATCCCCGTGTCTCTCTATTCCTATGTCTCTCTCACTATCCCTGTGTCTCTCTATCTCCGTCTCTCTCATTATCTTTGTGTATCTCTGTGTCTGTCTTTCTATTTTTTCCTGTGTCTCTCTCTCTATCCCTGTATCTCTCTATCTCTGTATCTCTCTATCCCTGTGTCTCACTATCCAGGTCTCTCTATGCCTGTATCTCTCTGTCACTTTCCCTGCAACTCTCTATTTTAGTGTTCCTCTATCCCTGTGTCTCTCTATGTCTGTCTCTTTATCTTTCCCTGTGGTGCTCCATCCCTGTGTCTCACTATCTCTGTGCCTCGCTAGCCTTGTGTCTGTTCTCTAATCTTTGTTCTCTCTATTCTAACTCCCTATCCTGTGACTATTTCTGTCTGAATTTCTTATGTTTTCCCTGTTTGTGTGTTGTGTATGTGTTCTGTTTGTATGTGTCTGTTTGTGTCTATGGCTGTGTGTGTGTGTGTGCCTGCCTATGTGTCTGTGTGTGTTTGTATCTGTGTGTGTGTGTGTCCGTTTGTGTCTGTCTTTCTGTGTGTCTCTGTGTTTGTATTGATGTGTGTGTGTGTGAGTGTGTGGCTGTGTCTATGTGCCTGTGCATGTGTTCTCTCTGCTTTGTTGTCTCCTCTGTTCGATTTGCTGTCTAATTTCCTCTCCCTTTCTACTGTGACATTATTTGGAATGTTTTGTGAGGTCTTATCTCTCTCTACTGACAGTCTGTCTGCTGCTCTCCCAGTCTCTCAGTGCTGACAGTCTGTCTGCTGCTCTCCCACTCTCTCACTGCTGACAGTCTGTCTGCTGCTCTCCCACTCTCTCACTGCTGACTGTCTGTCTGCTGCTCTCCCACTCCATCCTGCAACGCTGCTTCTGGAAGAGTTAATCTCCTCATTAAGGAACTTTCCACTTCATTTCACAAACCACTTTTAGCTGATTGGCCGTAAAATTGAAGCAGTTATTTCTGAATCCAGAAAATTTATGGAGGTATCAAAATAATGGATGAAGAAGAAATAATAAGTTGCTGAAAAGAGAAAGAGGGAAGAAGAGACAAAAACAGCTGAGAGAGAGAGAGAGAGAGGGGGAGAGAGAGAGACAGGGAGGGAGGAGGGGACAGAGAGAGATGGGGATAGGGAGGGAGGGAGGACAGAGAGAGAGACAGAGAGAGAGAGAGAAAGGGAGGGCAGAGGGAAGAAGGGACAGAGAAAACGAGATGAAGGGTGTGAGGAATGGAGGGAGGCACAGAGAAAAAAGGAGGGTGAGGGGGAGATCGAGAGTGTAGGTAAAGGAGAGAGAAAGTTAAACAGAGGAAGAGAGAGAGAGACAGAGAGAGAGAGAGACACAGTCAGAGAGAGAGAGACAGTCAGAAAGAGGAGAGGCAGGGAAAGAGATCAAGTTAGAGAAATGGACAGAAGAGTGAAAGGGCAGAAAGAGAGAGAGATAGATAGAGAGAGAGAGAGAGAGAAAGAGAGAAGCAGAGAGGAGAAGAAAAGGCAGACAGAGGGAGAGCAATAGGGACAAATAGAGGGAGAGAGAAAGTGGGGCAGAAGTAGATAACAGAGACAGAGTGAGAGAGAGAGAGAGAGAAGGGCAGGCAAAGAGAAGGGAGGCGGAAAAGTGAGAGAAAGTGTGAAAAACAGATTGAGACAGAAAGAAGAGAAAAAAATCGATAAGTAACACAGAGTGTTAGTCTGAGAAGGATAGGATAGAGCAGGAAAAGGGAGAGAAATCCAGTCAGTGTTAAGGGCACCAATCTCAGTGACAGCTCCCACCTTAGAAACTCCAGCTCATAATTCAGAATCCCAGTGCAGGAATGAGGGAGTGCTGCATTGTCCAAGGTTTCTCCCAAGTCACATACCACCTTGAGTAACAAATAGATTGCAGTCTCTTCATCGACTCTCACTGGGGTACGGGTCCCACATACACTGACTCTCACTGGGGTACGGGTCCAATACACACTGATTCTCACTGGGGTATGGGTCCCCCACAATGACTCTCACTGGGGTACGGGTCCCACAGTGTTAATGTGCCATCTGAAATGTGACTCTGACATGGGGAAACCATTCGATGGTCTGGGTTCCAGTGAGAATTTGTGGAGTTTTCTGTGAATTTGTTTCAAGGTCAAAATTAAAATAATTCACAAAGTGAAGGGACTGATTGCAGATGGAACAGTTCCATCCAACACCCAGAGGAATCGAGAGTGCGGCAAAAAAAAACTGCCATATTATCTGGGGAATTCTGTGGGAATAATGAACCAAGGAATTGAGCTTGTGAAAGTCAGTGGCTTAACTGACCCAGAAACCGTGGCAATGGAGACAAGGAGCAGAGACAGAAGAACACAGCGACAGAGCCGGCCTCCAATCTGAGTCAACAACAGATTGGGGAATTCATTCTCAGAGTGAAAATGGGTTTCTCATTTTGGCATTGAAATTAGTCTCTGACCTGCTGCACGTTTCATACTGTGAGTCTCTGCCTTCAATCTTTATTTGAGTTTCATATTCCTTCCCCCACTTCTGATTAATCTCACAGAATTAACCGGTGTCCTACATAAAGCACGCTTGTACCTTGAAGATGCCCTCTAGATATTCACCAATGTTTCAGCTAATACATTGGGCAGGTTGACAAATTGCTTAGCTGCAAGGAGACAGGGAGTAGGCAAATTTCTATCAAGACCGGAATTTACTGCCCACTCTCATTGCCCCCGAAAAGGCGGTGGTGAGTCACCTTTTTTGAATACGATGATCACATTTGCCGAATCAATAGATTTATTTGGAATCACGAGCTTTCACAGTGCCGCTCCAAACAAACACAGGAGCAGCACTCCGAAAGCTCGTGATTCCAAATAAATCTTCTGAACTTTAACCTAGTGGTTTGAGACTTCTTACTTTGCCCACCCCAGTCCAACGCCTGCATCTCCACATCATTTCCCGAATTAACCAAATTTCTACGGATCCAGAATCAAGTCTGGGCCACACAAGGCAAATCAAGTCCCATGGCGCCAGCTATTCCCCTGGGGGTAGTTTCCAGTTCATTTTGTGGGACCACCATCCTCATTCTTAAATACTTGAATGAGAATGCATCCATTTGAACCCACTCTCCACTCAATCAGGGACCCCTTGCATCCCAGACATTCTCCCTTCCACCTTCTTCCATTGGGAAAAAGTCACCTACCAACCGATTCAAGAACAGCTTCTTTCCTGCTGCCGTCAAGATCTTGAATGGTCCTACCATACATTAAGCTAAGCTTTCTCTTTGCCTTCCCTTATATTCTGCACCATCTCCTTTCTGACTCCCCAGTGTATTCTATGTACGGTATGCTTTGTCTAAATAGCGCGCAAGAAATAATACTTGTCACTGTATCCCAATACATGTGACAATAATAAACCAAATCATATATGAAACCCAAGCCCCTGGATTTCTATTGTCTACTGAAAGTCACAAACTGAAAGGTTAACTCTGTTTCCCTCTCCTGCCCTGGATATTGCCAGACCTGCTGAGTGTTTCCAGAATTTTCTGTTTTGGCCTCTGGATTGCTCGTCCAGTAAAATAACCACAATGTTACTGTAGTCGTTAATCGGCAAGATGTAATAAGTGATTACCCACAGGAATTTCAGCTTTCACCTTATTTATCACAGTGTATCAATGGTGGAGTGAGTAAATGTTGAAGGCAATGGATGGATTGCCAATCAAACAGGCTGTTTTGTCCTGAATGGTGTCAAATCTCTTATGTGTTGTTGGAGCCGTGCTTATCCAGGCAAGTGGAGAGAATTCCATCACCCTCCTGACTTTTGCATAGTAGATGGTGGACAGGCTCTGTGAAATCAGGAGGTGATTACTCACTGCAGAGTTCCCAGTATCTGACTTCTACTTTGCTAGGCCTCCTTAAAGTCACATTTTCACAACGTTTCTCTGATATCGATGTGTCACTCTCACCTCACCTCTGGAATTCAGCAATTTTGTCCATGTTTGAACCAAGGCTGTAATGAGGTCAGGAGCTGAGTGATCCTGGCGGAACCCAAACAGGGCATCACTGACCAGGTGCTGCTTGATAGCGCTGTTGATAATGCCTTCCATCGCTTTACTGATGATGGAAAGTAAACTATGGGGCAGTAATTGGGCTGGTTGGATTTGTCCTGTTTTTCGTGTACAGGATATACCTGGACAAGTTTCCACATTGCTGGCTAGACGCCAGTGTTGTAGTTGTACTGAAACAGCATGGCTAGGGGAACAGCAAGTTCTGGAGTGCGAGTCTTGAGGACTACTGCAAGATTATTGTGAGGGCCCATTGCCTTTGCAGTGTCCAGTGTCTTCAGCTGTTTCTTGATATCATGTGGAGTGAATGGAATTGGCTGGAGATTGACATCTAAGAGGCTGGGCCCCGAGATGGATCATCCACTCGGCACTCCCGGCTGAAGATTGTTACAAATACTAATCTTTTGCGCTGATGTGCTGGGCTCCTCCATCATTGAGGATGGGGATATTTGTGGAGCCTCTTCCTTCAGTGAGTAGTCTAATTGTCCACCGCCATTCAGGGCTGGCTGTGGCAGGACTGCAGAGCTTAGCTTTGATCTATTGATTGTGGAATCGTTCAGCTCTATCTATCAGTTGCTGTTTGTGCTATTTGGCACACAGGTAGCCCTGTGATGTAGCTTCACCAGGTTAACACCTCATTTTTTGGTATATCTGCAGTTGCTCCTGGCATGTCCTCCTGCACTCTCCATTGAAATAAAGAGTGGAAGGGTTAAATTATGAGGACAGGTTACACATTCCACAGAGAGTCAGACTTAATGGAAGTGGCAGAGAAGAATTGGAATTAAAAATTACTTGTCCTGGATATTTTTTTCTGAACCGTTCCCCTTGCAGCTTTAAAAAGATCATGGCATTATCGAAATAATGAATTTTTAAAGAGTTTTAAATTATTTCATTCACAGTGATGGATGAAGAATGATGAACTCATCATTACTGACGCGGTCCCAACTGTCAGACACCTGGATAGCAATTCCTCATTCTTCTGACAGTCTTCTCTCTGTTTCTACCTGTCGCCTCAGTGAGTGTCTGATACACACATACCAAACACATGGAGGAGTTGGCAGGAGCACACTCTCTCATCAATAGCTTTCCAAACAGAATCACAATGTACGCATAAAATCATACAATGCTGAAGGAGGCCATTCTGCCCTTCGAGGCAGCACTGACCACAATCCCACCCAGGACAATCGCCATCACTATACCCATTCGATGAATGAGGGGGGATCTTGGGCAGCACGGTGGCACAGTGGTTAACACTGCTGCCTCTCAGCACCAGGGACCTGGGTTCAACTCCAGCCTTGGGTCACTCTCTGTGTGGAGCTTGCACATTCTCCCTGTGTCTGTGTGGGTTTCCTCCAGGTGCTCTGGTTTCCTCCCATAGTCCAAAGATGAGCAGGTTAGGTGGATTGGTCATGCTAAATTGACCTCAATGTCAGGGGATTAGTTAGGGTAAATGAAGGTTACAGGAATAGGGTCCGTGTGGGATTGTGGTTGGTATAGACTTGGTGGGCTGAATGGCCTCCTTCTGTACAGTAGGGATCCTATGATCTTATAGAAACATATATTATGAAGGGAATAGGAAAGAACAAAGAACAAAAAAATTACAGCACAGGAACAGGCCCTTCAGCCCTCCAAGTCTGCATTGACCATGCTGCCGGACTTAACTAAAACCCCATACCTTTTCAAGGACTGTGTCCCTCTATTCCCATTTCATTCATGCACTTGTCAAGATGCCCCTTAAAAATCACTACCTTATCCGCTTCCACTGCCTCCCCTGGCAACCAAGGTAGAAACAAGGAGGTCGTTTCTACTGGAAGGTGAAACTAGAACTAGAGGGCATGGCCTCAAAATAAGGGGGAGCAGATTTAGGACGGAGTTGAGAAGGAGCTTCTTCACTCAAAGGATTATGAATCTGTCAAATTCCTGCCCAGTGAAGCAGTTGAGGTGACTTTGATTGAATGTTTTTAAGACAAGGATAGATACATTTTTGAACAATAAATGAATTAAGAGTTATGTGAGCTGGTGGGTAAATGGAGCTGAGTCCACAAAAAGATCAGTCATGATCTTATTGAATGGCAGAGCAGGCCTGAGGGGCCAGATGGCCTACTCCTGCTCCTAGTTCTAATGTTCTTATAACCCCCTCCATTTACCATAGCTAATTCCCCTGAAACTAAGGGCAATTTAGCGTTAACAGTCAATCTAACCTGCACATCTTTATTCTTTGGGAGGAAACCGGATCATCTAGAGGAAACCCACGCAGATAAGTGGAGAGTGTACAAATTCCACACAGACACTGACTCAAGCTGAGAATTGAACCCAGGCAGCAGCTAATAATCACTGTACCACTGACCAATCCATGCTAAGAATGCTTCAGATGTACAGAGCCTCGTACAGACTCCCATTTGGAGTAACTGCATTCAGATTCCAATCCCGCACCTCAGCACAAAGGAGGGACGTATTGGCCTTGGAGAGGCGACAGTGCAGATTCTAGAATGATACCAGTGCTAACAGGGTTATATTATAAGTACAGGTCGCACAAACCTGTTCTGTCTTCCTTAGGATGGAACATTCGCAGATGATCTAATTCAAGTTCTTCGCAATGATAAAAAGAATTGCCAATAGAACGAAACTATTTCTTCTGGTGGCGGGAATGGGTGGGGGATGGGGGGGATGGTTTGCGGCAGGGGGTAGGAGGAGTGGTGGGGAGGGGAGTCAAGAACAAGGAGACAGAATCCCCCCCCAGCCCACCCCCCGCCCCCCCACCCCCCTCACCCCCCACCCCCTAACCCCCCCTCACCCCCACCCCCCTCACCCCCCCTCACCCCCACCCCTCACCCCCCCCTCACCCCCCACCCCCCCCCCAAACCCCCCCCCCACCCCACCCCCACCCCACCCCACCCCACCCACACACCCACCCCCCCCTCACCCCCACCCCCACCCCCCTACATCCCCCTCTCACCCCCACCCCCTCCCCCCTCTCTCCCCCCCTCTTCCCCCCTCACCCCCCTCTCTCCCCCCCATCTCTCCCCCCCCCCCTCTATCCCCCCCCTCTCTCCCCCCTCACTCCCCCCCCCCCCCCTCACCCCCCCCCCCCCCCCCCCCCCCCCCCCCCCCCCCACCCCCCCCCCCCCCCCCCCTCACCCCCCCAACCAGTGTGTGTCACACTCACCTCACAGTGAAGAGTAAGTTCAGGTCCAGATGTGTGCGCCTCTCAGTTTCACAAGGATTCCCATTGGCCGATGATTGGGACGATGCAGAGCTCCATCGAGCAACTGATCAATAAGTATTCATGATATGCAAATGAATGTGAATGGGGATAAGTCCCGAGGCAGCTGGAAACCCAATCCACCCTCACTCCGCCGTTGGGAGAATTCCACACTGTCAGTCTGTCAACGACTTCCAGTCTTCATGTCAACCGCGTGATCCTCACTCTCGCCATCACAGCACTCACTTACTCACTCATTCATTTACACACCCAATTACTCACTCACCTACTCACATTCATTCGCTCATTCACTCACTCACACACATTCACTCACTCATTTGCTCATTCGCTCACACACACACAGACACACACATACAGACACGCACACACACCCACATACAGACGCACAGAGAGATACACCCACACCCACACACACGCTCACACCCACATACAGACGCACAGAGATACACACACACACACCCACATACAGAAGCACAGAGAGATAAACACACACACACACAGACACATACGGATGCACAGAGAGATACACACACAATCAGGCACACACATACACATACAGATGCACAGAGAGATACACACACACACACACACATACAGACGCACAGAGATACACACACACACACATACAGGCACACACACACAAACACACTGTTCCTTTCAGGAGATTTTCTGTCTCTCCAGTTTCTCTGCTGGAGAGAGACGGTGAATTAGAGACAGAATACATTTAGCTCCATTCTGTTTGTAAATGGCTTTTCAATGGCCCCCATTAATCTTCCCAGTTCCCCGAGCAGCAGATCTTTGAAGAAACTTCCATTTCCCAGACGCAATGGAAATTCTCAGGTGGTCTCAGTGAGGTCATTTTCTGGGGCAGAGAGGGTGGAGCTGGGGATGGAGGGGCAGGGCCAAATGGGGGGGTGATAGGTGTGGGTGGAGGGTATGGTTGGAGGGGATGTGGGTGGAGGTGTGTGGGGGGGAGTGTGGGTGGAAGGTACAGATGGGAATGTGGGTGGAGGGGTGTGGGTGGGTGGGATGTGGTTAGGGGAGGTGTGAGTGAGGGGGTGTGGGTGGAAATGAGTAAGTAGTCTGAAACATGTTGTCCTTGTGACACGGTTCTATCTGTGAGGCAGTAATAGTTTCCTGATGGGGGAGTGTGGGGAAGATACCCCAATGCTGTAATTCCAGAAGTTTTATCAATAAGGTACGGCATGAAATTAGATATGCGATGTCCCCATCAAATACTCCCAGGACAGGTACAGTACAAGGTTAGATACAGAGTAAAGCTCCCTCTACACTATTCCCATCAAACACTCCCAGGACAGGTACAGCATGGGGTTAGATACAAAGTAAAGCTCCCTCTACTCTATTCCCATCAAACACTCCCAGGACAGGTACAGCACGGGGTTAGATATAGAGTAAAGCTCCCTCTACTTCTATTTGTCATATTCATTGGAGACTTAATAACAAAGAATTCCAGTTGAGGGGAGACATGAGGATTTGGGAATTTGTGTTTGGCAGAATGGTCCAGCCACAGGTGAGACCTGAGTCGGGATTCTCCGATTTTGTATGCTCTGCTACTGCTGCCAGTGAGAATGGAGAACTTCACACTCGCCAAGTTTCCATTCGCTGTAGCAGAACTGGGAATCTCAGCTGTGGGCGCGGCCAGTCAAGAGCTCTGATTGGGGTCAGGAGGTTAGGGGGAATATGGATCTGGGCAAGTACAGAAGCTGTGTCACACAATCAGGATGCACGGAGCCTCCTTAAAAGTGGCAGCACAGGTGGCAAAGCTGGTGAAGAAGGCATGTGTCATGCTTGACTTTATTGGACGGGGCAGAGTATAAAAGTTAGCGTATGATGTTGCAGTTATAAAGAACATTGGTTAGGCTATATTTGGAGTACTGCATCCAGTTCTGGTCACCACACTACCAAAAGGACGTGGAGGCTTTGGAAAGAGTGCAGAAAAGGTTTACCAGGACGTTGCCTGGTATGGAGGGTCTTAACCATGAGTTGAGATTGAGTAAACTAAGGTTGTTCTCCCTGGAAAGATCAAGGTTGAGGGGCAAATTAATAGAAGTTTATAAAATTATGAAGGGCAAAATTATAACATGAACCATTGGAAGCTTTTTCCCATATCAGAAATGACAAACACAAGGGGTCACAAGTTCAACGTAAGAGGGGCAAGGCTCCATACAGATATGCAGGGGACATTTTTTACACAGAGGGTGGTGGGGACCTGGAATGCACTACCAAGCAAGGTGGTTGAGGCAGACACACTAGGATCATTTAAAACATATAAATACCCACATGAACAGATTGGGAATAGAGGGATACAAATGGATGATCTAGTTAGGAATACATGATTGGTACAGGATTGGAGGGCCAAAAGGCCTAATCCTATGCTGTATTGTTCTTTGTTCTTTGAGATGAATGTGTCAGAGTTCGCTCTTTCCATATCTCCTCCAACCCTACAACTCTCTGAGACCTCACCCACTTTCTCTTGTTCAGCCCTACAAAGCTCTGAGGTCTCTGCACTCCTTCAATTATATCACCTGATGCACCTAGACTAACATTGTCCCGCCAGTGGTGACAATGCCTTCAGCCACCTGGGAACAAGAAGAGAATTCCTAACCATCTCCCCTTGATACCCACTGACATTACCATCCCCTACTATCAGCATCCCGGGGAGTTACCATTGACTAGAAACTGAACTGAACCAGCCAAATAAATACTGTGGTTACCAGAGCAGGTCAGAGGTTGGGAATTCTGCAGTGAATAACTCACTAGCTGACTCCCCAAAGTCTGACTGTCATCCATACAGAACAAGTCAGGAATGTGATGGAATACTCTCCACGTGCCTGGATAGGTGCAGCTCCAACAACACTCAAGAAGCTCAACACCATCCAGGACAAAGCAGCTTGATTGATAGTTACTCCATGTATAGCTTTAAACATTCATTCCCTTCATCACTAATGCACAGTGGAAACAGAATGTACCACACACAAGATGTCCAAAGCAAATTGTTAAGACTCCTTTGACAGCTTCCAACTTAAGACCTTCACTTCTCGAAGGACAAGAGCAGCAGATACCTGGGAACATTCCCGCCTGGAAATTCCCTTTCAAATCACTAGCAGCCCAATTTGGAAATATATTGTCGTTCCTTTACTGCCGCTGGGTCAAAATCCACAAACACTCTCCCTCACAGCACTGTGGGTGTACTTACGCCATATGGACCACAGCAATTCAAGAAGGGACTCACCAACACTTTCTCAAGGGATAATTAGGAATGGGCAATAAATTTTGGTCCAGCCAGCGATACCCACACCCTATGAATGAAAAGAATCTGATCTGAATCTTCCTCCCTGCCAACATTCTCCTTTCAGACTCTTCTTAAGCTCTTCTCAGTGTCAACAAAATGAAGAAGATAGTCATTGACTTCAGGAAGCATAGTGGAAGACATGCCCTTATGTATATCAATGGGGATAAAGTAGAAGTGGTTGAGAACTTCAAGTTTTTAGGTATCCGGATCATCAACAATTTGTCCTGGTCTGCGATGTTGACACGATAGTTGAGAAAGCCCACTAATGTCTCTTTCTCAGACAACTAAGAAAATTTGATATGTCATCTACAATTCTCACCAACTTTTACAGATGCACTATAGAAAGCATTCTTTCTGATTATATCACAGCTTGATATGGCTCCTGCTCTGTCCAAGACTGCAAGAAATTACAAAGAATCGTGAATGAAGCCCAGTCCATCAAGCAAACCAGCCTCCCATCCATTGACGCTGTCCACCTTCTCACTGCCTCGGAGAAGCAACCAACAGAATTAAGGACCCATGAACCCCGGACAGTCTCTCTATCATCTTCTTCCTTTGGGAAAAAGATACAAAAATCTGAGGTCACGAACAACTGATTCAAGAACAGTTTCCTCCCTGCAGCCATCAGACTTTTGAATGGACCTAACTTACACTAAGTTGATCTTTCTCTACACCCTAGCTACGACTGTAGCACTACATTCTGCACCTTCTTTTCTTCTCTATGAATGGCATGCTTAGTCTGTATCATGCACAAGAAACAATACTTTTCAGTAACATAAACTAATACACGTGACAATAATAAATCAAATCAAATCAAATCTAAACCTTACACTTTAACCAAACGTTGCAGTAATATTTAGTTCAGGATCAAATTCTTTCTCATAGTAACATCTTCAGAGATTTTGCAGTTTTAACGGTGCGATATAAACCCTAGCTCTTTCAAAGAGGCACTTCAAACAGAGATGGAACAGCAAAATTCAGAAAAGTCTCAATGAACAGACAGTGATAAAATAGCTCATAAAAGAGAAGGTTGGGAGCTGGAGAGTGAAATTTATGATCGGATACTAACTCTTCCTCACATCTCCCGTCAATAGTTATATTGAAAAAAAATCCAAGAGTGATTTTATTTACTTCTGGCGCACGATAAATTCTGTATAAATAATCAGGATGGCTCATGTCAGCTGTTTTTGCTCATTTCAAAGTAGTTTTTCTGGATTTTTTGACTGTCTAGAAGAAAAGATTATCAGAGAATAAATGTTGCATCCATGAAAGATCCAGTTTAATTTTGAAGAAAATAAGTAAAAAAAAAGTTTCTTTCATTTTGAACTTTGTTAAAACTCAAGAAAACAAGCAAACAATTAGAAAATGTACATTCAATGGTAAATTCACAATTTTTACACAGTGCATGGACACCACTTTTAGAGGTCTCATCGCTCTCTCAGTCACTCTCTGAACCTCTAGTGATTTTACAATTAAAAGCTAAAATCAATGTTAGTTGTTGTGGCTTTAACCACTTACCTGCCACTATGACAGTGGGATAATAAAAACTGCTGGAATATTATGCACAAGGGGACCTGATGTGAGGACTTCAGGTTTCGGGGAATTCTCTCAGTGGTGAGTGAGGTGTTTTTTTTATTAACTATCCATATTTGGAATATGGGTGTTGCTGACCGGGCCACCTAATTGCATGGGTCTCCTCTGGGCAGTCAACAATCTATCACATTGGCATGAGTCTGCAGTCACATCCAGACTCAGACTGGGTAAGGATGGCAGGATTCCCTTCACTAAAGAGGGGGTGTTGGTGAACCAATGAGGTTTTTAATGACAATCTCACAACTTCTTTTTACTGAGGCCAACTTTCCATTTCCAGATTTTACTTTTTAACTGAATTCGGTTTTCTAGAAGTGCAGAAAGAGGCCATTCAGCCCATCGAGTCTACACCAACCATAATCCCACCCACGACCTATTTCCATAACTCCACATATTTACCTGCCAATCCCCTTACACAAGGGTCAATTTAGTACGGCCAACCAATCTAATCCACACATCTTTGGACAGTGGGAGGAAACCGGAGCACCCGAAGGAAACACACACAAACAAGGGGAGAATGTGCAAACTCCATACAGACAGTGACCCGAGGACGGAATTGAACCTGTGTCCCTGACACTGTGAAGCAGCAGTGCTAATCACTGCACCACTGCCTATAACTAATGTGATTTGAACTTACCTTCTCCAGATGATCACTCCAACAATTTAATCATCTCTGACCTGCCCCACTTTTCACATAAGTAGAAATTGGAGACTAGTTCTTATTGCAATAAGGAATGGTACGGCCACCAGCTCCATCCCACTCCTTGGTCACTGTCTCAGGCTGGACCAGACTGTTTATCACCTCGGTATCCTATCTGACCCAGAGATGAGTTTCTGATCCCATATTATCTCCATCATTAAGACTGACAGCTCCCCCTCAATAACACCAACATAGGACACTGTCGCTGCCTTAGTTCAGCTCTAGTTGAAATCCTCAACTATGGCTTTGAGATCTCTAAACATGACTACTCCAACATGGCTGGGCCCTATCTTACAACTTCCAAAAACCTCAACTGTCCAAAATTCTGCTGCAGCAATCCTAACTTGTAGCAAGTCCCACACACCTCTCACTTCCTGTGTTCATTGACCTATACAGGCTCCTGGTCAGCTAGATCATGAGTTTAAACTTTTAACAGGGGCAGGAGGAGACCATCCAGCCTCCTCTGTCGGCCAATACCATACTGGCTAATTCTGGTCTTCAATTCCACTTTCTTGCCTACTTCCCAAGTCCTTCATTTCCCCGACTGAGTAAAGACCTGTCTGCTCAGTTTTAAATATATTTAACCATAGTGCATCAAAAACACTCTGCGGCAGAAAATACCAGAGATTAACACACCTGGGGGAAAAGATTTCTCATCTCTGTCTGAAGTGATTGGCCCATTACTCTGAAACTTTGCTCCCCAATCTCTCATTATCTTCCTTCCTTCCAGACCCTCCCATGGCTTTGCCCCCACTCTCTCTCCCTATCTTTGTAATTTCCTCTGAGATATTTGTGCTTCTCCAGCTCTGGTCTCTTGTGTATTGCTGATTTCCATCGCTCCATCGTTCAGCCACATGGACGCCTTGGAGCTCCCTCTCTAATATCCTCTCTCTCCTTCTTAAAGACGCTCTGTAAAACCCACTTCTTTTTCTGATAGTAAACTCACTGTAAGCGGCTCTGTGTCAAACTTTTGACTGATAATTATTCCTCTGAAATGCCTCAGGATATTTTACTGCACTAAAGGTGCTTTGTGAATGCAAGTTGTTGTTGGGTTCTTACATAACAATATAAACAACTTCCGTTCCAGTTTAAAACAGTTTTCATTTTTCCCTTTCTTTTATCTTTTTCTTTACAGATTTAGACCTGTCCCGTTTTGGTGAAGTGCACTCTCCCTGTGGTCACGTGCTGATGTCACAGCTTTGAGTGACAACTCCCAAATCAGTTTTTAGGGAATATTGTGGGTTGGGGGGAGGGACGGGACTTTACAATCAAACTTGGAAGGAAATTAAGTTGATTAATCGTTCAGATATAAAAATTACAGAGTGATGGATTTATGGGCGAAAACTGATTGCGATCATTGCTATCACTGCACACATTCTCAGAGAAGGTAGTAAACACACCAAGCCAGTTATTTAGACATTTGGGATTTTTATTGAGCATTGACAGTTTTTTAGGAGGCATCAGATTAACCCAATTTCCCTATTGGTTTACTCCTGACCCTGTGTGGCATGCCAATTTGAGCTTTCATTGGTTCACAGTGGAATGATTGACAGGTGGAAACAGTGTCAATAGAAGCCATAGCATTGGCTGGAAGTGGGGGGAAGATGGAGGTCAGGGGAGGCTTTGGGATAAAGAGAGAAAATGTAAGAGTGGGAGTGGGAGGAGGAGGGAGAATGGAAGATGGCAGGATAAAGGTTGAGGAGGGGAAGAGAAGGTGGGAGGAAAGTGGTGGCAGGAGTTCAGGGATGAGAGGAACCATGAAGGGTGATGGAGGGAAGATGGAAGAGGAGAGTGGAACCAATGGAATAATTTAAACTTTACTTCAGTTTGCGTGGACAGGTCAGGCGGCCATTTTAAGTGATGCCACAACCATTTCATTAGTTTGGTGAATGAAGAGGGGCGAGGGGGGTGATGAGGCCAGAGTTGTAGGTGGGCAGGGCAGTGCAGGGAACAATGAGGGGGCTTGGGGGTGGAACGAGAGCAATGACCACTTTTCTATTGGAAGAGTTGGCTATTTTAAGAGCATTATTAAACCCAGTGCAGGAAGGACAACTCTTAGCCTTCTTCTTTCTTTTCAACATTGATATTGATGACAGAACTGAAACCTTCCACTGACCTTGATCACCTGTGCTAAATTTAGATTTTCCTGAATAATATTTTCCTTTAAACATGAGCTTTGATAACACTTACTATTCCCCTTCTTCTCCCAGAACTCCTAAACCATGTCCATGATCATTTGGGTTGAACGGGGTTTGGAAGGATGTTTACCAGTGTCATTGTTGCATGACGCACAGCGTGGCTAACTTGATAACTTCAGTAGAAACTGTTACCCTTCACAATCATTCACTGCACTGACTTCGCTGATCAAATGATCCCAGTAGTAGCGTTGCATTCTTGGGACGTGAGTGTCACTGGCAAGGCCAGCATTTATTGCCCATCCCTAGTTGGTTCTTGAGAAGGTAGTGGGGAGCTGCTTTCAGTGTGGTAAACATAGCTGACTTGTCCAATGCTATTGTAACCTCCCAAACATTTTGGTTACAGATTGTTGGACAAATGGCAAAATCCAACACTATTTAAAAATTTACTTTGACCGAGATCATTATTTACTGATTATTTTAGCGGCAGATCTGCCTAATTCCACATTTATTTTTGTATTCTTCCTCTCCCGCAGACAGTGCAAGTGAAATCAGCTCTATAACGCACTGCAGGAAGGCAGTGAATCAGATGTCAAGCTGGCTGCTTTCACACTGGTGCTATAAGCCAATCTGGCCCCACACATTATTCTGGGCTACCAACAGTGAGGGAGTTTCTGGTAATGCTCCAAATGGCCATTAACCTATCCTATCCACCCATCATCCCTGCGTTCACTGATCCACACTGACTTCTGGTCCAGCAATGCCTTACTTTTCAAATCCTTACCCTTATTTTCCAATTTCTCTATGGCCTCAGTCCCCTCTTGCTCTGTAACCTCCTCCGATCTCACAACTCTCTGTTCCTCTCATTCTGACTCCTTGCACAACCCTAACTTTTACCATTCCACCATTGACAGAATGTTGAACAGACCATAAACTCTGGAATTCTCTCCCTAAACAACTCCACCTTTCCTTGCACTTCAGACCTATCTCGGTGAATCAGCTTGTTATTTCCTGTGCTCACGGTGGCTTGGTGTCAAATTTTGTCTGGTTCTCTCTGTGAAGTGCCTTGAGACGTTTTGCTATGTTAAGAATGCTGTATGAATGCAAGTCTAGGCATTGAGAGACTGCTGGAGCAGATGGAGCAGAAAGCATAACATTGGGCAGTTACTCAATCTCTACGGATTTTCCCCATCAATTGGGGTGGTGATTGGATGGAGGAACCCTGGCATATTTTACCCTCTGACTCCAGGGTCAACTGAGGTCCACTCCAGTGCCCAATCCAGCTGAGATTGATGCCAGGCATAACACCACTCAAGGGATAGCCATATCCACTTGACCACAGTGGGAGCCACGAGCTGTGTTTGAACATTAGATATTGGGGTGACACAGAGGTAGTCTTGTGTTCACAAACCACCTGCAGATTGTCCATATATCAACAACCCAGCAACCTGCATATACATCCCGATGTCCATCGAGTACAGTAAGTAGGATAGATTCCACAGTGGGAATTTGGGTCGTTCCGGAGCCCAGGGATAATGGGATCATCCTGTATTCTTTTTTTTTAATGGTGCCCAATGATTTGTACAGTGGCTTTGCGTACTCTCAGGTCTCGCACTGAGTCGTACCAGGGGACTGGGATAATTTTGCTTCCAGGTTACTGCGTTCAACCCCAGGCAGCCAAAACTCGTGTGTATCGACGGGCGGGTGGGAGGGAAAGAGGGACGGAGAACAGGAGGCTTAAGGAAGATGGCTTCAACCTATATATACTGGCCCGAACCCCTTGGCAAAAGCCTAGGGAGCTGCTTTACCCTTTTAAATATTAATGGTAACCCGCAGCTTCACTCTGGTATCCTAAAACCCAAACTTATAAATTAGAGATGGCTTTATAGAAAAAAGCTAACATTGTAAGCCATACAATGGCCAAGTGAGATCAGATCATCTACTTCTGAGAGGCCCTAGCTGCTATCAGAAGATGTATGCGGTGCTGTGGATGGTGATCGCCGTCTTCGGGTTGGTGTCCACGATCTCTCCGAACTGTACGTGACTGGTTTAAACCTGTGCATGTGAGTCTCGAGGAAGTCGCGCTGCTGCTGGCCAACAGCTTGGGTGATGAGTCCAGGCAACGCCTGGAGGCTGACAGTCAGTGAGTCCAGTTTGGTCTCCAACGTCACGATCCTTTTCTCCAAGTCCTCGTTCTTCTCCTGCAGCTCTGACAGGATGTCATACATCACGTTCTGTGTCTGTGGAAGAGGAAACGCAAAGAAACCAGTGTCAAAAAGACTGGGACACATTACGAGCGTGGAGTATCCTCAGGAGGAACGGCGTGGGGTGGAGTCACCGGGTTGGGGGAGGGGTGAGTCGCCATGTTGGGGGGAGTGATGGGGAGTCACTGTGTGGAGTGGGAGAGGAAGTCACCGGGGGTGTGTGTGTGTGGGGGGGGGGGTGTGTGTATGTCGGTGTGTGTGTGGGGGTGTGTGTGGTGGGGGGGTGTGTGTGTGTGTGGGTGTGTGGGTGGGTGTGGTGTGGGGGGGTGTGTGTGTGGGGGGGTGTGGGGTGTGTGTGGGTGTGTGTGGGGGTGTGTGGGGTGGTGTGTGTGTGTGTGGGTGTGTGTGTGTGGGGAGGGTGTGTGTGTGGGGGTGTGTGTGTGGGGGGGTGTGTGTTGTGTGGGTGTGTGTGTGTGTGGGGTGTGTGTGTGGGGGGGGTTGTGTGTGGGGGTGTGTGGGGGTGTGTGTGGGTGGGGTGAGGGGGGTGTGTGTGGGTGTGTGTGGGGGGGTGTGGGGAGGTGTGTGGGGCGTGTGTGTGGGGTGTGGGGGATGGGGGGGGGGGGGGGGTGGGGGATGGGGAGGGGGGGGGGATGGGGTGGGGGGGTGGGGATGGGGGAATGGGGGTGGGGGTGGGGGGATGGGGGGGTTGGGAGGGTGTGGGGGGGGGATGGGGGGGGGGGTGGGAGTCACCGTGTGTGGGGCAGGCGATTTACTGCATTGGGGGGGTGGAGAATTGCCCTGTGGGGTGGCAGGGGAGTCACCGTGTGTTGGGGGGGAGGTGAGGAGGAGTCACTGTGTAGGGGGAGGAAGGGGAGTCATCATGGGGGGTCGGGGAGGGAGTTGCCGTGTCGGGGGGAGAGGGTGGAGTCACCATGCGGTGTGGGGGGGTGGAGTCAGTGGTGTGTGAGGGGGTGTGTGAGGGGGTGGGAGTCGCCGTGTGGGCCGGGGGAGTTACTGTATCAGGGGAGTGGGGAGTCGCTGTGTGGGCCGGTAACGGGAGTCACCATGTGTGGGGGTGGGGTAGGATTCGCCACGTGGAGGGGGGGGGAGTCGCTGTATCGGAGATGGGCGGGAGGAGTTGCCGTTTGGGGGGGGGAGGCTGAAATGGAAACTGTCAGTTCCTGTGATTAGTGTCTGGTGTTGGTAAGTGGTTCTGGGTCAGAGTCACCATCCTGTCCCCTCTTCTGACCATCCATTAGTCAGCGACCCCCTCACTCTAACCCCATCCCGCTAGGGTCTAGCTCATTGATCCTGGGCCTGTGGTGGATGTGCTGTGGCTGGGTCACTCCTTCAGCAAGACCCTGTCACCCCTGTCAAATCCTGGTTAAAATCTAACAGGTTTGTCTGGAATCGTGAGCTTTCAGAGTGCTGCTCCTTCATCAGGTGACTCACATCACGCTCCGAAAGCTCGTGATACTCAATAAACCTGTTGGACTTTAATTCAGTGTGGTGAGATTTCTTACTGTGCCCAGCCTAGTCCAACTCCAGCACCTCCACATCATGATTAAATCCTGCCAATGGTATTCAAATCCGTCCAATTCCTCCCTATCTCTGCAATCTCCTCCAGGGCTACAACCTTCTGAGATCTTTGTAGTCCCCTAATTCTGACCTCTTGAACATAGATTTTTTTATTGCCCTCACTATTGGGGCCATGCTTGTACCTTTGAAGTCCTAGGCTCAGGAATTTCCTCCTTAAACCTCCATTTGGATCCCTCTGTTTCTCTCCTTCCCCCTCTCATTCTCCTTCTCCCTAATCTGCCTCTCTCTTTCCCTTTCTCTCTCTGACCACACTAACAACGGGAGCTGACAAGCAAACTCACAGAGTTTACATTTCAGCCACACTGCCCACCTTTCTCTCTCTATCTCTCTCTTTCCTCCTCTTTCTCTTTCCCTCTCTCTTTCTCTCCTACTTTAAATTGCTCCTTAAAGCTGACACCTTTGATGAGGTTTTTGTAAACTGTGATGGTGATCCTTATGTGTCTCAATATCAAATGTTATTGAAACACCTGGGGCTTATTTTCAAAGTGCTATATTAATGCACATTGTTGTTGTAATTCTAAGGTATTAAATGAGACTGGAGTAAGATACCCCCCACCCCCCCCCACGCCGGGTGCCTCGCTACAGCAACCAGTCTGTGTGTGACCGTACGCTGAGTGCTGACACATAGTCCAACAGAGGGAAGGGCTGATAGTCAATCTAATCCTGTCTCTGTCCAACAATCACCCCCCGCCCCGCCACACACACACACCCTACACCCACACATTGCTGCAGAATTCCACAGATACTCAGCAGTAGCAGGGATCCTGGGTGTAATCCTGTGTCTGTGTGGGTTTCCTCCGGAGCTCTGAATTCTTCCCACAGCCTGAAGATTGAGGTTGATTGGCCATGCTAAGTTATCCCATAATGTCAGGAGGATTAGCAGGGTAAATGTTTGGGTTATGGGGATAGGATCTAGGTGGGATTGTGATTGGTGCAGAGTTGATGGGCAGAATGGCCTCCTTCTGCACTGCAGGGATTCTATGATTCTAACACCCATCCTAGCCTCAGGGCAGCGATGCTAACTGTAGCTTCTGGTGTCAGCCTTCGACCAAGAAACTCAACCTGGAAATTGGCATTAATCAGTAAAACTGACCCCTCTTTGAGGCATAATAAGGAGTCTCACAACACTAGGTTAAAGTGCAATAGGTGGATACACTTGATGAAGGACTA
Organism: Sphyrna mokarran; assembly: GCA_024679065.1. Lineage (NCBI taxonomy): Eukaryota > Metazoa > Chordata > Chondrichthyes > Carcharhiniformes > Carcharhinidae > Sphyrna > Sphyrna mokarran. Next base: position 13,003,438 of record JAGIQG010000026.1, on the reverse strand, counting down.
GTGTTCCAAAATCTCGTGATTCCAAATAAACCTGTTGGATTTCAACCTGATATTGTGAAACTTCTTACTGTGCCCACACCGGCATCTCCACATCATGGCCCTCTTTGAGGGTAATGATCACCAATCTCTGGGTTCGCTCTTCATTCTCCAGAAATTGAAGACTAATCTCCAAGAAACTGTTGTGAGTAACTTTCGGGAAAAAAATAACAGGAACATTCAACAGATTGTTGACCAGGTGACCCGGTGTGGAGGTCAGGACTGCTGGACTGACAGTGAAGATTCATCCAATAACAGTGGTGAGTCAATTTGCTTTCGATTGGCCATGGTGAAGCGGGGTGCTAGGAAGATGAGCATGCCAGGTGGCCAATGGGCAGGAGTGTGGGGGTGGGGCAGTTGGAGGAAGGAATGAATCTAATCGGAGTTGGCAACCCCCTTAGTTGACAGAGAATCCTCTCCATATCTTCTCAGGAATGTTTGCACAGTTCATCGCGTTACCAACCTTGGCTAAATCCACCAGTGTATTTGCTTGATCGTTTAATTTTCTCTGCTCCATTTTAACACCTCTTAATCTGTGTGGGAAACGCAGGGTTAATTTTATACGGAACAATTCTCATCACAGCCAATGCAGAAATGCAGAAACGAAAGCTATAGGCACAGGCAGCAAGCAGCATCTGTCCCGGACACAAGCAGTCAGGATTCTAGATGATGGCTTCATGTTCCTTTCCCTGAGAGACTGATTAACCCTTCCTGTGCCCTGGGCAACAACAGTTCTGAGTCTGATGCTCCTGTTCCGTGCTCAGGGTCAAGGTCAGTGGTGTAGTGGGAAACTTTCAGGTGCAGGAGTTCTGTTGCATTAGCTATATCATTACTAAATCTACCATTGCGTTGTTTTCCTGTATATTAATCATTCGAGTCCCCGAAAGTCAGGAAACTGTTTTTTAAGTGAAAAATATCAGTGCCGATAGGCAATGGGCCTTTTATTTTAGAATAGTATGGTTTTGAATCATTACTTTTTGATACAGCTAAAGTTTAATTCTGCAACATTTTACAGGTCGGATATCAGTTATCCAAAATCCTCGAGGAAAATTGCCTTTTGCATTTCGGATAATTTCAATTTTTGTCTCCAACCGATAGGATGAGGGCTATCTCCATTAGAATAGCCTAAGCCCGGGCTGGCTATGGTCTGAAGACAATAAAATAGCGAGAAAAGCAACATGCATCCCTGGATAATAAATACAGAGTACCCGGAATACATTCCCACTCCTGGCAACTTTCTTGGACCCTGCTTTAGGAGAGGGTTCAGATTATCAATGTACTGATTGGAAGATTCGGGTTTTTCCACAATAACTTCATTGCAGTGTTAATGTAAACCTACTTGTAACACGAATAAACTGAACGACTGTGAGGGGAGGCATTTCTGAACAGTTCTTTCAGCCTCGTCCAGATTATTAACATTGGATTTCATTAGGAACACAGGAATTAGAAGTGGGAGTGAAGGTTGAAGTGTTTTGAGCCCGCTCTGCTTTCCTATATGATCATGGCAGATCTCCGTCTCTTCCCAACTCCACTTCCCTGCCTTTTCCCCATCGCCGAGAGTCGGGGGTCTGGAGAGAATTGGAGGTTCTGGGGAGAGTTGAGGTTTCCGAGGGAGTCAAGGGCTGCAGGGAGAGTTTGGGTCCAGAGAGATTTGTGGGGTCTGGGAAGAGTTAAGGGTTCCAGGGAGAATCAGAGGCTCTGGGAAGAGTCAGGGGGCTGGGGCGAGTCGGGGAGTCTGGGGAGAATAGAGGGTGGGGCCAGGGGGAGTCAGAGGGTCTGGGTAAAGTCAGAGGTCTGAGAAAGTCAGGGATCCAGAGAGGGTTGGAGAGTCTGGGAAGAGTTGAGGGTTCCAGGGAGAGTTGGGGTGGGGGGTGGGGGGCGGTCCGGGGACATTCAGGAAAGTCTGGGAAGAGTTAGGGGTTCTGAAGAGAGTCAGGCGGTCTGGGTAGAGTCGGAGGATCCGGGGAGAATTGGGAGTCCAGGGAGAGTCAAGGAGAGTCTGGGGAGAATCGGGTTAAAGGATGATCGCTGATGATGGGGAAAAGAGAATCCTCTTTATAGGAAGTCACGCTGAGGAAGGCAGGGATTTATTCATCAATGTTGGGTTTGTGAGCTGATATATACAATAGCACAATCCCCACTCTGATGGTCGATTTCCCCAGTGCACCTTCTCCACCCCGTCCTCCTGTCCCCCTCAGCTCACTGACAACTCAAACTGCCATATCCGATCGGCAATGAAAACTCTTTCATTGGTGTTTTTACTGCCAAAAAACATCTGAAGGAAAAGGCCACTCAGCCCAACTGCTCCATGCTGGTGTTTACACTCCACTCCTGCTTTCTCTTGCCCCTATCCGCATCTCCCTCCGTTTCCCCGTCGTGCTCCCACTGAAACACATCGATACAATTCACCTCAACACTGAGCTCCACATTCTCACCACACTCGGGTCAGGAAAGGTGATGTGTTTGTGAGTCCTGGCAGAGGGCACAAAAAATATCGATAAACTAGAGACCTACGCTAATGACTCTTCACTGTCCTGTTGTAATTGGCTCAAATGTTTTCAAGCCAATCTCCAACATCATTAAAGACAACAAAAGATGACTTTGAAGATGTCAGCACAGGTCGATTAGGCTGTCAGAAAGCGTACTTCACTCTGTAAACTGCGTAAAGGGCCAGTGAGATATGCTGAACCTTCACTGGTTAGACATACAGCTAGATTTGTCTGTTCATTTATGGGCATCTGCTGTTAGGGTGGGGAAGAGATTTGACCAGGATGGTGCTGGGAATGAGGGAATTCCCAGTGTGTGGAGTCTTTAGATCGATGGATTTGTGGGTGTGGATTAAATCGAGGGGGTTTGGGGAGAGGGTGGGGAGAAGAGGGTGAAGTCAGCTGTGATCTTATTCAGGCGTGAATTATACAGTAAATGGCAGAACCTTGAGAGACACTGACATGCAGAGGGATCTGAGCGTACATGTCCACGGATCCCCCAAAGTGGCAAAACAGGTGGATAAGGTGGTCAAGAAGGCATGCATGCATTCATTGGCCAGGGCATCAAGTATAAAAGTTGGCAAGTTATATTGTAGCTATACAAAACCTTGTGCAGTTCTTGTCGCCAGAAGGCATAAATGCTTTGGAGAGGCTGCAAAGAAGGTTCAGCAGGATGTTGCTTGGTCTGAGGAGAGGTTGGAGACTGAAAAGACAGAGGCTAAGAGGAGGTGCCCTGATGGAGATTATTATGAGAGGCATAGACAGGGTGGATAGTCAGAGGTTTTTTTTTCCCAGGGCTGGAAAGGTCAACTACAAGATGGCACAGGCTCAAGATGAGAGGTAATAAGTTTAGGGAAGATGTACGGGGAAACTTTTTCACACAGTGTGGTGGGTGCCTGGACCATACTGCCAGTGGAGGTGGTGGAAGCAGGCACATTATAAAAGTTCAAGGTGTATCTTGATAGACACATGAATGGGAGGCAGAGGGATAGGAAGGGCATATCAGCGCAGGCTTGGTGGGCCGAAGGGCCTGTACCTGTGCTGTATTGTTCTTTGGAACAGTGGAAAAGGCACATGGGCTGGCGCAATCTACCTCTGCTTCGGTTTCGTATCTTATTCCAATTGGGATAAGAAATGTTAAAGTGAGATTTATATTCCAAATCTCTTAGTAATAGCTCTCTCACCGTACAGACTGCAATGGTTCCAAATATCAGGCCATCAGCACCTTGTCAAGGGCAAGAGAGGGGATGGGAATAATTGTTAGTGATGAAGGAAATATTTAAAGAATTTAACTGGATGAATTAAATCTTCAGCTTTGTTGCCAAGAATATGACAGCACTTTTTTATTTAACACTAATCTCATTTTTACCTGGTTCCCATATCTTTCCCATTTGAAAATGTTCAATTAAATTCCAAATTCCAAGCTGAAATTAATGTGTGTGGTCAGCACCTATGCTGCAAATGCATATAGATTAAAAATGTTATTAATATCAAACAGGGTCACGTCCACGTCAGCTCCCAGTCTATTTGCATTCGGAATTCTGCTGCTGTCTCCGGAGTAGGTCATCTGAAAATTTCTAAAATGCAAACTGGACAAAGTCCATGGCCTGGATTTCTGATATGACAGGGAAGTTCTCCTCAGGGGACACCAGATGGGAGAGATACGGATCTGGAATTCCCAGACCCAACACAGGGAGGGAATCGGCATGTGTCGGGGTTTGCACAGAGACAGCTGCCATAGAAATCAATCATGTTCACCAGTGTGGGTCTGGTGTGAGAGGGGGGTCTGAAATTCAAAGAAGGCAGAAAAGGAGCAGGTAGGGGCAGGTCTGACACCTGTGGGTTCATTCGGGTAGCCAAGGCACCCTTTCGGAGAGATAAGGTTGGATGTGGCCCCAATACACATTTTGGGGAGGTCAGGTACTGTTTGGGCCATTAAAATTAGGCATGAATGTGCGTAAAAAGGGAATGAAAACATTGGAGCTGTGAAACTCAATGGAACTGTCAAAAACAGCTGCCGAGGTGTATTGTTAAAGGGAGCCATCAAACTGTCAAGACATCTTAACTTTTTGGTAAAAAACTGTTGGGAGATTGATAAAAAAGACAATTGCTTGATATTTCACTAAGTTTGCTGACATAATCCTTAGGGTTTCCATTACTGAATTAGTGGTGCAAGACTGACTTCACAAATGTCCATTATCACAGTAAGCTGACTGCTGCTTCACTATTTAATTGACAGCTTCAAGTGGTTATGGAGTTTTAGAAGTGGAATTATGAATTTCAATTCTTGTTTTTATATGGGATTATGCAAGTGAATGAAACGTTTGTTGTTATAAAGCATACTGTAATTGACGGAATAGAAATATAGCAAATAGGATTTATGAATGCAATTTAATATTAACACTTGGAATTTTAATCTCAGCGTGGGCCCTGAGGTCTGCCCATGGTTGATATGGGATGAATTGGCATGGTAGGTGTAGGGGCAAAAGATGATAGGAGAAGAGTCATGGATTGACATGAGTTGGCACTAAGTTGGCCTAAGGAGTATATAAGATCATGGCAGGGGTACCTGGATGGCATGGAGGATATGACAGGCCTCGGGGTGGTCAGAGGGCACAAGGTATGGACAGGGCATGGGGTGTGTATGAGAGCTGTTTTACTGTTTTATTTATTAAGCCTCAAGCACAAAGTGGGAGCATGGAGTCAGCCTGCCTTCACTACTGTTCACTGGCTCAACTCCCAGATTGAAATTTGGACGTTCACTCTGACACTTTTAAAGAGTTTGGGTTCTTGGAGCCAGGAATTCACTCATTTCTGCCCAATAAGCAGACAAAGTTCTAGGCCTATGATATTTTCTTAAACCCCATTTGCATGAGATTAGGGGAAAGACGGCGAGTTTTTAAAGTTTCCTGTTTTGTAAATTCAAACACTTCTTTCACCTCCTGGCCTTTCTCCAAACCTCGCCCTGTTTGCTTTTGAATTCAGTCTGAAAACTTATTTTAGTTGTAATCAAAACTTCCTGTTTAGGCATCACACTAACGTCCTGTTATGGTGCAGGCTAACTTCCTCTTTCTCTAAGCAATGGCAAGGATCCAGGTGCCAGTAAACTATAAAGTATAAAATATATACTTTAGATGATTAATGTTTCGGAGCTGGTGGGATGAAGTTAAATTGAATTATACTGTTAAATGTGGCTGGCACAAAAGGTGCCCATGTCTGATTGAAAGAGTTATCTAATTCTCCACTCTGCTCTTTCCCCAGAAACCTGCAAATTTCTCCACTGAAGTATTTATCCAATTCCCTGGTGGAAGTTACTATTGAATTCCACTGCCCAGAGGCAGAACATTCCAGATCATAACAACTTGTTACAATGTCTCCTCATCTCCTTCTCTGCCTCTTTTATAATAACTTTCAGTCTCTTGTTATTGACCGTTCAAACATGTGGAAAATATTTCCGTTTATTTGCTCTGCCTAACTCTTCAAACACATCCAAATGCAATATTAACTTTTCTTGGATTTTACTCTGAACTATTTAGAAATGTTTTTCTTTTTGTTCAAACGTCTGGTCATCTCTCCTTCGGTCATTTCTCCCTCAGGCACCCCTCCCTCTCCCTCCTTTGGTCACCTCTCTCTCTCCCCTTGTCACCTCTCTCTCTTTCTCTCTCCCTCAGTCACTTCTCCCTCAGTCACCTCTCCCTCTCCTCAGTCACCTCCCCTCCGATCACCCCTCCCTCTCCCTTAGTCATCTTTCCTTCGATTACCTGTCTCTCTCCCTCGGTCACTTATCTCTCTCCCTTGGACATCTCCCTCCCTCCCTCGGTTACCTCTCCCTCGGTCACCTCGCCCTCTCCTTTGGCCATCTCTCTCTCTCTTTCTCTCCCTCAGTTACCTCTCCCTTGGTCATCTATCTCGCCCGCAGTAACCTCTTCCTCTGCCCCTAATTTCTGACTATCTCAGTGTACAATCCCCTGAGCCTCTGTTACTTGCCATGGTGTCATTCTGAGCCTGGCAGTTTGTGATTTCTCTGTCAGGTCCATCTGCAATGGACTGCATTCAGGAAGCGGAAGGTGGGAGAGACTCGAGAGTTTATTTATTTCACAGGATCTCTGCTCACTTTTACTCCCTTCACACTTATTCCCACACACTTGCTATCACATCTAAATGATGTGGTTAATATTTCACTCATCTTGTTTTGTAATTCTCCTCTCGTTAACAATTATTCAGAGAAGAAGGAATGACCGGAGTAAATTTAAAGAGCAACATCTGAAAGCTTTGCAGAATTCTTTCTGTAGTCAATCTAACTGCAGAGTTAGGAAATGGATAGGATTGGATCTGATATTGCTTGAAATTCTCAAACCCCCTGATCTCACTCCCCACTGAACTCAATAAACAGTACTGGGAGAGGATATATCCGAGGGTTCGGCCACTGAGTCTATTTGGTAGAACTGAGAAATAAAAAGGGGAGAATCACTTTGATAGGATTGGACTATAGGCTCCCAAACAGTCGGCAGGAAATTGAGGAGCAAATATGTAAGGAGATTACAAATAGCTCCAAGAAAAATAGGGTAGTAATAATAGAGGATTTTAACTTTCCTAACATTGACTGGGACAACCATAGTATTAGAGGGTTGGAAGGAGAGAAATTTGTTGAGTGAATTCAGGAGGAATTTCCCATTCAGTATGTGGATGGCGCAACTAGAGAGTGGGCAAAACTTGGCCTCCTCTTGGAAAATAAGGAAGGTGACAGAAGTGTTAGTGAGCGACACTTTGGGACCAGTGACCATAATTTTATTAGTTTTAAGATAGCTATGGAGAATGATAGGTCTGATCCAAATTCTAACTTGGGGCAAGGCCAATTTTGATATTATCAGACAGGAACTTTCAAAAGTCTGTGGAAAAGCAAAGGGACATCTGTTAAATGAGAGGTTTCAAAAATGCGTTAACCAGGATTCAAGGTAAGCACATTCCTCTTAGAGAGAAGGACAAGGCTGGTAGAAGTAGGGAACCCTGGATGAAGCAGGATATTGAGACCTTGGTCAAGAAGAAGAGGAGGCACATGACATGTATGGGCAGCTGGGATCAAGTGAATCTCTCGAAGAGTACGGGGGTGTAGGAATGGAGTTAAGAGAGAAATCAGGAGGACAAAAAGGGGACACAAAATTGTTTTGACAGGTAAGACAAAGGAGAATCCAAAGACATAAAGGGCAAAAGAATAACTAAGGAGACAGTAGGACCTGTTAAGGATCAAAAGGTCATTTATATGTGAATCCACTAGAGATGGGTGAGATCCTCAATGAATATTTCTCATTGGTATTTACTGTTGAGAAAAGCATGGATATTAGGAAACTTGGGGAAATAACTAGTGATATATTGAGGACTGTACATATTACAAAGAAGGAGGTGCTGGAGTCTTAAAGTGCATCAAAGTAGATAAATCTCCGCGACCTGATGAAATGTATTCCAGGACATTGTGGGAGGCTGGGGAAGAAATTGTGTCAAACATTTAGAAACAATATCTGCAAGCACAAAATCTTGAGTGTAATAGGATATTAATCCTGTCAGGGATATGCCTGCTATTTTGTCCCAGTGTGTTCCTCACAGCATCAGCGGAATGAGTGCTGGGTGCGAGCAATGGACTGAGATGGTGACCTGGAAGATGAGAGTTCAGGTCAAGCCAGGTCACAGCTGTAAGGAGGCTCAGATATTGACTGCGCTTAATCACTTTGGGTAGAGCAGTAGTGAGATATCAGACCCGGGCAAATTAAGTTGCCATTGTCCTGTGAGAATCAGTAAATATGGCCCTACTCTCCCCTAATCTGCATAGACCTTCAGCACAGGATTCCTCAGTCATCGGGAGCATTCCGTTTGTGATTGTTATTCTCTGCTAAGTTTCAATTTGAAAGAAATACAAATTACACAAAGCTCAGCGTGGAAGAGGCCATTCACTCATCATGCTCATACTAGCTCCACCTTAGAGCCTTCTGCTCGATTCCCATTTCCTCATTACTGTTCAATACATTTCACATTCATGCTCAAACCTGGAAATAACATGCATGTGATGGATATCTTGTCTAGACTGAAGAACGATGGGCTATTGAGCACCTTGGAGACAGTCAATAAGATATACTTACATCCCAAGTTAGCGACTATCAAGAATCTATTATTCATGCTGTGACTGAATGATTGCCCTCAGATTGGACAGATCACAGTCTGCTTGCTTTGCACGTGTACATTTCCTGCTGGGGCCTCCGCACGTGAACCTTACTTTGTTGACCTCAGTCTGTCACATGCAGCCACTCAGAGGGGGTAAATGTCAGGAGTGTCAGTGCGACCAGGCAGGCAGCAGCAGTCATGAATCCAATGGGCACACGATTGTGGGCAGAGTACGTACATGCAACTCCTGCTGAGATTTACCCTCTAACCTTCATTAGTCCATAACTCAGGCCCCAAACCTTTGGCCTTTGAATAGAGGAGATGGGTTCAATGTGTAAAAGGTGCCCTAAGGTGGGGGGAGACCTGATGTAATAAGATTTTGGGAAAGGGTTTCTCTGAGATTTAGTATTGGGAATCTAAGGTTGGCACAGCCCATATCAAACATCATCCCTTTCTCCCATTACCATACCAATGTAGGAGGTGGTATATCAGAAATTGGTCCATTACGCCCGCAGGAACCTTTTTGGAATTAGTATGGATCTACCATGGACCCCCTCATCTCTACTTCCCTCCTCTGCCCAAGATAGTTGCTCCCTTTTCCCTCCAACTCTACCTCCTCCAATATATTTTTGTTTCTTTGAATTAAATTTAAAACTTTTAACTTTGTCTTCACTCTTGGATTCAGGTGTATGTTAAAAACATGTTGGCACATCTGGAGAAGATACCTTCTAACAGGGCTGAGTGAGCCCATTAGTTGAGCAGTATAGGAAAGGAATGGCGAGGGCACGGACGTATCTATTGGGCTGGTTTCTACCGCAGTGCACAAGCTCCTAACATTGGACCCCAACTCCCCATGCAAAAGGAAAAGGAAGATTATAAAATCAAACACAACTTACTTCTGGCCTCTGCATTGAGTTAGCGAAACAGAACAGAAAAAAAAGGACAAAAACACATCACAGGATTAATACGACAAGACACAGGGATAAAGGAACATACAACAAATAACAATAATCCAACCACTCTCACATGAACCTTTCCTGCCTCTGACTTTGAAGCTTCTTAACCAATAGTCCAAAAAAAGGTGAGGATTTGTCCTGAGGTGAGGAGGAAGCTAGTACCAGATTGAACCTTGTTTTTGGCGCCTCAGTTTGGGTGCCGTGCCAGTGATAGAGGCGAGGTTGAAATGTGAAATACGCCCTTCCCCCAACTCCAATTCATTCCCCCCTGCCCCTCTGCCCAGAGACTCTTGTTGCTTGGGTACAAACTCTCCATGGGGATTGGCTGTCCTCCTGTGTCAGAGTAAGAGGGCAAATTGTGTTTGCCCCAGCTAAAACGTCAAATACTCAGCTGATAGCATTCCGGCAAGATCCTGCAGGACAGCATACTGAAATTGGGACCGCTCCATTTAGCACTCTATTCAACGTACCTGTGCCAACAACACAGGAGTCAAGACAACTATTTCATTAGCGCTTTGATTGGAGCCTCTCTGGCCACAGCACGTTTTAGGTCAAGTGATTTGTCTTCACTGTAGATCAGATTCTGCCTCGGAATCAGTAGGCTGTGAGTTTTTGTTCCACTCAGGAGACACAAGTACCTAATCTGACACTCCCACTGCAGTACTGAGGGAGGGCTGTGCTATCATGGGTGCTATCTTTTGAGTCAGACAGTAAGCAGAGGCTTATTTGCCTTCTTAGATGGACATTAAAGATTCCATACCATTATTTGGAAGAGAAGGTGGCTTGGGACAATAGTCATTCCTCATACAGCATCACTAATTCAGATGATCTGGTTATTATCATAATGTTGTTTGTGGGACATTGCGATGTGAAAATTGGATGCTACATTTCCTACATTACCACAATGGTTACAGTTTGGAATGTATTCCTTCACTGTAAAGTATTTTGGAATATCCTGAGATTGTTAAAGATGCAATAGAAATCAAGCAGTCCGAATCTGAGCAATAATTCTCAGATATTATAACAATTGGCGTCACTGTTTTAGCAAATATCGGTTATTAATATAGACTGATCACAAATAAAGGCACTAAATCATAAGCAGTTTAGGACTGGAATGAAAATGTTCTCAAAACATTGGCTGTCAGCGGTGACCCTGATCCCAGATATCCTTAGCACATTAGCTAATGATGAGTAACAACAGACTAAAGGAACCTGCATTCCCTCAGTAGCAACTTGGAAATGCTTACTCCCTGATGGTTTCCACTGATTACTGGAGACATTAGGAGTATCAATGTGCAGATTTCTCCTTGCATTTGATTGGTTGTTCCCAGGGCAAGAGATACTGACCCTCAGCCTAGGAAGCCTTCAATTCTTGAGCTGGTGGCCAGTTGCTTCACTTCTTTTGGGAGAGGTGTGAGTTATGCTGGGATGGGTCCCTGACTACTGGGTTTGGACACTCACAACAGGACACACAGTGAAACACGTCTGCAAAAGCACACCTCTCATACTGGCCGGCCACTCACTCGTTCTCAGTGATGTCCCCTCAGGTGGAACTGCCAGTTGTGTTTGGCCATATTTCATCACTTGACTTCCAACCATCCTGCTCCCTGAACTCCTGCTATTGGCTATCTGACATGTCCCATGGCAACCTGCTTTCCCACAGCCAACTGGACAAAGAACAGAGTCCTGGTTGGATGAATCTTGACTGTCAGTTATATGGCCAATTCTCTTCATTTCTAATATTTTTCTAACTATTCATGTTGTTCAGAAGAGAAACAACACAACATTAAAATTATTTTCCCAGGTCTTTGCTCATTGCAATGTCCTGAAGGCGAATCTCTGGCTCTTGGAGAGTCCAGAGAAATCCTAGAATGTTGGCAACCCAAACGCCATAAGGTCCAGTTATAATTGCTGATATTAATAATTGAAAGTCAATGAGGAGATAAAAAATCTCAAATCGGATTATTAACCAAAGTCTGAAAGCCGGAGATTCTTGATTACATTCTGATGTTGCAAACAAAAACCCAATTAAAAAAAATGAGGATATCATGTGAAAGAGGCCTTGTTGCTATGGTAACAGAGCAGTGATTCAACATAACAGAGGAAAAGACAACTTAAAATAAATGGCAGATTATTTTGGCTGGTAACCTGATTCCTAAGTAAGCTTCAGTTAATAAGTTTCATCACTTTGAAAGCATATTGTTTAAGGTGTTTCACTCTGATAAAACCATGTTTAAATTAGACCAACGTTTAATCAGACAGTGGTGTGTAGGCCCACAGGACAATCTCCCCAGCAATTAATCTATAGGTTTAATATTTCTCTCTCCAAATACATTAATATTGCTGTTTCGTTGATTACCGAGTACGTTTGTGGGTAATTCAATTCTGAAAACTTAATCTGGGAGTTTGTCTTGGGTACAGTTCAAGACTAAAGTTCACAAAGGCATCATCTGGTGATTGGAATGTTCTGCATTAAAATCCCAGAGGAACCGACCTCCATGGTTGGATCTCTACCATCCCGCTCGCTATGGAATCGGCACTGGTGAGGGTCAGACAACAGAAATCATGGTTGACGTTAGGCAGGAATTTCCAGTCTCGCCCGAGTGAGGCCATAAAATCCCACCCCATGTGCTTTATTTAACACCTCGTTTACCTTGAGCATGAATATTTGGTTTCAGTGAACCCAATGGTTCTGTACGTCTCCAATTGGTGAGTAAGACACAGGAAACTGTTCCCTAGGCTTGGATCACAACATCGCATGACCTGGAATTTCCTTTGCTTACATCTCTCCCATACAGTACTTTCTGTTCCCATGTCCCACTCCCACTCCCATTCTCCATTGCAGTGGCTCTCAAACAGTTGCTAAACTTCAAGGAATTAGTAACAAAATTATTGTCCGTTCAGTTTGTTGAATGTCAACCTCATGGGAAATTGCTTTCCTCACTCAATTCAGATTGTTAACTGGGGAAGATTGCCATTGCCACAGTTTGAGCTGGATTCAACAGGTTCTATGGTAAATGTCTAACACACCGCCCTGTTAATGTCTAACACACAGCCCTGGTTAGTGTTTAACACGCAGTCCCAGTTAGTGTCTAACAAACTGACCCCGGTTAGTGTCAAACACTGCCCTGGTTAGTGTCTAACACACTGCCCTGGCTAATGTCTAACACACAGCCCCGGTTAGTGTGTAATACACTGCCCCGGTTAGTGCCTAACAAACTGACCCCGGTTCGTGTCTGACACACTGCCCTGGTTAGTGTCTAACATACTGCTCCAGTTAGAGTCTAACACACTGCCCCAGTTAGTATCTAACACAGTGTCCCAGTCAATATCGAACACATTGCCCCAGTTAGTATCTAACACACTGTCCCAGATATTGTTTAACACACTGACCCGGTTAGTGTCTAATACAGTGCCCCGGTTAGTGTCTAATACACTGCCCTGGTTACTGCTTAATACACTCATCTGGTTAGTTTCTAACATGCTGCCCCGGTTAGTATCTAACACATTAGTCCGGTTAGTGTCTAACACACTGTACTGGATAGTGTCTTAGTATTTCTGCCATGGTTAGTATCAACTGCCCCAGTTAGTGATTAACACACTGCCCTGGTTACTGTTTAACACACTGCCCCAGTTATTGACTAAAACACTGCCCTGGTTACTGTTTAACACACTGCCCCAGATATTGACTAAAACACTGCCCTGGTTACTGTTTAACACAATGCACCGGTTAGTGTCTAATACACTACTCTGGATAGTGTTCCACAGACTGCCCCAGTCAGTCTCTGACACACTGCCCCGGTTAGTTTTAACACACTGCCCTGGATAGGGGATAATATACAGCCCCAGTTGATACTGAATGCACTGCCCTAGTTACCGTCTAACACACTGCCCAAGTTAGTGTCTAACACAGTGCCCCGGTTACTGTCTAACACACTGTCCCTGTTAGTGACTAACACAGTGCCCCGGTTACTGTCTAATACACTGCCCCAGTTAGCGTCTAACACACTGCCCCAGTTAGTGTTGAATACACTGCCCCAGTTAGTGTCTGACACACTGCCCCAGTTAGTGTCTAACACACTGCCCCGGTTAGTGTCTAACACACTGCCCCGGTTAGTGTCTAACACACTGCCCCGGTTAGTGTCCAATACACTGCCCCGGTTAGTGTCCAATACACTGCCCTGGTTAGTGTCTAACACACTGCCCCAGTTAGTGTCTAACATATTGCCCCAGTTAGTGGCTAACACACTGCCCCGGTTAGTGTCTAACACACTGCCCCAGTTAGTGTCTAACATACTGTCCCGGTTAGTGTCTGACACACTGCCCCAGTTACTGACTGACACACTGCCTCGTTAGTGTCTAACACACTGTCCCAGTTAGTGTCTAACACACTGCCCTGGTTAGTGTCAAACACACTGCCCCGGTTAGTGTCTAACACACTGACCCTAGGGGTCTAACACACTGCCCCGGTTAGTGTCTAACACACTGACCCGCTTAGTGTCTAACACACTGCCCTGGTTAGTGTCTAACACACTGTCCCGGTTAGTGCCTAACACACTGCTCCCGTTGGTGTCTAACACACTACCCTGGTTAGTGTCTGACATACTGCCTTGTTAGTGTCTAACACACTGCCCCAGTTAGTGTCTAACACACTGCCCTGGTTAGTGTCTAACACACTATCCCGGTTAGTGTTTAACACACTGCCCCGGTTAGTGTTTAACACACTGCCCTGGTTAGTGTCTAACAGACTGCTCCAGTTAGTGTCTAACACACTGCCGTGCTTAGTGTCTAACAGACTGCCTGAGTTAGTGTCTGACATACTGCCCTGGTTAGTGTTTAACACACTGCCCCGGTTAGTGTTTAACACACTGCCCTGGTTAGTGTCTAACAGACTGCTCCAGTTAGTGTCTAACACACTGCCGCGCTTAGTGTCTAACAGACTGCCCGAGTTAGTGTCTGACATACTGCCCTGGTTAGTGTTTAACAGACTGCTCCAGTTAGTGTCTAACACACTGCCGTGCTTAGTGTCTAACAGACTGCCTGAGTTAGTGTCTGACATACTGCCCTGGTTAGTGTTTAACACACTGCCCCGGTTAGTGTTTAACACACTGCCCTGGTTAGTGTCTAACAGACTGCTCCAGTTAGTGTCTAACACACTGCCCCGGTTAGTGTCTAACACACTGTCCCGGTTAGTGTCTAACACACTGCCCCGGTTAGTGTCTAACACACTGCCGCACTTAGTGTCTAACAGACTGCCCCAGTTAGTATCTAACACACTGCCCCGGTTAGTGTTTAACACACTGCCCCGGTTAGTGTCTAACACACTGCCCCGGTTAGTGTTTAAAACCTGCCCCGGTTAGTGTTTAATACACTGCCTTGCTTAGTGTCTGACACACTGCCCCAGTTAGTGTTTAACGCACTACCCCAGTTAGTGTCTGACACTCTCCCTGGTTACTGTCTAACACACTGCCCTGGTTACTGTCTAACACACTGCCCTAGTTGTTTTCTGACACACTGCCCTGGTTAGTGTCTAATACACTGCCTTGCTTAGTGTCTGACACACTGCCCTGGTTAGTGTCTAACACACTGCCCTGGATAGTGTCTAACACACTGCCCCGGTTAGTGTCTAACACACTGCCCCAGTTAGTGTTTAACACACTGCCCCGGTTAGCGAGTAACACAACCCCGGTTAGTGTCTAACACACTGTCCCGCTAAGTGTCTGACACACTGCCCTGGTTAGTGTCTGACACACTGTCCCGCTAAGTGTCTGACACACTGCCCTAGTTGGTTTCTGACACACTGCCCTGGTTAGTGTCTAATACACTGCCTTGCTTAGTGTCTGACACACTGCCCCGGTTAGTGTCTAATACACTGCCCCGGTTAGTGTCTAACACACTGCCCCAGTTAGTGTCTGACACACTGCCCCGGTTAGTGTCTAACACACTGCCCCAGTTAGTGTTTAACACACTGCCCTGGTTAGTGTCTAACACACTGCCCTGGTTAGTGTCTAATACACTGCCTTGCTTAGTGTCTAACACACTGCCCCAGTTAGTGTCTGACACTCTGCCCCGGTTAGTGTCTAACACACTGCCCCGGTTAGTGTTTAACACACTGCCCCGGTTAGTGTCTAACACACTGCCCCGGTTAGTGTTTAACACACTGCCCCGGTTAGTGTTTAATACACTGCCTTGCTTAGTGTCTGACACACTGCCCCAGTTAGTGTTTAACGCACTACCCCAGTTAGTGTCTGACACACTGCCCTGGTTACTGTCTAACACACTGCCCTGGTTACTGTCTAACACACTGCCCTAGTTGTTTTCTGACACACTGCCCTGGTTAGTGTCTAATACACTGCCTTGCTTAGTGTCTGACACACTGCCCTGGTTAGTGTCTAACACACTGCCCCAGTTAGTGTCTGACACACTGCCCCAGTTAGTGTCTAACACACTGCCCCAGTTAGTGTCTGACACACTGCCCTGGTTAGTGTCTAACACACTGCCCCACTTAGTATCTAACACACTGTCCCAGTTAGTGTTTAACACACTGCCCCGGTTAGCGTGTAACACAACCCCGGTTAGTGTCTAACACACTGTCCCGCTAAGTGTCTGACACACTGCCCTGGTTAGTGTCTAACATGCTGTCCCGCTAAGTGTCTGACACACTGCCCTGGTTAGTGTCTAACACACTGCCCTGGATAGTGTCCAACACACTGCCCCGGTTAGTGTCTAACACACTGCCCCAGTTAGTGTTTAACACACTGCCCCGGTTAGCGAGTAACACAACCCCGGTTAGTGTCTAACACACTGTCCCGCTAAGTGTCTGACACACTGCCCTGGTTAGTGTCTGACACACTGTCCCGCTAAGTGTCTGACACACTGCCCTAGTTGGTTTCTGACACACTGCCCTGGTTAGTGTCTAATACACTGCCTTGCTTAGTGTCTGACACACTGCCCCGGTTAGTGTCTAATACACTGCCCCGGTTAGTGTCTAACACACTGCCCCAGTTAGTGTCTGACACACTGCCCCGGTTAGTGTCTAACACACTGCCCCAGTTAGTGTTTAACACACTGCCCTGGTTAGTGTCTAACACACTGCCCTGGTTAGTGTCTAATACACTGCCTTGCTTAGTGTCTAACACACTGCCCCAGTTAGTGTCTGACACTCTGCCCCGGTTAGTGTCTAACACACTGCCCCAGTTAGTGTCTAACACACTGCCCCAGTTGGTGTCTGACACACTGCCCCAGTTGGTGTCTGACACACTGCCCCAGTTGGTGTCTGACACACTGCCCCAGTTGGTGTCTGACACACCGCCCCAGTTGGTGTCTGACACACTGCCTCAGAACCTGTGTCTTCTCAGGAATAGTGGCAATGTTGTGGCAATAGCAGACAATCCCATTTCAGCATTGCGCAATCTTGAACGTTTAGCTCAAATTGTTGCGCGGGATGGGGGACAGTTCATACAATTTGCAACTTTGAACCAATATCTCTCTCCCTCATATTCCTTTCATATAATAAAAATCAGACATGTCATTCTGTGTTCAAACTGTCAGAGGATCTGATGATTTAGAGAAAGATTAGAAGAGCTGGGATGGAAATGAGGACTGTGTGAAATGTCAGCAGATTGTGGGTGAACAAGATGAAGCTTTAGACTGAAGAAGTACCTGAAGAAGCAGGGTTAATTTTTTCACAATGACGTTGGCTTCAGAGTTATTCTGAATCTTAACCGTACACAATTTCAAATTCTACCCAACTTACTTTCGACATTCACTTTGAACTTCCAATGCTAATTTATTGAACTAGTCTATATATATATCGCAACATTTCATAGAATGGGATTGATAATTATACACTTTGACAGTAATATTGATTCCTACAGTGCAGGAAGAGGCCATTTGGCCATCGAGACTGCATCAAAAGGGGATCCCACCCAAGCCCTATCCCCTTAATGCCACACATTTATCCTGCTAATTCCCCTAACCTACACATTTTTGGACACTAAGGGCAATTTAGCATGGCCAATCCACCTAACCTGCACAACTTTGGAGGAAACTGGAGCACTGGGAGGAAACCCACGCAGACACGGAGAGAACATGCAAACTCCGCACAGACAGTGACCCCCCGAGTCTGGAACCGGACCCGGGTCCCTGACTCTGTGAGTGTGACAAACCTTTGGGGTCAGTCCAGAATGGACGCTTCACACCCCCTCATGGTTGTCAGTGTGGAGGTGCTTGTGAGGATGAAGCAGATGAGTGCTGGAGCTGTCCTTGCGTTTCTCCTCATTCTCGCTCAGTGAAGATCTTGTCCGTTGTGTTCTTTATTGGGTGGAATCCGCACTGTGACTCTGAGAGGAGCCACAGTGAGATGGCGATTAAGGAGGATTTTTACAATGACCTTCACTGCAGCCGACAGCAGACAGATTCCTCTGTGGTTGCTGCAGTTGCTCTTGTTGCCTTTTCTGAAGATGATGACGATGACGGCATCTTGGAGATCTCCCGGCATCTTTTCCTCACTCCAGAGAGGGGGAATTCTCGTCAGTCGAGCTTCTCCACCGTGTTTCAGTGGGCGTTCTCTCTGCTTTGGTTGCCTTGTTGTTCTTTAACTTTTTGACCTGGTGCTGGGTTGGGATTGTGCTGAGACGGTGAAGGGCAACACACAGCGGGGTGGATTCGAGGACAGGAGGAGGGTGGGGACAGGATTTTCTCACATGTGCTTGCCCAAGTCCAGTCAATCCCACTCAAGGTCAATGGACCTTTGTGCGGTTGTCTGACTCCCATGGCAGGTGGGATGGGTAAATTCCCCCCAGAGTCTCTGGTGAGGAGATTTTTAATCCCCTTCTCATTGCCAATGACCCCTCCTCAGGGCCTGTTCTCTTTCCAATTCTGGTGTTTGTTTATCCCACAGGGGCAGTCCCTGAGCACCGCCCCGGGAAGTCTGTACCATGGGGGACAGAGTCCAGCTTCTGCTTTATCTTTCCAGAAGACGGACTAACTGTCACCTTGCTCCATGAGCTGAACCTTCCGATGCCCATTGGCTCTCACTGAGGCGCTGATGCCAATACGGAACTACCTGAGCTGGTGGGCAATGGACCAGAAATTCGCTTGGTGCTTTTGGGCTTGGGCACTGGAGATATCTGTGCAGTTATCATCCTGTACAAAACTCAGGCACCAATTTCCAGCTGCCATTAATTGTGCTGATGTGGAACAGGAAACAAAGATTTTGTCCATAACTGTAACTGGTTTATTCCTAAATGGTTTAGCGATTAATAACCGCCTTAAGAAGCTCAACACCATCCAGGACAAAGCAGTTTCCTTGATTGGCTTCAACATTCACTCCCTCCACCACTGACATGCAAAGGCAGCCGTGTGTATTATCGACAAAATGGACTGCAGCAACTCACTAAGGCAGAAATCTATGATCTCAACCATCTGGGAAAAAGGCAGCATGGTCATGGAAACACTGCCAAGCTCCCCCCCATCCCCATAAGTGGCTCACCATCCTGATTTGGAAATACATCACTGTTCCTACACTGCCACTGGCTCAAAATCCTGGTACTCCCTCCCGAACAGCACTGTGGGTGTACCTACACTTCATAGACTACAGCGGGGTTCAAGGAGGCAGCTCACCACCACCTTCTCAAGGACAGCTTGGGGTGGCCAATGGTGCCCTAGCCAACGACACCCACATCTCTTGAATGAATTAAAAACTTGCCTCAATGATAGCTGGAACAAAGATAGTGGACCCTTCCCACCAGCATTCTCCTCCTCAATCCCACAATCCCAGTGTTTCCTCTTCTGGTCCAGGCAAACAAAGATGCTCCCCCCTCTTCCACCCACTACGCCCCAACACACCTTCCTCACTGCCTTCATCACAGTGAGGTGACCATTGCAGATTCAATGCACTGAGTGACATCTGATGGTCTTGGCTATTCCTCATGCTTTCTCCGGCCACTTGTCAATCTTGAAATCTGAAGAATTATTGAAATGTTTGCCAGTAAATGCATTCAATGGACAGACACGCAGACAGACTGAGAGATGGGACGATAGGCAGACATACACAAGGTCAGATACAGGGACGTGGCGTTTGAACATCCGTCCTTGTTTCTCTAGCAGTGAAAGACAACGGGGAAATAAAGAGTTGAACTAGAGAATGGGGCAGTGAGAAGAATAAGGCTACATTGTGGAATGTCAGAGGCGAGTCACTGGAAAGTTAGAAGAACCATTTGATCAATTACACACGCAGGAGATTTTAGGTGTGAATTTAGGACTAGTTACCCTGTCCCACAGAGATTGTAGACTAAACTAATGCATATCCAATGAGGCTAGGAACTATCAAACTCTATCGGGTTGAACAGTGGTCAGTGAAGAAGCACTGGAATTTTTCTATGTTGAAGTTTTAAAATGTCCATTCAGCAGAAAGGAAAATTACACTTAAAGAGAAAATGCTGGAAAACCTCAGCAGGTCTGGCAAAGAAAGGGCTTTGACAAAGGATCATCTGGACTCAAAACGTCAGCTCTTTTCTCTCCTTACAGATGCTGCCACACCTGCTGAGATTGTCCAGCATTTCCTCTTTTGTTTTCAGACTCTAGCATCCACGTAATTTGCTTTTATCCAGGTAAAAATTACTCAGCCGGTTATCACAGATTGTGTGACCTCCGAGGAACGACACAACCTGTGAGAGAGCCAGCTGAGGCAGTGATACAACTGGGGGGGATTAGAGCGGGTTCCTGAGAAGTGGGATTCTATACGACGTTAGCAGAAATAAACTGAGGAAAGCCTTCAGAGGGAACTTTGGAGGCCGACTACTCACTGATGGATAGCTTGTAGAAATTTCCGTTGGTGTTTGCGTACTTTGGCATGGTCTATCTTCTTCACCAGTTTTGTGTGTTTATAAATCAGCCACGTTTCCCTGAGTACATTGGCAGCAGTGTTTTTTACCTGAAAGAAATCAAATGAAAATCAGCAACAAGTATCGGAAGATGGAAACTTTGTTAAGCAAGGTGCCCTCCAATCCTTTTTGTACAATACCGCACAGCCAATTTGTTTCAGTGCATGGATCCTTCACATTAGGGACACTCGACTTGGGTCACTGTCTATGCGGAGTTTGCACCTTTACTAGGATACTACTGGGACTTGATGGGTTGAGTTATAAGGAGAGGCTGAATAGACTGGAACTTTTCTCTCTAGAGCATAGGAGGCTGAGGACTGACCTTATAGAAGTCTATAAAATAATGAGGAGCACAGATCAGCTAGATGGTCAATATCTTTTCCCAAAGGTAGGGGAGTCTAAAACTAGAGAGCATTGGTTTAAGGCGAGAGGGGAGAGATACAAGAGTCCAGAGGTGCAATTTTTTTCACACAGAGGATGGTGAGTGTCTGGAACAAGTTGCCAGAGGCAGTAATAGAGGTGGGTACAATTTTATCTTTTAAAAAGCATTTAGGTTGTTACATGGGTACAATGGGTATAGAGGGATATGGGCCAAATGCGGGCAATTGGGATTAGCTTAGCGGTTTTGAAAAAAAGGGCAGCATGGACAAGTTGGGCCGAAGGGCCTGTTTCTATGCTGGAAACCTCAATGACTCTATTCTCCCTGTACCTGTCTGCATTTCCTTCGGGTGCTCCTATTTCCTCCCATAGATGTGCAGGTTAGGTGGATTGGCCATGTGAAATTACTCCTCACTGTCAGGGGCATTAGCAGGGTAAATATGTGGATTTTGGGGATAGGGCCTGGATGGAATTGTTATCTGTACAGGCTTGATGGGCCAAATGGCATCCTTTGGCACTGTAGGGATTCCGTGATTCTACGAACTTATGCCTGAGGTTTCAAGTTATTATGCAACCTCATACCATAACATTGGTTCTTCCTTCTGCTTTCCTGAAGCCATTGATTCTCTCAGGGGCAGCCACAGTGGGTAACACTGGTCTCAGAGTCAGCTAGTTGTGGGTTCAAGTCCAACACTGGAGATTTGAGCAGAAAATCCAGGCTGGTGCTCCCAGTGCTGATACTGAAGAAGTATGAGGAGTGTTTGAGAGCTCTGGGTCTGTACTCAATAGAGTTTAGAAGGATGAGGGGAGATCTCATTGAAACTTCCAGAATACTGAAAGGCCTTGGATAGAGTTGACATGGGAAAGATGGTTTCATTAGTCAGACAAACTAGGATCTGAGGGCACAGCCTCAGAGTAAAGGGATGTTCCTTTAAAATAGAGATGAGGAGGAATTTCTTCAGGCAGAGAGTGGTGAATCTGTGGAATTCATTGCCACAAAAGGCCATGGAGGCCAAGTCATTGAGATAGAGATAGATAGATTTTTGACTGATAAGGGGATCAAAGATTACAGGGAAAAGATAGAAAATGAGTTTGAGAAACATATCAGAAATGATCGAATGACAGTGCAAACTCAGTGGGCTGAATGGCCAAATTTTGCTCCTATATCTTATGGAAGTGCTACACTGTGAGGAGACATGAAACCAAGAGAGCCTATCTGCCCCCGTGGGGGATGGAAAAGATTACATGGTCAGTATTTTGAAGAAGAGCAGGGAAGTTATCCCTGGTGTCTTGATCAACATTCCTTCCTCAATGGAACGGATTATCTGGTCATTATCACATTGCTGTGTGTGTGTGTGTGTGTGTGTGTGTGTGTGTGTGTGTGTGTGTGTGTGTGTGTGTGTGTGTGTGTGTGTGTGTGTGTGATCTTGCTGTCCATGAATTGCCTGCTATGTTTCCCATAATAATTATGTCATACCTGGGATTTCCCAAGGATGCAGCAAGGTACTATTTAAATGCAAATTTGTTCCTTCTGAACTTACTTTGGATCAAGAAGAGAAACAAAGAAAGATCGGCCACAAATCTCACTCTTATTCTTTCTCCTGAGAATGGACAGCCAACCAGAGGTTAGAACAGATCCCAGTTTGGAGGCAAGATTCAGCTTGGAAAGTTTTGATGTTTATTTATTAGTCACAAGTAGGTTTACATTCACACTGCAGTAAAGTTACTGTGAAAATCCTCTAGCTGCCACACTCTGGCATCTGTTTGGGTACACCAAGGGAGAATTTAACACGGCCAATGCACCAGCATGACTTTTGGGCTGTGGGAAGAAACTGGAGCATCTGTAGGAAATCCACACAGATATGGGGAGAACGTGCAGACTCCACACAGACAGTGACCCAAGCCAGAAATCAAATCTGGGTCCCTGGCGCTGTGACCAGCTAACCATTGTGCTGCCGTGAGGGGAGACAGACAGAGCTGGGGCGAATGCTGTGGTTGTGTGGGGGGAGACATGTTATGTTTAACAGGGAGCATGAGCCCAGGCCCTCGCGGTGTGCGGTGATAACAAGCTCTTACCCGCTTCGTTAGTTGTGTGTCCATCATGAAATTGTGCACATGCTTCTCCGCTTTGGTAAGTTCTAGTTTCCGAGCCACCACAGCGACCACAAGTGCTGTGCACCCAGCTCCCTTCAAAAGAATCAAAATTACAATACACAAATATACAAGTAAACAGATAGATTCCCTGATCCCAAACAAATCACCTCCACTCCCACCAAAGACTCGGAGTCTGCAGAAATTCCGGGTTTATCTTGCAGAGAGGGATCGCACGACGAGCAGAGAAAAGTGTTTATTCTTTTTCCTTTCATTTTTTTCTGGTTTTTGGATGCACTTTGAAGAAATTTTGTCTTCATTAAAGCAATGACTAAGCTTCCAAAAGTATCTCACTGGCTGTAAAACACTGCAGGATGTTAACGGCACTATAGAAATGCACTTTTTATAATAATTGGCTGTTTGACTGACAATTGAGATTCATCTTGCGCTCATTAGTCAAAGCATTGAGTGCAGGAATTGGGACACAATGTTACAGCTGTATCAGACATTGATAAGGCCACATTTGGAGAAATGGATATGACTCTGGTTGCTCTGCTATAGGAAGAATGTTATTAAACTGGAAAGGGGGCTAAAAGGAATTGCAAGGATGTTACTGGGACTGAAAGGTTTGAACTATAAGGAGAGGATGGATAGGCTGGGAGTTCTTTCCCTGGAGCATAGGAGGATGAGGCGTGATTTTATAGAGGTTTATAAAATCATGAGGGGCATAGAGAAGGTGCACAGTTCAGGTCTTTTCCCCGGGATAACAGAGTCCAAAACTAGAGGACATAGGTTAAAGGTGAGAGGGGAAAGACTTAAAAGGGACCCAAGGCGCAACTTTTCCACACAGAAGGTGCTGCTTGTATGGAATGAGCTGCCAGAGGAGGTGGTAGAGGTGGGTACAATTACAACATTTAAAAGACATTTGGACAGGTACCTCAATCCCATGCTCCCGCAAATCCCTCAATCCCCATGCTGTCTCCATATCCCTCAATCTCACCCTTTCCCATATCTCTCAATCCCACCCTCCCCATCTCTCTCAATCCCATCCTTTCCCATATCCCTCATGCCCAGCCTGTCCTCATATCCCTCAATCCCACCCTGCCCAATATTCCTCAATCCCACCCTGCCCCATATCCATCAATCCCACCCTCCCCATATCCCTCAATCCTACCCTCCCCCATATCCCTCAATCCCACCCTCCCCCATATCTCTCAATCCCACCCTGTTCCCCCATATTCCTCAATCCCCCATCCTGTCCTCATATCCCTGAATCTTCACTCTGTCCTTATATCCCTCAATCCTACTTCATTGTTGTGAATCCCGTCGATAATTTTATCATTTAATCTTACCATAATCCCCGTGAGGAGGCAGACTCCTTTTCCACAGTACGTATGAGGCACCATGTCCCCATATCCAATCGACAGAAACGTAATTGAAATTAGCCACATTGCTCCCAAAAAGTTGCTGGTGACTTCCTGTTTATCGTGATATCTGTTTTGGATTGAAAGCAAGTGGTAATAAGGAACATTGCGGTATTGGAGCAGAAATCAGCAGACACTTCCAAAAAAACACCAAAATGTCCTCTCTTTCACACTGAAGTGTTGAGGCTGTCAGTGCAGCACACCAAGAGTGAACAGGTCACAGTGCAGTACAACAAAACTGAGGGGCGGCATGGTGGCACTGCTGCCTCACAGCGCCAGGGACTTGGGTTTGACTCCTGACTTTGGGTCACTGTCTCTGTGGAGTCTGCACATTTTCCCTGTATCTGCGTGGGTTTCTTCCCATAGTCCAAGGATGTGCAGGTTGGATTGATTGGCCATGCGAAATTGGCCTTAGTATCAGGGGGAGTGACAGGGATGGGACTATTGGAATAGGGCCTTGGTGGGTTAGTACAGTCTCAATAGGCCAAATGGCCACCTTCTGCACTATATTCTATGAATAGAGTGGCAGCGAGAGGATGGTAAAATGGGAAGCAATGGTTCAGGGAGCATAGAAATAGGAGGAGGCCATTCAGCCCTTTGAGTCTGTTGCATCATCAATGGCTGATCTATATTTGAACTCCATCTACCTATCTCAGGTCTGTAATCCTTAATCCTCTTCATTCCCATGCTACCACAAATCTCTCAATGCTAGTTTTGAGATTTTCAATTGCCTCTCAGTTTAGCAGCTTTCTACGCCAGTTCTAGATTCCCATTCCTCTTTCCATGAGGCACTGCTTCCTGCCATTACTCCTGAGTAATCAGAATCTAACTGTAAGGTTCTACCTCCTTGTTTTAGCCTTGCACTGACCAGAGGAAATAGTTTCTCTCTATCGATACATCAAATCCTCAAACAGGTGGCATACTGGCACAGTGGTTAAAACTGCTGCCTCATAGGCCAGGGACCCGGGTTCGATTCCCGGCTTCGATCACTGTCTGTGTTGAGTTAGCATATTCTCCCTGTGTCTGCGTGGGTTTCCTCCAGGTGCTCTGGTTTCCTCCCACAGTCCAAAGATGTGTGGGTTAGGTGGATTGGCCAAGCTAATTTGCTGCTTCGGGTCAGAGGCACTAGCTACGGTAAATGCATGGGGTTCTGAGGATTGTGGGATTGTGGTTTGTGCAGACTCTCAGAACCTAATGGCCTCATTTTACACTGTAGGATTCTATGATACTAAAATAACTGAATTCAATCATCTCTGCATTTTGTACCTTGAGCGAATATGAACCCAGATGATATAATCTGTGTTTATGATTTAATCCTTTTA
The DNA here is from genome assembly GCA_024679065.1 of Sphyrna mokarran. Taxonomy (NCBI): domain Eukaryota; kingdom Metazoa; phylum Chordata; class Chondrichthyes; order Carcharhiniformes; family Carcharhinidae; genus Sphyrna; species Sphyrna mokarran. The sequence goes on along the minus strand of JAGIQG010000026.1, from coordinate 12,977,706 downwards.
GCCTCAGTATCATTCTGCACAATATCCTCTCCAGGAGCAATGCATCTTCCTTGGAGAGCAGTGCTCACAACTGAATTCACTGTTCACTAGACTCAGAAAGCACCTCCATAAAGGCCAATAATATTGAAGAAAGTGTAGCATTCATAATTATTATCAAATAATTCAGGATGAGAAGTGAGGGTCTCCTATCTGTCCTTGATGTCGCTGCTTGCCATCCTCCTTCTTCCCAGAATTTCCATTCCTCCCTCACCCATCTATATCTGGGAGTCAGTGACTCACACTAGGAAAACAGTTCGGAATGCCAGCCCACCCTCTGACCCAGCCAATGTCTCTCTGTAACGCCAGCATTGAGTTTAATGCCCTTCACTCTGGTGAGAATGGTAGCACTGAGGAGCTGGTCTTTGATTGGGCGAGAGGATGATGTGTTGCCACCACATCGAATGGAGTTGTTTTTCTGCCCGTAGCCCAGTTCGGTCCATGCTGGGAAGGCGAGGAGATGCCTCCAACTAAGGCATTGACTTTGTAATCAATACCCATCTAAGGGCCCAGTCTCTCTGCCGCTGGTATTGACCAAACAGGGGCAGAGAGATCACCGGGCAGAGAACCTGAAGGGGTTCATTGCAGGCTTCCAGTTGCCGTCCCTCATTCAAACACACAGGCTGATGGAGAGATCCAGAGAGGGGAGGTAGTTGAGAGCTCCCACAGATGCTTATGATGAGAGACTGACTGGTAATTCAACTGATGGGACTTACACCCAACAGGTCTGTCGCTGTATAATACTGGAGTACAGTACTGGTGGGGACGGGTCTGTCACTGTATAACAGTGGGGTACAGCACTGGTGGGGACAGGTCTGTCACTGTATAACAGTGAGGTACAGTACTGGTGGGGATGGGTCTGTCACTGTATAACACTGGAGTACAGTACTGGTGGGGACGGGTCTGTCACTGTATAACACTGGGGTACAGTATTGGTGGGGAAGGGTCTGTCACTGTAAAACACTGGGGTACAGTACTGGCGGAGACGGTCTGTCATTGTATAACACTGGGGTGTAGTACTGGTGGGGATGGGTCTGTCACTATATAACACTGGAGTGCAGTACGGTGTGGACAGGTCTGTCACTGTATTTCACTGGGTACAGTATTGGTGGATATGGTTCTGTCACTGTATAACACTGAGATAGCATACTGGTGGGAACAGGTCTGTCACTGTAAAACCCTGGGGTGCACTAGTGGTGCAAATGGGTGTGTCACTGCATAACACTGAGGTACAGTACTGGTGGGGATGGGTTTGTCCTTGTGTAATAGTGGGTACAGTGCTAGTAAGGACAGATCCATCATTGTATAACACTGGGATACGGTATTGGTGGGTTCAGATCTGTTACTGTATAACACTGGGATAGATTACTGGTAGGGATGGGTCTGTCACTGTATAACATTGGGATACAGTACTGGTGGAGACAGGTTTGTCACTGTGTAAGACTGAGGTACAGTACTGGTTGGGACGGGTCTGTCACTGTATAATACTGGGGTACCATACTGGAGGAGCCAGGTTTGTCACTGTGCAACACTGGTGTACAGTAGTGTTGGGGACAGGTCTGTCACTGTATAAAACCGGGGTACAGTCCTGGTGGGGACGGATCTGTCACTGCGTAACATTGGAGTACAGTACTGGTGTAGATGGGTCTGTCACTGTATAACACTGGAGTGAATTACTGCTACGGACAGGCTTGTCACTTTATAACACTGGGGTACAGTACTGGTGGGGACATGTCTGTCACTGTATAACACTTGGGTGCAGTGCTGGTGGGGACAGGTTTGTCACTGTATAACACTTGGGTACAGTGCTGGTGGGGACAGGTTTGTCACTGTATAACACTGGAGTACAGTAGTGGTGTGGATGGGTCTGTCGCTGTAGAACACTGGGGTACAGCATGAATTAGGCAAATATTTAACCAATCCAGGGACTGCAGGCTCAGAGCTGATGTTGAACTTGAATTGGTTATGGTTTGGACACCATCATCCTCCACAAGTAAGAAACGTGAGTGTATTGTTGCAAATAGTTTTGGCAAACTGCCGGAGTCATGTGTTTGTAATGGACGTGTTAGTTATTGGCACTGTTCCTGGTTTTGCCTCAGAGAATTGCTATCATAATGAGGAACGCTGCTATTTTTCTGAGAAAAGGAACCCATTATTTTCTGGATAATTAGGTTCTGATTTGGTCTTCACAGCCTCTTTGATTTTCCTGCTTGGCATTTGGCTTCTTCAACTCAGTGTCTCACAGAAGACAGAAAGCGAACGCGGTTTCTTTGGATTGACTGAGGACGCTTGAGGAGAATTTGAATGATTCTGTCACGTGAGAAGAATTCCAAAATTGCTTGACTTCCATTAGTTTCAGCCTGGCCATAGAGAGTGAACACGTAGAACCTGGGTCTTTCTACCGTGAAGACCAATCAGGAACAAGACACTTGGCCTATTATCCAGCTCCCCTTGTTGAAGAATGCTGTGAAAACCTTCTCCAGCTCATTTTTAATAACCTGCTGTGATGTCCAAATTTATTAAATGTTCAAATTATTTTTAAAAACTATTCATCCACAGGATGAGGGCATTTCTGGCGAAGCTTTCTGTCAATCCCTCTTACACATAGAAATAGGAGGAAGAGTTGGCCATTCAGCCCATCATGCAGCCATTCTGCCACTCAGTGTGACCATGGCTGATCCTCTATCTCAACACCTCACTCCTGTGCTCTCCCCATAGTCTTTACAGTCTAAAAATCTTTTTCGTTCTTTCTTAAATACATTTAGTGACACGCCTCCACAGCTTTCTGTGGTAGAGAATTCCACAGGTTCACCACCCTCTGAGTGAGGACATTTCTCCCTGTCCCAGTCCTGAACGTCCTGACCTGAATCCTGAGACTCTGACCCCTTTTTCTGGACACCCCCAACCAACAACACTCCTGCATTCAGTCTGTCAGAATTTCATCTATTAGGATAGAACATGGAGCACAAGAAACAGAAGCAGAAGTGGCCACTCGGCCCTTACTCCACCATTCCCCTCAACTCCTTTTCTGTACCATTTATCCACTGCCTTCTATTCTTCGATCTATCAAATATTTATCCACCTCCACTTTAAATACTTCTAATGATCCAATCTCCAACACTCTACAGGGGAGAGAATTCCATCCTGTGTGAGAAGAAATATCTACACACCTCAGTTTTAAATGACTTATCTTTTATCTTATCACAATGTCCCCTTGTTTGAGACTCTCCCACCGGTGAAACATCTCACCATCTAACCTGTCGAGCCCCCTCAGAATCTTATAGATTTGAGTAAGGTCATCCTTCACTCTTCTAAACTCTTAAGGAATACAGACACAGACTATTGAGTTTCTCTTGATAGGACAACACTCTCATCCCAGGCATTAGCCTGGGGAATCTCCTTTGGGCTGCCTCTAATGTTACTATATCCTTTTTCTAGATAAGGGGACTAAAATTGTATGCAGTATTCCAGGTGCAGCCTCGCCAACACCCTGTACAATTGCAAAATAACTCCCTATTTTTAAATTCCAAACCTTTTCCAATAAAGCCCAAAATACTCTTCGCCTTCTTAACTACTTGTTAGACCTGCCTGCTAGATTTTTGTGATCCATGCACTAGAACACCCAGATCCCTCTGCACTTCACTCACCTGCAGTCTCTCTCCATTGAGATAATAGTCTGCCTTTTGATTTCTCCTACCCGTGTGTGTGACCTCGCACTTCCCCACATTAAACTCCATTTGCCATGTTTCTGCCCAGTCACCCAATCTATTGATATCCCATTGCAGAATCAGAATACTCTCATCGCAACCTGCCCTGGCACCTACCTCTGTATCATCAGAAAAACTGGGAACCTGACATTCTGTTCTTTCTATCAAGTCATTAATATAAATAGTAAATAATTGCGGGCCAAAAACTGATCCCCGTGGCACAAGTTACATCTTTCTAGAAGGTGGTGGGTGAGCTGCCTTCTTGAACCCGTTGCAGTGCATGTGGTGTAGGTACTTACACAGTGCAGTTAAGGAGGGAGTACTAGAATTTTGACCCAGCGACACTGAAGGAATGGTGATATATTTCCAAGTGAAATGCTGCTATATTAAGACCTCGCTTGGGCTAAAATCCCACCCAAAGCCAATGGAGAATTCCATTCTGCGAGCCTTGCCTACCAGATGGTAAATTCAGGCCAAGGTGGTCTGTGGCTTAGAGGGGAACTTGCAGGTGGTGATGTTTCCATAGACCTTTTACCTCTGCTGACAGAGGACGAAGTTTTGGAAGATTCTGTCAAAGGAGCTCTGCAAATTCTCTAGAGGACGGGTAAACTATTGAACTGATATTTTAGCACCAATGTACAAGGTTCCAGGAATGTCTGCATTACATTAACAACAGAGAAGAACAACTCTGTTTTAGATTGAGGTCATGATGTAGAGATGCCGGCGTTGGACTGGGGTAAACTCAGTAAAGTTTTACAACACCAATTTTAAATCCAACCAATTTATTTGATAGTAAATCCGCCTGATGAAGGCGCATAGCGTCGAAAGCTCGCGGATTTACTATCAAATAAATTGGTTGGATTTAAAATTGGTGTTGTAAAACTTTACTTAGATTGAGGTGCCATGGAATCAGTGAACATTTTACTTTCTCACTATATCTTTTTTTCATTCTCCTGTTTCTGCTAACCTTTATTCTGTGATTTTTTCCATTTCCCTTCCATCATCAAATTATACCCAACATTGCCCCAATATTTTCCAATATTCTCTTCAATTCAAATTTGTACTCAGTATTGAATTACTCAGGTGGCTGAGCAAAATGGCAAAGTGGAAATCAATGCCCCACTCACTGAATGATACAGTACACAATGGATGGCACATTGGCACAGTGGTTAGCACTGCTGCCTCACAGCGCCAGGGACCCAGGTTCGATTCTCGGCTTGGGTCACTATCTGTGTGGAATCTGTATGTTCCCTGCATGAGTTTCCTCCGGGTGCTCTGGTTTCCTCCTGCAGTTCAAAAGACTTGCTGGTTAGGTGCATTGGGCATGCTAAATTCTCCCCAAGCTCTCTAATAGTGTGATGACTAGGGGATTTTCACAGTAACTTCATTGCAGTGTTAATGTAAACTTACTTGTGACACTAATAAAAAGAAACTTAAAACATAAGATCATTGGTCCATCATGAGCTTGCTAGCTAATCCTATCCCCGTGTTCTCTTCTATCCATTAAATATCGACAGAGATATTACTGAATCTGCTTCCATGGCCCTTTCCAGCAGCATTTTCCAGATCAGAACTCTCAGTGTCAAACTATTGTTCCTCATGCCACATCCATCAATGTAAATTGAAGTCCTCCAGCTGTGATTGATGCTGTGAATTTTAGATTTCATTGTATATTCCTCTTTTCAAACATTTATTTATCCATCTATGAGTGAAGGTGACTGGCAAGGCCAACATTCAATACCCATTGTTACTTCCCTTTGAGAAATAATTTCTTCTTGATTTTCCTATTAAGTATTTGGACATTTCCATCAAATATCTCCTTAACCATCCCTCCGGTCTAAGAACTACCTCAGCCTGTCCAGTGATTCCATGAACTGAAGTTGTACAGGAATGAGATAGAGAATCTGGTGAACTGGTGCAGCGACAATAATCTCTCCCTCAATGTCAACAAAACAAAGGAGACTGTCATCAAATTCAGGAAGTGTAAAGGAGAACATGCCCCTGTCTACATCAATGGGGACAAAGTAGAAATGATTGAGAGCTTCAATTTTTTAGGTATCCACATTACCAACAACCTGTCCTGGAGCCCCATGCCCCTGCACTATAGTTAAGAAAGCCCACAAACACCTCTACTTTCTCAGAAGACTAAGGAAATTTAGCATATCAGGTACAGTTCTCACCAATTTTTACAAATGCACCATACAAAGCATTCTTTCTGGTTGTATCACAGCTTGGTATGGCTCCTGCTCTGCCCAAGACAGCAAGGAACTACAAAAGATTGTGAATGTAACCCAATCCATCATGCAAACAATCTCCCATCCATTGGCTCTGTCTACACTTCCCGTTGTCTCGGCAAATAAGCCAGCATTATTAAGGACCACAAGCACTCCAAACATTCTCTCTTCCACCATCTTCCATCAGGACAAAGATACAAAAATCTGAGGTCACATACCAATCGACTCAAGAACAGCTTCTTCCCTGACTTTTGAATGAGCTTTTTCTACATCCGAGCTATGACTGTACCATTACATTATGCACCCTGTCCTTTCCTTCTCTATGAATGGTATGCATTGTCTGTAGGTGCAAGAAACAATACTTTTCACTATATGTTAATGAAAGTGACAATAAAAAAATCAAATCAAAATCAAATCAAGTATCTCATCACTGGAATCATTCTCATAAATCTCCTCTGCACCCACCCCAAGGTCATGTACCTTGCTCCACATTGAAAAAGAGTCCAGCTGAAGTCTAAAGAGTGATTCCTAAAGACTTCATCAAGAGCTCCCTCAACTGCTTTGGTCAGTCAACTGCCAACTGACCAACTTCCTACCTTTCCGCCAAATTAATTGAAATTGTGAACAGTTTCCTCTCCTAGCAAACCCACCCCCTTCCATTGGCAGCCCGTTCCTCAAACATCCTCACTTTATCCCTGGGCCTTTGGAAATAACTCCAATCTGACTTTCCTCTCCACATTCCTTGAATGAGGCAGTGCCTCCCACAGTAAACCATTTGAATCCTTCCAATCAGTCCTGCCCTCCTGAAACCAGCCAAAACAATTGCAAATCAAATTCGTTGCAACTGCGTTAAACTCTCTCGCTTCAACTCCACAACCTGCCTGCAGCCTTTGATGTGAGTTGACACTTTCCTTTCCACTATCATCCAGCTGGGAGGGACCACACTCAACTAGTTCCATTCTGACCCATTGGGTCACAGTTTGAGAGTGGCCTGCAATTACCCTCCCTCATCATTAGCTCTGGGGACCCCATGGTGACCAATCCCTATTTCTCATCTGAACCTTGGTGACATCAACTGGAAACACAACATCAGATTCCACATTGACGCAGACAGCGGCCAACTCTAACTCACCTCCTCCTCGCTCAACCACTGCAAAACCTCTGAGTTTTAAAATATGCATTCCTGGGGTGTGGGTGTGGCTGGCTAGACTAGTATTTATTGCCCATCCCTAATTGCCCCTTGAAAAGAAGCCGGTGAGCTGCTTCTTGTAGGTATATCCACAGCACTGATAGGGAGGATTTTGAGCTAGTGACAGTGATTGGACAGCAATACATTTCTAAGTCAGGATGGTCAGTGGCTTGGGGAGGGGAAAGTCCAGGCAGTTTCTGTACCTTCTTCTTCTGGGTGATAGAAATCCTAGTTTGGAAGACGCTGTTGAAGGAATCTTGTTGAGCTTTGTAGATGGTTTACACAGCTGCCATTTTGGGTCATTGCTGAAGAGAGTGAATGGGATGGTGGATGGGATGCCAATCTTGCGGGCTGTTTTACCCTGATGCCAAATGTTTTTGAATGTTGGAACTACATCCATCTAGGCAAGTGGAGAGTATCCCATCACACTCCTGACCCGTGTCTTGTAGACAGTGGACAGACATTGGGGAATTAGGAGGTGAGTTACTCACTACAGAATTCCCAACTTCTGACCTGCTCTTGTAGTATTTATGTGGCTACTCCAGTTCAGTTTCTGGTCAATAGTAGCTCCCAAGATGTTGATAGTGGGGGAGTCAGATATGACAATGTCATTGGATGTCAAGAGGAGATGGTTACATTCTTTTTTACTGGAGATAGTTGTTGCCTGGCACTTGTGTGGCATGAACCTTATTTGCCACTTGTCAGCCCAAGCTGAATATTGTCCAGGTCTTGCTGTGAGTGCAAACAGTGCTTCAGTGTCTGAAGAGTTGAAAATGGCACTGAACGTTGTGCAAGCATCAGCTGAAGATGGTTAGGCCTAGAACACTGCCCTGAGGTACTCCTACAGTGATGTCCTGGAGCTGAGATGGTTGACCTCCAACCACCTCAATCATCTTACTTTGTGAGACAGTGCCCCCAATTTTGACACGGGCCCCAGATGTTGGTAAAGAGACTTTTTTGCCAGGTTGACAGGATTGGGTTTGCTGCTGTCATTTCTGGTGCCTGGATTGATGATAGATAGAACAAAGAAGAACAAAGAAACTTCCAACACAGGAACAGACCCTTCAGCTCTACAAGCCTACACCGACCATGTTGCCCGACTGAACTAAAACCCCCTATCCTTCTGGTGACCATTTTCCTCTATTCCCATCCTATTCATGTACTTGTCAAGGTGCCCCTTAAAACTCACTATCCTATCTGCTTCCATTACCTCCCCCGGCAGTGAGTTCCAGGCACTCACTAACCCCTGGGTAAAAAATTTGCCTCATACATGTCCTTTAAACATTGCCCCTCACAGCTTAAACCTCTGTCTCCTAGTAATTGACTCTTCCACCCTGGGAGAAAGCTATCCACTCTGTCCATGCCCTCATAATATTGTAGACTTCTATCAGGTCACACCTCAACCTCTGTGGTTCCAGTGAGAACAAATCAAGTTTCTCCAACCTCTCCTCATAGCTAATGCCCTCTGTACCAGGTAACATCCTGGTAAATCTTTTCTGTACCCTCTCTAAAGCCTCCACATTCCTTTGTGTACTGTGGCGACCAGCATTGAACACTATATTCCAAGTGTGGCCTAATTAAAGTTCTATAAAGGTGCAACATGACTTTTTAAACTCAATGTCCGGCCGATGAAGGCAAGCATGCCGTTTGTCTTCTTGACTACCTTCATTACCTGCATTGCCATTTTCAGTGACCTGTGTACCTATACACCCAGATCGCTCTACCTATCAATACTCTTTAGGGTTCCAACATTTACTGTATATTTCCTGTCTGTATTAGGCCTTCCAAAATGCATTACCTCATATTTGTTTGGATTAAACTTCATCTGCCATCTCTCCGCCCAAGCCTCCAACCGATCTATATCCTGCTTTATCCTCTGATGGTCTTCATCGCAATCCGCAAATCCACAACCTTTGTGACGTCCACAAACTTACTAATCAATCCAGTTACATTTTCATCCAAATCATTTATAAATATTACAAACAGCAAAGATCCATAAGGAATGCCACTTGTCATAGCCCTCCATTCAGAAATACACTCTTCCATTGCTACCCTCTGTCTTCTATGACGGAGTCAGTTCTGTATCCATCTTGCCAGCTCACTTCTGATCCCGTGCGACTTCACCTTCTGTACCAGATATTCAGTCATTTGAGACTTTGTCAAGGTTTGATAAAACTGATTGGCTTCCTAGGCCACATTCCTGTGGCTCTGGCCAGACCAGGTAAGGATGACTGATTTTCATTAGAGAGCCACATGGGATTTTACAACACAAACAATAGTTCCTTGTCACTATTAGACAGCTTTTAGTTCCAAGTCTTCTATTAATTGAGCTTAAACTCTACCAGCCACCACAGTGGGGTTGGAACCCATGTCATTTGGATTACTATTCTAGTGACATTACCACAACATCATCGCCGCCTGTTTTTCAGATGCTTACATGAGCTGATCTTTCCTCTGACTAAACATTGGGAAGACTGGAGCCATTGTTTTCCAGCTCTCTCCATAAACCTTGCTCCCTAATCCACAGGAATCATTCCATACCTCAGCATTTTTCATAAGTCAAACCAGACTGTTTGCATTTTTGAAACCAAACATGACCCTAAAATGGCCTTTCCATTGCATAGCTGGGCCATATCGATTCCTACTTCTGCAGCATCCCCCTGCCTTGGCTAATCCACTGCTGGAATCTCCCTCTATTTCTTTGTTACCTCGAGACTTGACCATCCCAACATGTTCTTAACTCATTTTACGCTTGTAAACATGAGATGACTGAAAATTCTGCTGCTTCCATTTGTTTGGGATTCCGCAGGGAATATGCTGGGATCCCAACTGTTCACATTATATATTAATGATTTGGAAGCAGGAGCTGAATGTATTATCTCCAAATTTGCAGATGATACAAAGTTGGATGGGAGAGTAAGCTGTAAGAAGGATGCAGAGATGCTTCAGTGAGATTTGGACAGGCTGATTATGTGATTATCTGCGTGGCAGGTGCAATATAATGTGGATAACTGTGAGGTTATCCACTTTGGTAGCAATGATAGGAAGACAAATTATTATTTGATTGGGTGTAAATTGAGAGAGAATGGATATTCAGTGAGACCTTGGTGTTCTTGTGCACCAGCTGCTGAAAGTATGTGTGCAGGTACAGCAGGCAGTTAAAAAAGACAAATGATATGTTGGCTTTCATAGTGAGAGAATTTGAGTATAAAAATAGGAATGTTTTGCTACTATTATAAAGGACATTGGTGAGGCCTCACCTGGTGTATTGTGTATAGTTTCGGTGTCCTTATCTGAGGAAGGATATTCTTGCTATAGAGTGAATACGGGCTGATTGCTGGGATGGCAGGTCTATCAAATAAGGAGAGACTGACTGAGTTAGAGTTATATTCTTTGGAGTTTAGAAGAGTGAGAGGGCATTTCATAGAAACTTATAAAATTCTAACAGGGTTAGACAGAGTAGGTTCAGAAAGATTGTTCCCGATGGGGGGGGAGTCCAGAATCAGGGGTTTGAGGATAAGGGGTAAAACTTTTAGAATTGAGGTGAGGAGAAATTTCTTCACCCAGAGGGTGGTGAATGTGTGGAATTCATTACCACATGAAGTAGCTGAAGCTAAAATGTCTAATTTCTAGAAAAGATTATATAAAGCTCTTGGGATTAAAGGGATTAAGGGATATGGAGGGAAGCGGGGAATCAGGATATTGAGTTTGATGATCAGCCATAATCAAAATGAATGGTGGAGCAGGCTCAAAGGGCTGCTTCTAGTTTCTATGTTTGTATATAACTTGCACCAGATCCTGTTTATCCATCACTCCTGTGCTGGTTGTGGCTCCTGGTTAAGCAAATCCTCGGTTTTAAAATTCTAATCTTTATTTCCAAATCCCTCACTCCTCCCTAACTCCTGTAACCTCCTCCACTTCTTTAACCTTTCCAAGGTCTCTGTACTCCTTCCAATTCGGGCGTCTCAAACAATCCCTGATTTAATTTGTTTCACAGAAAATTCAGGAAATACTCAGCAGGCCTGGCAGTGTCTATGGACTGAGTAACAAGGTGAATGCTTCAGGTTGAAGACTTTTCCTCAGATGAAAGGTGCCAATGAAAGGTCACAATCTGAGATGTTAACTCTGTTTCTCACCCCAAAGACGCTGCTTGGTCTGCCAAGTATTTCCAGCATTTTCTGTCCTTATTTCAGATTTCCAGCATCTGCGGTATTTTGCCTTTGTTTAATTGTTGGCAGCCGCCAATACTCTAAACTCTTCAATTCTTTCCCTAACCCTCTCTGTGATACTCTCCAACCTGAGGCGTAGATGATAAAAATTGACAAGTCATGTTGCAGCTGTATAGAACTTTAGTTAGGTCACATTTGGGATACTGCATAGAGTTCTGGTCACCCCATTACCAGAAGGACGTGGAGGCTTTGGAGAGAGTACAGAAAAGGTTTACCAGGATGTTGCCTGGTTTGGAGGGCATTAGCTCCGAGGAGAGGTTGCAGAAACTTGGTTTGTTTTCAGTTGATCGTCAGAGGCTGATGGGGCGGCCTGGTAGAAGTTTACAAAATTATGAGAGCGTGGATAGAATGATTGGCTGAAGTCTTTTTCCCAGGATAGAATTGTCAATCACTAGGGTACATTGTTTTAAGACAAAAGGGGGAAAGTTTATAGGAGATGTAAGGCAAGTTTTTGTTTATACAGACGGTGGTATGTGCCTGGAATGCGTTGCCAGAGGAGGTGATAGAAGCAGATACAATCGCAAGGTTTCAGCGGCATCTTCACAGATACGTGAGTAGGCAGAGAATAGAGGGTTACAGACCACATAGAGACAAAAAGTCTTTAGCTTAGAAAAGCGTCAAGGGGTGGCATGGTGGCACAGTGGCTGCTTCACAGTGACAGGGACCCAGGTTTGATTCCTGTCTTGGGGTGTCTGTGTGGAGTTTGCATGTTCTCTCTGTGTCTGCGTGGGTTTCCTTTGGGTGCTCTGATTTCCTCTGAAGGACGTGCTGATTAGGTACACTGGCCATGCTAAATTCTCCCTCAGTGTACCCAAATAGGAGCTAGAGTGTGCTCACTAGGAGATTTTCACAGCAATTTCATTGCAGTGTTAACGTAAGCCTGCTTGTGACTAATGAACAAACTTTGCTTTACTTTTACTTTATGCGTCGGCACAGGTTTGATGGGCCGAAGGGCCCGTTCCTATGGTGTACTGTTTTTTATTCTCATTACAGCATTTCTTCAAAACCTAACTCTTTAACTAAGCTTTGGTCACAGGTTCTACTATCAGTTCCTGGAGCTCAGTGTGATGCTATATTTGCTGGTACTGATGTAAAGAGCCATGGGACATTTCACAATGTTAAAGGTGCTACATTAACACAAGAAGCTGTGATTGGAGTATAAATTACTCATTTCTACACTCCGTAGCTGTGACTTTCCAGCTCCTCTGGTGGGCTTTCCCATAGCGGAGGTTGTTCACCATTGGACATCGGCAGGATTTTCCAGTCTCGCTGAGTTTGTTCCTTCTGCCACTGGGAAACCCATAGCAGGGGTTGGCGAAGTGCTGGAAGATTTTGTCCCTGTGTCTTTCCGAATAAAGACAGGAATGTTGTTCATTTTTAAAACAGCTTTTCCATCCTGCCCAGCGGCCACAAAGATTTCTGTACGTACACCCCAGTTCTCTCTGTTCCTGCTATCTCTTTAAAACTGTGACCATTTCTTCTCCTCATTCTTCCCATTAACACTCATCACACCATTAACACTCATTCACCATGTTTCTGCCCAATTTATCTCTCCCTAAAATCTGTTACTATCCTCTGCATTTTTTATTACATTCCCAAGTTTTGCAAATTTCGGAATGACAAAACTGTATTCCCAGTTTTGGGACAGTTATATTTCTTTCAGAAACAGCAGTGGTGCCAGCAGCAGCCACTGGGGAGCAGCACAGTATGTTCCCCTGCAATGTGCAAGGCACCCATTTCCATGACTTTCTGCTTCCTGTTCCTGGGCAGACATCATCACCTTCAATCTCACGCACCCCAAATACTTCAACAAGTCTATTATGTGGAATATTGTCAAATGCCTTTGAATGTCCCAAAAACCACCAGCAACACTGCCCTCATCCGCCCACACTGTCCCTTCATTAAAGAATACACCCACACCCACACACACCTGCTGTACCTGTCCTGGGAGTGTTTGATGGGGACAGTGTAGAGGGAGCTTTACTCTGTATCTAACCTCGCGCTGTGCCTGTCCTGGGAGTGTTTGAATGGGAACAGCGTAGAGGAGCTTTGCTCTGTATCTAACCCTGTGCTATACCTGTCCTGCCAGTGTTTGATGGGACAGTGTAGAAGGAGCTTTGTTTTGTATCTAACCCTGTGCTGTACCTGTCCTGGAAGCGTTTGATGGGGACAGCGTACAGTGAGCTTTATTCTGTATCTAACCCTGTGCTGTACCTGTCCTGGGACTATTTGATGGGGACAGTGTAGAGGGAGCTTTACTCTGTATCTAACCCCATGCTGTACCTGTCTTGGGACTGTTTGATGGGGACAGCGTAGAGGAAGCTTTACTCTGTATTTAACCCCATGCTGTAACTGTCCTGGGAGTGTTTGATGGGGGCAGTGTAGAGGGAGCTTTACTCTGTATCTAACCCCATGCTGTACCTATCTTGGGAGTGTTGATGGGACAATTTTTATCTATGGTGCTATCACCAGGTGTCAAAAATGGAAAATCCTCCCTGTATTAAGCTTGACATCACCTTGATAAACATAAGGTTTAATAAATAAGTGGCCTTTGGAAAGGTCCCTGATGGGGGTCTGTGTGCAGCACTCTGACATATCTCCAGATGCTCCTCATTGGGTGCAGGTCTTCCCCAAGAGTTCGGAATTGTGAAAATTCTTTACGAGGGACGGGAAAGGGTTTAACCTGAACTCTATCTCTGGATTGCTGCAGTTGGCCACAGTTAGAGGTTTCGTTGGAGAAGTCCCATATCTAGGTTGCCAAGAAAGAATATTTCTCAGGTACTGGAGGACAGAGTAACGGTGAGCAGGACTGAAGACTTACCTTTCACACACACGTACAGTCCAGGCGGCTATAATCCATGAAGAAATACTAAAGACCAGGAGCACAGTCCCTGGACAAATTGTCATCAGAGTCTTCATTACAAAGCGAGTATTGAAGTTTATCTTGTTTAGAGCTCCAATGCTTCGAGATGAGGCGTCCGTAAAGAGTTTGCTGTGGAGCAGCATCACCCTGGCAATCAGATAGAGTCTGAGGAACATGGGGATGGACAGGATAATGTCCACGTCGGCACTGGCCATGGACGTGGCGTAGGTGAAAGCGAGCCGTGCAGTCCATGTGAAGATGTACTGCCCAGGGATTGGGTGGATTGCACACACCAACAGCTCCAGACAGATGAAAAAAATCCTTTCATACGTCATGGCTATCCTCCAATCATCGGCGCCGTTGTCAACCATGAAAAGCTGGAAGGTAAGAGACAGAGGATTAGGCCCGAGTGTCACCATAGGAACAGGAATAAAGCATTCAACCCTTAGAAAGTGATAATCCTTTCAACTTGATTCCGCTTGCACTGCATCTCACCTATCTTAGAATCATAGAAGCCCCACAGTGCAGAAAGAGGCCACTTGGCCCATCAAGACTGTACTGACCACAAACACTTAGGCCCTATATAAGAGGTTAGTGGATAAGTTTATGGATGAAGAGGGAATGGTTTAGGTTAGAGGGTCATTGCTTTTTCTTAACTGGTCGGCACAACATCGAAGGCCGAAGGGCCTGTTCTGCGCTGTAATGTTCTATGTTCTATATATTTCAATGTATTTACCCTGCTTATTCCCCTGACAATAAGGGCAATTTACCATGGCTAATCATCCTAACCTGCACATCTGTGGACTGTGCGTGGAAACCGGAGCACCCGGAGGAAGCCCATGTAGACATGAGGAGAATGTACAAATTCCACAAAGACAGTGACCCAAGCCGGGAATCGAATCATGTCCCTGGTGCTGTGAGGCTGCAGTGCTAATCACTGTGCCACTGTGAAGGAGCTTGGTTCCAAGCCCTCTAATACCTGACAGAAAATATCTCAGTCTTTATTCTCAAATCTTTAATTGACCCTCCCTCGACCTCAAAAGACTTTCTGGGAAGAGAGTTCCAGATTTGCATACAGATTTTGTGTGAAGAATTGCTTCCTGATCTCACCCCTCAATGGCCTGTCTCGCATTTTCAGGTTTTTGTCACGGGCCCTGGAGTCCTTGAGCAGAGGACATCATTTTCCTCAACACAAGTAAATCATTTAATCAAGAACTAGATTGCAAAATGGGAATGGTCTCTGATAGGGCAGAGAGCAAGAGAGAGTAAATGTCAAAGAACAAAGAACAAAGAACATTACAGCACAGGAACAGGCCCTTCAGCCCTCCAAGCCTGCACCATGCTGCCCAACTAAACTCAAACCCCTTCCCTTCCAGGAACTATATCCCTCTATTCCCATCCTATTCATGTATTTATCAAGACACCCCTTAAAACTCATTATCGTATCTGCTTCCATTACCACTCCGCAACGATTTCTAGGCACCCACCACCCTCTGTGTAAAAAATCTGCCAGGTATATTTCCTTTAAACCTTGCCCTTCATACCTTAAACCTGTGCCCCCTACTAATTAAATGTCAAAAATTGAATATCAGCGAATGTTTTTATCTGACTTTGTATCTACTTAAAAACGATTAGATCTGGAAAATTGTCCCAATCTAATGGAAGGTAATTGACCCGAGTTTCTCACTCAATAAAAGTAGCCTGACCTGCTGGGACTTTCACATTTAGAGCAATCAGTTTTCACTTTTAGCTCTCCGACCAGCACCCCCCATCACCCCCCTACCTCCCAACCGGTCCCCGCTTCAGGTGTTAACCCAAATTTAAAGTATTGAAAGTAAAAAACTGCCTCGTACCACTGGAGAGAAATGAGGGTCAATCATCAGCCAGAATGCTGGAGATTTAGAGACCTTTTGTCGAATCCAACGTATGGAGGCAGCCTGTCAATTGGGTGAGGGCAAATAAATCAATTCCCTTTCACTCCTATTGTGAGGAGGCCCTGATCCGAGTTTAAAACTCCAAAGCATTGTTCCCAATCACAAGCAATACTCTCAATTATTCATGATGGTGAGCAGCCTGGTCACTGAATGCGGAAGAGTCTGCCTCTAACACAGCTGCAGCTCTTTCAATGCTGAGAGTTTACGGTTGCTTCTAGAATTTCCCCACCCCTCGCTTCTTCCACCTCCTCCCCTACAGATAATGCATCCTAGCGCCAGACCACAGTCAGTAAGGATAGACAACAATACCTCCTCCACGATCATCCTCAATACTGGTCTCCCCTGCAAGACTATGTTTTCAGCCCCCTTACTATACTCCTTATACATCTATGACTGTGTGGCCAAATTCCCCTCTAATTCAATTTTCAAGTTTGCTGATGATATCACCATAGTGGGTTGGATCTCAAACAGAGACAGAGTACAGGAAGGAGATAGAGAATCTGGTGAATTGGGGCAGCAACAATAATCTCTCCCTCAATGTCAACATAACAAAGGAGATTGTTGTTGTATTCAGGAAGTGTAAAGGAGAACATGCCCCTATCAACATCAGTGAGGGTGAAGTAGAAAGGGTTGAGAGATTCAAGCTTTTAGATCACCAACAACCTATCCTGGTCCATCTATGCAGACACTATACTTAAGAAAATCCACAACCCTTTCAGAAGACTAAGGAAATTTGGCGTGTCAGCTACAACTCTCATCAGCTTTTACAGATGCACCATAGAAAGCATTCTTTCTGGTTGTATCACAGCTTGGTATGGCTCCTGCTCTGCCCAAGTCTGTAAGGAATTACAAAAGGTCACAAATCCATCACTCAATCCAGCCTCCATTGACTCTGTCTACACTTCTTGTTATCTCAGCAAAATTGCCAGCATAATTAAGGACCCCACACACTCTGGACATTCTCTCTTCCACCTTCTTCGTTCAGGAAAAAGACACAGAAGTCTGAGATCATGTACCAACTGACTCAAGAACAGTTTATGCCCAGTTTGAATGGACTTACCTCGCATTAAGTTGATCTTTCTCTACACCTTAGCTATGACTGTAACACTACATTCTGCACTGTCTCATTTCCTTCTCTATGGATGGTATGCTTTGTCTATATAGCGTACAAGAAACAATACTTTTCACTCTATATTAGTACACATGACAATAATAAATCAAATCAAATCGAATCAAAGAGACTGGTCTTGCAGATAACATGCTGTCAATCGAAAGAGGGAGGGAGAGATTTCACTACAGCCATACAAACAGTTTCATACATCAGGGTCGGCTGTGAGGAATCTCTTTCACCATTGTCAATCAGTGATGAAAATCTGCATGTTAGTTGCAGGAGAAGCTGGGAGACACTTAAAGCTAGTTTTTAACGAAAGGGACAGCAAGGAGCAAATGCATTAGAAATGGGTTACCAAGCTCCAAGGTTGACCTGGAGTCTCCAGCAATTAAATATTCACCCTCAGCATAATTCCAGCAGCTTCTACCCAAGAGAGAAGGAGTAGCAATAAAGACATTGTGACTTTTACATTTTTTGAACAGTTTTATGAGCTATAAAATATTGGAGTTAGAGAAAACAATGGCTAGTTGACCAAGATTCATCCAATCAGGAGAACCAGGACTTTTCAAATTGGCCGTGAGAAACTGGGATGATAGACGTGTTAGACAGCCAATGATGTGGGGACAAGGCAATTGTAGTCATGGCAACTCCTGGGAGGCATAGTGCACATTGGTTATCATTGCTGCCTCACAGCGCCAGGGACCTGGGCTCGATTCCAGCCTTGGATCACTGTCTGTGTGGAGTTTGTATGCTCTCCCCATATCTGCGTGGGCTTCCGATTTCCTCCCATAGTCCAGAGATGTGCAGGTAAGGGGAATTCATGGGATAAATATGTGTGGTCACAGGGATGCTCTGTTGAAGAGTCGGTGCAGGCTCGATGGGCTGAATGGTGTCCTTCTGCCATGTCGGGATTCTAAGATTCCATCCAAGTATAGTTGGTAGCCCTAACTGAAGGGGAGCCTTTTATAGAAAAAGGAATTGGTTCAGTAAAGTCCCTTCAACTGGAATGAGCCACAATCCTGGAACCCCCTCCCTATCAGCACTGTGCGCGCACCTACACCACACAGACTGCAGCTGTTCAAGAAACACCACCTTCTCAAGGGCAATTAGGGATGGTCAATAAATGCTGGCCAGCCAGTGACGCCCACATCCCATGAAGTGTGATGAGTGTGTCAGGATAGGAAACTTGTACACTGCAAAACTCTACAAACATTCATGAAATAATTCACCAGTAGATAATCAATTTTTGTCGTGTTGGTTATGGGACACATATTGACCCGGACAACATGGGAATTGGCTTTGGGATTATTTGCTCAGGTATCTGGAAAGGGACTCAAACTCACGACGTAGAGGCAAAAGCAGAAGTTGCTGAACCACAGCAGAGACCAAACATTAAAAAAAATATTTAATGTAGATTGAACATTGAAATTCAGAACAGCTGATAAAAGAGTTGTCAGACAGTTTCACCAGAAATTATTTGAATCAGAATGTTTTTCAATTAACATAATTGTTTAGACATAAATCATTAGAAGCCTAATGCTTCACTGGATAGCTTAACACATTTCAGATGTTATTTTGAAGACGTCCCTTTGGAATTAAGTGATGGGAGTGAACAGCGTGGACTTGAGAAGGATATTTATGGATCAGGACGGACGTTCTTTGGGACACAGTTAGAAGTCTCACAACAAGTTTATTTGGAATCACGAGCTTTTGAAGTGCTGCTCCTTCATCAGGTGAGTCCTTCATTAGTGCTCTGAAAGCTCATGATTTCAAATAAACTTTAATCCGATGTTGTGAAACTTCTTACTGTGCCCACCCTAATCCAATGCCGGCATCTTCACATCATTCTTATAAGCGATTGAGGAGGCTGTCAATATTTCTGGGACTCAGTTCTACTGCTAAGTTCAAGCTTGACAGCAGCAATGTCAGCCAAGCCTTTGGCACTCTTCAGCACTTGCTTGACCGGTCTTCTGCTTTCTTAATTCTCATCCAAATCTCCTCCCACATTTCCCCCCTCCCCCCACCCTTGTCATAACTCACAACAAGTCCTATTCACCCATCGTCCCTCGCAGCAGCATCACTGTTATTATTTCCTCTCTATTTTTGTAAAATCTGTCTGCCTCACAGCCCTCAGAGATCTTTCCTCTCCTCCAAATCCGCACTTTTATGTGACACCAAATTTCAGCGCTCTATCATCAGTGGCCGTGCCTTCAGCTGCCCTGATCCTAAACTCTGGAATTCCCTCCCTAAACATCTTTGCCACCCTTTCTTCTGTTTAGCAACTCCTTACAACCTACCTGTGCCAAGCTTCTGGTCCCTGTTCTAATATCTCCTCATGTCACACAGTCTGGAAGCACCTTGGGATGTTTTGTACAATGTTTTAAGGTGCTATGTAAGTTAAAGTTGTTATGAGCTTTTTACAGCCGTTCTGATGCTTTTCTGATTCATGACCAACGTCACACAACAAGGTGAGGAATTAATCCTTCAGAAAGTTTCTGGGGCCCAGTTTATGGGAGGGGTAGAGATTTAGCACAGAGAGAATATTAACAATCATAGACTGAGTATTGGTACTGTTTTATTCATTGTTGGGATGAAGGCAGTTAATGTCCCTTGAGAAGGTGGTGGGGACTGTCTTCTTGAACTGCTGCCTCCTCTGTGGTCTAGTATCCCCACAATGCTATTAAAGAGGGAATTCCAGGATTTTGACCCAGTGACAGTGAAGGGACAGTCGATATATTCCCAAGTCATGATGGTGAGTGGTTTGGGAGAATGTGCAAATTTCTTTTTCAACTCTGAGTATCCTCCACCTGTAAAAACGGTGTCCAAAGCTGCTCTCTACCTGCCTTTGTTCCTCTGAATCTAGTCACAGAATAAATGATTAAATGAGAGGGAGAGAGAGAGAGAGAGAAGAAAGTCATGCTAATCCAAAATGAATTATTAAGGTTGGGTTGGATCAGTTCCAAAAGAGGTTTCAAAAGGAACTTTTCAAGATGAGTTCCCTTTCAAAAGCAACTCATTCTGTGGCTGGGTACAATCCTTTCTGATTTGTACAGAGGGGCAGCTGAACCCTTGCACAGCTCTCACCGGGTGGGGTCCATCCCAGGGGGATCCCACTGACTCAGTTAATGCTCGTTGTACCCAGAATGTTGCTGGAGCCCCAGACAAGGAAGGTTCATGTGCCCCTGAGCTGAGTTTGGGACGATGCTACAAACTGCTTCATTCTCCACATGGGGTCACAGCAAGTTCCCAAATGTCCTCAACCTGTGACCACTGGGAAAAAAAAGGGAAAGATTCAGGGTGATAATGTGCAAAGCACAAAGCACATGTGTGAAGGGTATGCCAGAATGCAAGGCAGCCTGAACACAATCTCCCCATACAAAACATGTCCAAAGATATACATGTTAGGTGGATTGGTCATGTCAAATTGCCCCTTAGTGTCAGGGGGGACTAGCTAGGGTAAATGCACAGGGTTGTCAGGATAGGGTCTGGGTGGGATGGTGGTGGGTGCAGATTTGATGGGCCAAATGCCTTCCTCCTGCACTGTAGGATTCTATGATTCTACGTCAGACCCGGGTTTAATCAAGATGCTAAGTGTGATAGGATAACTAACTAGCAGTTTGCATATGCAATCTCACTCGTGGCACGAACAGTTTACCTTGTGCCAAGGTGGGGTGGGGGAGGGGGTGGGGGGGGGAGGAGGGGGGGGTGGAGAAAGAGGGATGAGTAGTGAAGGAAGGGTGGGCAGGGAAAGGAGACGGGTGGGGAAGGAGTTACAATATGGTAAAGGGGGAAAAGATGTGGAAGAAAGATTAGATCCTTACCTGAATCTCTCGAGCATGATACACAACAATGAGACCCAGTAATATTACAGTGGAGAGGCTGATAAGGCATTTGAGTGCGAGGGAATACAGGGACGCCTGCAACACAAGAGAGAGCTGGTTACAACCATTCACAGAGATCACACAACAGAACTAATATCAAAGTCTGCATGACTGTCTCTCTCACAGATAACTTCAGATACAAAGTATTCTAACAACAATAAAGGTCTACTTTGGATTAATAAATCTTACCCTTTAATCCCACCTACCCAGCTTTGCATCAGACCCTCAATCCCACCTAATTTTATATTCATTATACTTTTATTATTCATTCATAAGTCATTGTGTTGCTGGTTGGCCAGCATTTATCGCCCATCCCTAATTCCCCTTGCAGGGCACGTGAGGGTCAACTGCATTGCTGTGGCTCTGGAGTCACATGCAGGTCAGATCGGGTAAGGATGGTGGATTTCCTTCCCTAAAGGATGTTAGTGAACCAGATGTGTTTTTCTGACAATGGTTTTATGGTCATCCGTAGATTTTTAATTCCAGGTTTTTTTTTAATTGAATTCAAATTCCACCATCTGCCGTGGCAGGATTCGAACCCGGGTCCCCAGAATGTCAGCTTCTGGATTAATAGTCGAGGGATAATACCACTCGGCCATCACCTCCCCACTAATTATATGCAGATAGCGAGCCTAACCTGGGGATTTACTGATCAATAGGATCAAAAAACTGAGGTTTTTGGGTTGGGAGCTTTGTGTTTTGTATTGTGCAGCTCTGTAAATAAACACTTTGAAAAGTGTGCAAAGATTGGATCAAGTTCTATTCTTTATCACTCGGTTTTCTGATGAATAGAAACCTGCCCACCTTCTCCCTGTACCCCATCAACATCACATACCCACCCTCTTTCTTTATCCCTTATCCGTCCCTGCAATGTTGTTCAGTAACAACATTGTACATAAATAAATACTTTATGAAGTTTGATCTTTTTAAATTAGTTTCTGAAATTCTGCTAACTCCCAACAGTAAATCTGTCCCCACCAGTACTGTACCCCAGTGTTACACAGTGACAAACTTGTCCCCTCCAGCACTGAACCCCAGTGTTATACAGTGACAAACTTGTCCCCTCCAGCACTGAACCCCAGTGTCATACAGTGACAGACCCGTCCCCACCAGTACTGAACCCCAGTGTTATACAGTGACAAACTTGTCCCTCCAGCACTGTACCCCAGTGTCATACAGTGACAGACCCGTCCCCACCAGTACTGAACCCCAGTGTTATACAGTGACAAACTTGTCCCTCCAGCACTGAACCCCAGTGTCATACAGTGACAGACCCATTCCCACCAGTACTGTACCCCAGTGTTATATAGTGACAGATAAGCCTTTCTTCTTTAACGTTTTGTCATAAATCTGTTTTTAGTAACTAGGATGGCAATGAATCAAATGTTGGTGAAGCATTGTGTGAAACAGTTAAAGAAGAATAGTTAATAAATGTGCTCTCTCTATTGAGACGTACTTGCTGACTGTCTCACTGGGTGACCATCAAGGTTATCTGACACTTGGGCAAACAAGGTATTGTCACAATAAGAAAATTGCATTTATATAGCACCTTCCACAACCTGGGGACATCCCACAGCCAATTAAGTCATTAGGAGGTGTAGTCATTGTTGCATTGTAGGAAATGCAGAAGCCAATTCATATTAAGGAAGACCCACATAGAATAATGTTGGAAATGGCCTCATCGTTGGTTTTTTATAAATGTAGGTGAAGGATCCAGGAGAAATTCCTTTGAGTTAGTCATTCCGTGGAATGTTTTAGCAGCAGAGAGGTCAGTCAGGACCTCGGTTTAACGTCAGATCAGAGAAACCTCACTGCCGGTAAGGCAGCACTCCCTCAGTGTTGCTGCTGGGTCAAATAGAAATGTCCCTCAAATCTCGGTGCTGGGAATTGAACCCATAACTTTCAGGCTTGGAGGCAGAATTTCAACCAATCACGCACAAGCTGACAACCTGTGGTTATAAATTCCTGTGAATACCCTGTCCTGGGCAAGTGTCTGGAAACCAAGAGGTACCCATTTTCTCATCATCCCCTTCAGTCCTTCTCTCAGTCTCCAAGAAACCTTACACCTGGCTTTGTAATAACACACGTAATATTCACATAACATAAACAGTCCATTCAGATCACACTGATACCAGAAACACACAATGACATTCAGGACATAGATAACAACACACAATAGTCCAGACAGAACGTGAATCTCAGACACAGTCTAGAGCAGACAGAACAATAATCTCAGACACACTCTAGAACAGACAAACACCAGTCGCAGATAAATTAGAGCAGGTAGAACATTAATCTCAGGGACAGGAATGACGTACTGGAATTGTCACTAGACTAGTAATCCAGACGCTCAGGTTCAAATCCCACCATGGTAGATGGTGACATTTGAATTCCATAAAAATCTGGAATTAAAAGTCTACTAGTGACCATGAAACCATTGCTGATTGTCGCAAAAAAAACATCTGGTTCACTAATGTCATTTAGGGAAGGAAATTTGCCATCCTTACCTGGTCTGGCCTACATGTGACACCAGAGTCACAGCAGTGTGGTTGACTCTTAAATGCCCCCCTGAAATGGCCGAGCAAACCACTCAGTTCAGGGCAGTTAGAGATGAACAATAAATGTTGGCCCAACTAATAATGTTCATAGCCCATGAACAAATAATAATAAAAAATTGGAGCAGACACTTATCTCAAACACACAGACCAGACAGAACACTAATCTCAGACACACAGGGCAGACAGAACTCTAATCTCAGACACATTAGAGCGGACACTAATCTCATACACCTTAGAGCAGACAGAACACTAATCTCAGACACATAAAGCAGACAGAACACTAATCTCAGACACACTAGAGCAGACAGAACACTAACCTCAGACCACAAAGCAAACAGGACCTAATCCCAGATGCACTAGAGCAGATAGAACACTAATCTCAGACACATTAGAGCAGACACTTATTTCATACACCTTAGACTAGACAGAACACTAATCTCAAACACACAAAGCAGACAGAACACTAATTTCAGACACACTAGAGTAGACAGAACACTAATCTCAAACACACAAAGCAGACAGAACACTAATTTCAGACACACTAGAGTAGACAGAACACTAATCTCAAACACTCAAAGCAGACAGAACACTAATCTCAGACACACTAGAGTAGACAGAACACTAATCTCAGACCACAGAGCAGACAGAACACTAATCTCAGACACACTAGAGTAGACAGAACACTAATCTCAGACCACAGAGCAGACAGGACCTAATCCCAGACACACTAGAGCAGACAGAACCCTAATCTCAGACACACAAAGCAGACAGAACACTCATCTCAAACACATTAGAGCAGACACTAATCTCAGACACACTAGTGCAGACAGAACACTAATATCAGATGCATTAGAGCAGACAGAACATTAATCTCAGACACATGAGAACAGACAGAAATTAATCTTAGACACATTAGAGCAGATACTAATCTCAGACACAAAGAGCAAACAGAACACTAATCGCAGACACACAAGAGCAGACAGAACACTAATCTCAGACACATTAGAGCAGACACTAATCTCAGGCACATTAGAGCAGACAGAACACTAATCGCAGATACATTGGAATAGACAGAACACTAATCTCAGACACACGAGAGTAGACGGAACACTAATCTCAGACACATTATAGCAGACACTAATCGCAGACACACTAGAGTAGATAGAACACTAATCTCAGACATAATAGAATAGACAGCCATCTCAGACACGTTAGTGCAGACACTAATCTCAGACACTCGAGAGCAATCAGAACACTAATCTCAGACACACAAGAGCATTCAGAACACTAATCTCAGACATACAGAGCAGACAGAAGACTAACGTCAGACACATTAGAGCAGACAGAACACTAACCTAAGACACACAGAGCAGATGGGACACTAATTTCAGACAAATTAGAGCAGACACTAAAAAATCTCAGACATCCTAGAGCAGACATTAATCTCATACACACTAGAGCAGACAGAACACTAATCTCAAACACACCAGAGCAGACAGAACACTAATCTCAGACGCATTAGAGCAGACAAACTCTAATCTTAGAAAAAACACTGGAGCAAACAGAACATGGATCTCAAACACACTAGCCAGGGAAACCCTAATCTCGCTGTTGCAAATTAAACACAACTCATAGACTCATTCTAGAGCAAACTGTCCTTTCATCTGAGGCACAATCAGGTGGACAGAACACTAATCTCAGACACACAATAAAATAGAAAGAACAAAATCTCAGAGACACGAGAGAAGTGATGATACTGTGCTTCTAAGAAATCCATTTTAATCCTGTTTCTCTGCAGGATGGTCTGAGAAATCACTGGCATTTGTCAGATCCTTAATGTCAATACACATACAGTGTTGCTATTGCATCAGCATAACTGTTTGTAATGGCTAGAATGTTGATTTTAATCTGAACTAATGCTGTTCTGCTGTTTTCCCCAGGGATTTTGAAGACTGTTAAAGTTTTAAAGTTAAAGTTTATTTATTAATCACAAGTAAGGCTTACATTAACACTGCAATGAAGTTACTGTGAAATTCCCCTAGTCGTCACATTCCAGCACCTGTTTGGATCAATGCACCTAACCAGCATATCTTTCAGACTGTGAGATGAAACTGGAGCACCAGAGGAAACCCGCGCAAATACAGGGAGAACATGCAAACTCCACACAGACAGTGGCCCAAAACAGGAACCTGGGTCCTTGGCACTGGGAGGCAGTGGTGCTAACCGCTGTGCCATCGTGCCGCTGAGTGGGGCTTCATTGGGATGATTAGCAGGTTTGGTCATGCGAGGAGGAAGCTGGATTTTTTCACAAAATATTCAAGGACCTAAACTTCATGCTATAAACCACTATGACTTTATTAGCTTAGAAGCTGCTTGAAGCTGAGAGACACAGCAGTGTGTTTGCTCCTCACTGGAGTTGGAGATTCTGTTATCTGGGTGGCTGTTTAAGATTTAGACTAGCTTCACAAAACGGAGTTTCGGGCAGGGTCTTAGAAATGGGATTATTGTCTCCATTATACACGTGAATAGTGCGTATGTTTGTGTTTCCTTTTCACTGTTGGGTTAAATAGGGAGTGTCTTGTGGAATAAAGGCTCTCTCAGTGGTTAAAAGTTTCCTGGGAGCTGAAGAAGTCACTCGGGATGTTTTGCAAAAGGTAGTTAGAACAAAACTTTGCCAAACCACTGCAGTTGACGTGATCTGAAGGATGAGGAAAGTGGAGATGGCTACAGTGAGAGCTCTGCATTTAAAAGTGTCGGAAACACAGTTAGAATCACTGGCAGTGGCTAGATTTCAGCTTGAATTAGAAGCAAAAGCAAAAAGAGAGAAGCTGTTGTAGCAGAAAAAGCAAGGTAAAAACAGGAACAACAGGCTAAAGGAGGTCTATAAAATAAAGTGGTCTATAAAATAATGAGGAGCACAGATCAGCTAGATAATCAATATCTTTTCCCAAAGATAGGGGAGTCTAAAACTAGAGGGCATAGGTTTAAGGTGAGAGGGGAGAGATACAAAAGTGTCCAGAGGGACATATTTTTCACGCAGAGGATGGTGAGCGTCTGGAATGAGCTGCCAGAAGTAGTAGTAGAGGCAGGTACAATTTTGCCTTTTAAAAAGCATTTAGACAGTTACATAGGTACGATGGGTATAGAAGGATATGGGCCAAACTATTGGGACTAGGTTAAGGAATTAAAAAAAGGGTGGCATGGACAAGTTAAACTGAAGAGCCTGTTTCCATGCTGTAAATCTCTATGACTCTCTGACTCTAAAGAAATTGAAATCGCTTGAATCATAGGCAAGGGAAAAAGGGAAAAGGGGAAAAAAAAAAGGCAAAGAATAGCCCTGGCAGAAGGGGGAGAGAGTGGGATGGAGATAAATACGGTGCTAGTTCAGCATTTAAAATGACCGGAAACACGTTCAGAATCATTGGAAATTGCTGGAATGGAATGACCAATGAAACAGCTTGAACACGAAAGCAAATTAAAGCAGCTTGAATTTGAAGTAAAGAGAGCAGAGAGAGCAAGAGAATAGGAGGAAGAGTAAGAAAAAGAGTTTAAATAGTTTGAATCACAAAAGGAAAAATAAATGTGATTGTTTGAATTGTGGGCAGTTGCGAGAAAAAGAGAGAACTTAAGCTTCAGAAACTGGAACTGAAAAGTGAATGTCAACTTAAAATTGCAGCTGTAAAGGGAACAGTTGGAAGTGGTAATGAGGACTGTGAGGAAGAGTGAAGCACCTTAGTCAAAAAGGCTTGTTTAAAGATGCCCAAGTGTTGCCTTTTCCACTTCATTTGGGAAAGCAACCAAACAAATGAAATAATCACAAGCCATTTGGGTATTACTGATTCAAATAAAGTTGGGAGGTAGAAGCCATGAGGTGTTTGCATCACTGTTACAGAAGGTGTCAAGGAATTATGATGAGGTGACAAAAGCCATTTTAAACGCATGTGAATTAGTGCCAGAATCTTCCAGACAATGGTTTTGAGACCTAAGGAAAAACTCTAGCACATAGATTTTGAAAGGATCAATCAAAGTAATTTTGATAGGTGGATAAAGGCCTTGAAAATAGACCAGATGTTGCAATTCTTAGAGAAAGTTGGAGTAGTTTAAAAATTCATCTCTTCATGCAGTGAGAACTGATGTGAAAGAGCAGAGGGTTAAAACTGTGAAGTTAGCAGCAGAAACGGCAGATGAATATGTATTAGTTCATAATTCAAAGTTTGGTTTCCAAAATAAGTTTCAGATGGTGAGGAATAGAAACTGGGAAAAGGAAGAATACTCTGGAAGTAAAGATAAAGGAGGTAATAATAACATGTATCTTAGGAAACCCATGAGGGCAAAAAAGAAATCAAAAGCCTCTGATATTTCCGCCATAAGGAATAAGGACGCAAAATTATAGCATTGGTGGTTTATGAGAAGCACTGGGAAGACTGACGTGGTAAAATATGAGAAAATAGTTAAAGCAGTAAAGAAAAGCCCAGTTGAAGCTAAAGAGGTGCAAAAGAACGTACAGCCTGGCCAGGAGTTGATTGATAAGAAAGTGCCAGATCTCTTTAAAGAATTAACTTGCGTGGGTGAAACTTACTCGTTTACCGGAAGGAGTAGGTAAAGAAAATAAAATTTTCAGAGATACAGGGGCAATCTTAAGTGTTAATAGATGAGGAATTATGCTGTTTGAATGGAGTATTGCCAGAAAAGGTAGAATTCAGGGTGAAAGAGTAGTGTTCCATTATATGAGGTTGGAGAGTCCAATGCAGAGTGATGAAATGGTAGAAGAAGTAATAGAGAAATGATCTTATCCAGGAATAAAGGTTATCCTTGGTAACGATATAATTGGATCGCGGGACGGAGTGATGATAAAACAACCGAGTTATTAAAGATCTCTTATCTTGGGATTTTTTTTCTGATTGTCTCGTAACAAGATCACAAAGTCATAGTTAAGACAAAAGGAAATATTAAAATGTAAAGATAAAAAAGTTGAAGTTAATTATCCGAAACCATTTTTGATCAGATAGTTGATAAAGGAGGAGGGGCAAGTGAATATTTTTTGTTCAGGAAAGTTGGGAGAATTACAACAGAAAGGTATAGAAATATAACAGTTGTGTCAGAAAGCATACATGGAAGAAGACTCTGAGTGTTTACCGGAATGTTATTACCTTAAATATGATGTCTTAATGAGGAAGTGGAGACCTTTACAGATTCAGATGGCTGATAAATGGGCAGAGGTTCCTTAAGTGATAGCACCGATGGGTTATAGAAAGAAAGTATCACAGGTAGCACTTGGGAAAGTAGTAGGAGATCATTTAGGAGTAAAGAAAGTTAAAATACAAAAGCATTTTAACTGCCTTGCATGAAGCATTGGGGCATTGGGTATCAAATTTTAAAGACCATGTTGAGGGATTATTGTCAAGATTATCCAATGGATTGGGATAAAGGAATTCCATTTGTACTTTTTGCTACTTGGGGTGTACTTAATGAATCAAACATTTTGTCCATTTGAATTGACTTTTGGTCATGAAGTAGGAGGACCACTTAAATTGATTAAAAAGGAATTGGTGAGTTAGGGATCTGAGATTACATTATTGGCTTATGTGTCAAATGTTAGGGGAAGATTGAGTAGAACTTGGCTGGACAGCATTTAAAAATGGCACAGTTTGTGATGAAACAGGAAGTGGATAAGAAATCAAAAATTTGTAGTTTTGCTAGTGGGGATAAAATCTTAGGATGGCTACCAGTGGTAAGTGAACCTTTCAAAGCAAGGTATAGTGACCCTTATCAAATTGAAAGTAAATTGAATGATGTGAATTATTTTATTAGAACGCCAAATGGACTGAAAACTCAAAAAGTGTGTCATATGAATATGCTCAAATGGAATTCTAATAGGGGAAGAGAGCGGAAGAAGTCTGTGTTCGTGGTTATAAATCAGGGTGAAGAACCGAATCCAGATGATTCCAAATTTGACATTTCTCAAATTAAATTGGATGA